>JAMXBD010000944.1:130000-553250 GCA_024138025.1 Combretum micranthum | reverse complement strand
TTCCAAAGTTTTTAATTTTGAATTTTGTGCAAGTTATATTTTTTAATATTACGTAAATAGATTTCATAAGTATTTGTTGTAGGTTTCAACTTTCACACATAAATAAATTCTATATAATTAGAGAATTTGTTATTTTAACAAATTACTTTTTAAATTTCTTTCTGCATGTTGTTATATTATAAATTTGTTATTTTAACTATACACTTGATGTTTTAAAAAGAAAGAAAAAAATATAGAGATTTTGTAAAAAAAAAAAAAAATTATTGGTTCCACAAGCTACTGTGTACCCTATAGATTTTATAAGGTATAGGGTATAGAGTGGGTACAAGAAGCCATAGGATAGGTTCCAAGTATAAAATTCAATACTCTGTACCTTACAAGGTAGGGTATGGATAATGCTTCATACCCTATCCACCCCATATCCGCTCACCTCTATATGATTCTGATATATTAAATTATATTAAAACCTATACTAGCTGTGAAACCCATGTATTAAAATTATGTTAGGATCCTTTCAAGATTGCAATATCTGTACTGTTGAAAATAGAGAATGTTGTGCCCGTAAAAACTCTAGCCTTAATACTATGGAGGTTTTAATTAAGGGTGTTCATGGTTCGATTTAGTTCAAACCCTTAATGATCCAAACCGCTTCACATACGGTTTTGGTTTGGTTCGGTTCGGATCGAGCCACCTTTAAAAGATTTACTTTAATAATAACATTAATAGTCATTTGAGTTCACAAGGGAGAAAAAAATGCTTAGATTGAGGAACCTTGCACAAAAATTAAAGTCATTTATCCTTATATCAGGTCATAAATTTAAAATTTTCAAATACATATTATCTTGTTTTAAAAACATTTTCAATGCGAATTTAAAATATCATATATTTTTAATAAATCTATAATACTAACTAAGAAAATTATTCTTTTACATGAATTCCATATTTACTTATAATGTTCTTCCTTGAAACGTATTTAAATTTCTGTTATACTAATTAGTTTAAAGTTCTAAATTATCTTAGTATTGCTAGTTATAGATGTTGCAACCTAGTATAAAACCTGCTCTTGTAGATATATTATATGATAAGAATTTTGCATTTTGTTGATTTAATCTTAGAGTAATACAAGTCCTAACATGTAATGCTTAAGAGTTATAAATAAATAATATGACTCTTTTTTTGTTTCTTTATTGTGAAACAGTTTGGTCTAGGTTTCGAATTATTTGGTTCAGTTCGACCCCTTGAACCGAACCATAACCATTTAGGCGTTCTCTGAACCAAACTACAAACTGAACCAAAATAAAAAAAAAAAACTGCATTTTGCGGTTCAGTTCGGTTTGGTTCAATTCAATGAACAACCTTAGTTTTAATAATACTAATACACCTTATGAATTGATTAATAGTATATAAATACTAATAAAATAATTACATGTGAATAGTTTATATATGCTCGTGCAAAAAATATTAGCAATTATTCACCACTCGTCATAGTATTATTGATTTTTTTTTCAAACCCGTAGACATTAAAGCACAAAATACAAACTCAAATTCCCTATAAATAAGGATTTACCAAAAACCAGTTTCGTTTACTATAGGACACATGTCATAGAAGTTCCAAGAAAATGAGTGCTCTTCATTATCGTGTTACAATATTCTTATCACTCTATCTAGTACTTTTGTTTTATAAGAAGGAAAAGGTGATGAATCCTATAATGTTATTAGACATTTGAGAGGAAGGAAGAACTTAGATGGCTGCAATTTGTTTTAAGGAAAACAGGTTTTGGATTCATCTTATCCTTTATATTCAAGATTTCTATTTGTAGATTTTGATTTTGACTATATCAAGTATGGAAGATGATGTGGGGGGGACGACAAGGGTTTATCACAAATTATTGATTCGTGCATGATTACCCGGGTTGTGATCTTTCAACACCTATTCATTCTGAGAATTCCTATATTATTGGCATCAAAATTCAAATCTTGGAAGAAAAAGAGCAAAACATGCTAAATAAAATTTCATTTAGTCAATAATCTATCCTTATTTTTGCCCTAGGGCATACATTTATAAGCAAGTCTGAAAGTTGCCATGAAGGAAAAAGGCTAAAAAAGACATCCTGTTAAACAATATTAAATAGTATTTTAAAAGGGAAAAACTAAAAATAGACATCCTATTAAAAGATATTAAATCTTATTAAATTCCAATTAAACACTACTAAAAGATATTGAAAAATATTATCCGAATCATTATTGACCACATCATTTCCCTCAGGTTGGACAAATTCATCCTCAACTTCTTACCATGCTACACAAGATCCATTTGGAATTAATCACAAAAACCTCAAAGAAATTGATCCAACCATTACCAATCAACCCATACCAGTTGACTGTCAATCTCTTTTGAATGGTATGAATCTGTTTTGAATACTTGGAGAATCCTTTTTCATCTTTCCTAGAATGGTACGAATAGATAGGAAAATGTTATTTTTCAGCCAATCATCTTCAACAACGTTAGGAGTCATACAAGACCTCTTAACAACCAAATTCTCCTTATCATCTCCAATCACACACTCCTGTTCAACATAACTAATCTCAAAACTAGGTACATCAAAAATTGGCTCAGTACCACCACCAACAACTTCAAACACATCATTATCTTCATGAACATAAGTATCAAAAGATGGTTCACCATCAATCTCAAAACATTATCATCTTCATCAATATAACTTTCAAAGATTGGTTCTCCATTTCCTCGAAAACATCCTCATCACATTTTTAACTGGATATCTGTGAAATATGTGTGGTGTCTCTTTGTAATATTCTTCTTCTACATTTGAAGAAGAGTCATCTTTATCATCATGAACAAGCATTGGATTATCGTTCTGCCTATGAGTAGGATTGAGATCCTTATTCTAATTGACAATTAACCCACTCATCTTCATTGCTAATCACTCCAACATAGCATCCCATTGTTCATCGATCATCTTCATTATCTTGTGATCTATATCATCACAATCATGAATATCCTCCATCATAAGTCGTTGATTATTCTACCGTCATAGTGTTATGATATTACTAAAGTGAACACAACTCTAATACCAAACTAACGCAGCAGGAACGATAAAGGCTTATCGCAAGCCATTGATTCGTGCATGAATACCCAGCTTATGATTTTCAATACCAATTGATTCTAAAAATTTCTAGATTGTTGGCATCAAAAATCAAAATTACCGCAAAAAAATTCGAATCTTGAGAGAAAAGAGCAAAACACGTTCAATAAAACTTCATTCAATTAAAAATCTATCCTTCTCTCGCCCTAGGGTGTACATTTATATGCAAGCATGAAAATTGCCATAAAGAAAAAAGACTAAAAAACATCCGATTAAACAATATTAAATTGTATTTAAAAAGGAAAAAACTAAAAATAAGCATCCTATTAAAAGACATTAAATCCTACTAAATATCCAATTAAATGCTACTAAATATATTGAAAAAATAGTATCCAAATCATTATTGACTGCATCATGTTGATGCAGCGAAGCAAAAGAGATTAGATCACGATCCATTGATTCTCAAAATACCCGAAAAGGTGACTAGTGATAAAATCAAAACTCGTTGAATTACGTACAATTGCCGCAAGACGATCTTCTATATGTCTGTTGATTCTGATAATACCTAAATAAATAGACATCAAAACTCAAAAACTCCATAAGAGTGCAAATTTTGGAAAAAGGATAAACATTACAATATGTTGATTCGCGCATGAATACTAGAAAGTAATCTTCCATAAACCTATTGATTCCATAGACCATTAGAAAGATAGGAGAGACAAACAATAATTTTATTCCATTCAAAATATCTATCTCAACATTTACAAGTCTAGTCTACTATAGGATTAAAATGGAATCTAATTGAATAACTTGATATAAATAGAATGGAATTAATCCTATTAAAGAAGATTGCTCTTAGTAAATTAACATTAATCCTATTAAGAAAAGATAATGCTGCTATTAGAATAACATTAATTCTATTAAATGTAGAAAAGAAATTACAATCTTCTTAAATAATAATATTTTATTCTTATGCTTGCAATCCGTTATGCCTTTCGCATCATTCTCCCCATGTTGGACAAAATTTGCCCTTGAATTTTCAAACATTGGCTTGCCTTCATGGTGTGATGATCTCCCAAGACGAATGTTGGCTCTGATAATAACTGATGTAGTAAAGCAAAAGAGAGATAAGCATCACGATCCGTTAATTCTCAAAATACCTAGAAGATGACGAGTGATAAAATCGAAACTCGTTGAATTAGGCATGATTGCCACAAGACATTCTTCTCTAGGTCTGTTGATTTGAGAATATCGAACAAATAGACATCAAAATTCAAAACTCTATAAGAGTACGAATTCTGGAAAAATGATAAATATTGCAATCTGTTGATTTGCATACGAATACCAGAAAGTAATCTTCCATCAACATGTTGATTCCATAGAATACTAGGAAAGATAGGAGAGATAAACAATAATTTCATCTCATTCAAAATCTCTATCTCAACATTTACATGTCTAATCTATTTATAGGATTGAAATGGAATCTAATTAAATGACTTAATATAAATAGAATGGCATCAATCCTACTAAAAAATTATGCTCCTATTAAATTAACATTAATCCTATTAAAAGAAAGATACTACTGATATTAAAATAACATTAATTTTATTAAATTAGAAAAAGAAATTACAATCTTCCTAAAATAATAATATTTTCTTCTTGTATTTGCACTCCATTATGCGTCTCACATCAGAATACCTGATAGACAATAGCTCAAGTATGCTTGGAATCCTAACTCTTACAACTTACCAAGGTAACAAACACATTACATATCTCTACGCACCATTCAATTAACTAATAAGGACTACATATTGGATAGTCCATTGAGAGGGAATTTGTGTTTCTTCTTCTTTTTCTTTTTGCATTCATGTTTTGACAATTATATTTTACAAAATATTTGGCAAAAATCTATTAGTAGTGCATTTTTATTATTATCAACATATTTTTTTCCTTTTAGAAGTTAACTGTTCCATTATTCACATTGTTTTACAGTAGCAGTTAGTTACGCTTTTAATGCATAATATTATTAGATTGTTATATGTGTTATAGGGATACCATGCGTTGTTGATGAAGTAGAAAAAGTGGTAAATAGGTACCTGAAAAAGCAAGGTAAAGACTGGCTAGTGGTAATCCTAAATGACAGGTCTTTATCTTGAATGAAACGATCTAACTCGAAAAAGTCGCTATCTTTGGTAGTGAACTAAGCTAGTCTTTGGCCAAATTCCTTCATTTGGGACCTAAAACAATCATTTTTAATAGTTTTCACAGGTACTTGTCAACTAACTTGTTTCCTTTTTTTAGATTTTGCAGCCTTTGATACATGATGTACTGAAAGTTGTAGGGTAAGAATACTGCTCGCAAGTGCTTCTTCATCTTTTCCCGCGAGGTGATTTTAGATTTTCCACTAATTGCACCCATTTATCCTTTGGAACACCCTTCAATTCCAAGATTTCCTCCACCGTGGCCAACCAAGTCTAAGAATTCCTCTAGTTGTAGACTGCCAAGAAATTTAGGAATCTCAATCCTCATACCTAACTCTCACCGTCTTTGATCTTCTTTCACAACAGGTCTACCATGTCTGCATGGAACCTCTTCATGCTACTTTTCTTCCTCAATAAAAGAGGAATCATCATCTGCCTCATCAACATCTGGTATTGAATTAGAGTTTCTTCCCCTAGGGTTTTCATTCATTTGATTCCCCATTAGTGCATCCATTCTTTTTGTCAATCGATCAACCATCAGATCTAAACGACATTCCAACACTGCATCCAGCCATTGATCAATCATCTGAATGATTCTTTGATCTAGATCATCACAATCATATCTTATCTAATGCAGCACAACGTTGATTAGCTTGTCTATGGGGTACTATTGTTACCAAGAGCAAACACAGCTCTAATACCAATCTGATATAACAGTAAATTAGGGTTTATCACAAATTGTTGATTCGCGCATGAATACTGGCTTGATATCTTGAAAAGCCTATTAATTCTAGGAATACCTAGGCTAATGGCATTAAAAATCGAAATTCTATGATAAATTCGAAATTTAGAAAAGAGCAATGATTGCTCTAAAATTTTATTGAAAAAAATTGTAAGTGTTTGTCCATTTGCCTTAAGGCATACAATATATAAGTTAGCTCAAAAGTTACCAAAAATATAATCGAAACAGTCATAAAATGAAAAAAAAAAGGTCTTAAAATGAAGTACATGAAAAGACAAAACTAATGCCATAGACAATGTATAAAACCAACACTTATATAAAAAGTTATAAGAAAAATATTTTTGGCAGATTTTATTTCTTATAACTTTTTATAGAAGTATCGATTTTGCACGCCGTCTGTGGCATTAGTTTTTTTTTTTTCATGTACTTTGTTTTAAGTCCTTTTTATTTTTTGATAGTTTCGGTTTTATTTTTTGTAGCTTTTAAGCTAGCCTAAATATTGTATGCCCTAAGGCAAATAGACAGTCACTTATAATTTTTTTTTAGTAAAATTACAAAGTTGTCATTGCTCTTTTCCCAAATTTCAAATTCATCATAAAATTTCAATTTTTAATGTCATTAACCTAGGTATTCTCATAATCAATAGGCTTTTGAAGATATCAAACTGGTATTCATGCATGAATCGACGGTTTACGATAAATCCAAGTTTACGTTACGTTAGTTGTGCTTGGTAATCTATATTGCTTATACAATATATTTTATTTTAGGTTATTGTGTTGTTAGTTGCTTATAGATTGTGCCCAATAATATATTTTGGAGTTATTGTGAATATCAAATTATCGCCTTATCAATCGAACTAATAAATATTTGGCCTTGATAATAACTAGTAATGTATTCCATGATTGTATTCAAAACTTAAAGGCTACCATTACGATGTGGCAACCCTACACAACCATAGAGAGGTATAACTCTTTAGTTATCTTACTCTGACAATTGAAAACTAGTGATAAGGAAAGAATTACCATCCTTTAAGTTGGGGTTTGACTTAGTTGACACTAAAGGGTAAATTGAGCTCTCAAGTGTTTCACATCTAGGTCTTTAAGGTGCTGAGGAACTTAGAGAAAACTAAAGATTTCCATATGAACAAAATTTACAAAGGGGCACCTAAAGCTTTTCCAAAAGAATGAGAGATTTGATACACACGCTACAGTACCTTAGCTTTCTAGAACCTAGGTTTAGAGATGTGCAAGACTATTTTCGAAAACCTTTGTACTGAAGGATGTCAATTCATACTGTACCTGAATTTTGGATCCTCAAGTACAATGTTGCATTGTATATGCTTGATTGTAGCATTGCATGCTAATGTTTGATAATTCGCTTGCATTTACTTGAAAGTGTGGACTTAAGAGATATTTCACTAGTTGGATGTAGTTTACAACCTCTCCCCTCAATGTATTTCATTCATTTAAAATTCAAATTTATTTAAAATTGACCCAGATTATACTTTTGGTGAAAAATAGGAATAGTTATTGTAGCAACTACAATTAAGAGTTGAGATGATAACTAGTGTTTATTTAATAGGTAGTTGGACTTGTATTATATCTGATAAATTATATCTATACAAGAACTAATTAAGCTTTTGCTATAGTACAATTACTGTCGGTATAGTAATGATAATTATAGTTTGAGTTTGTATGTTATGTTTATTTATTCCACCACTATTGATCTTATCTTAACACTATTACATCTTCTTTGAGTAACCATGTTATTGTATGTAAAGTAGCATAAAAATAGAGTTATCCAATGACTCTTGTACAATGAGGGAGAATGTGCCATGACTAAGTACCTTATGGTGTGATAAAAAAAATAGGAAAATACAAAAATAAATAAAATATGTTTTTTTTTTCTTTCTATGAGAAGAAATATTTACATTTGCTGTTATAGCATCATAAAATAAAGGGGTATTTTGAATGTTTCACTACTAATAATTAGTTCTTATGGAATTACAAGAATAAGAATTTAATGGAATCATATCATTAAAGAGGAAGAAAATACATTATACTATTCTAGGAGAAAGTAATTATCTCGTTCATGTTTAAAACCTTGAGATAAGGGTTAGAAGCAAAAACAAATATGAGTCTTTCAATAAGATTATGGGTCTGTTTAGATGGTTTGTATTTTATCTATATTTGTATCTTATATGTATTTGATCTATATATGATCTATTTGATCTTTTTTAAGGAAAATTATTTTTTTTTCATTATATTTATTATTTGATAAATAGTCTCTTTGAAAACATCCATGTACCATTTGCACACAAACCAAACAACTAGACCGTATATTTTCACCTTACTAAAATCCTATAGATAAGAAACAAATCCAATTATAATAGGATTATAACTTACCTAAATAGAATGAAATAAAACATAATTGACACAGCGAGTTAGCATGGATAGAACGAGAACACTCAACGAGTGAATCTCAAACGTGAACTTAATTCACACAAATATAAAACAATTGCAATTTTAGAGAGAATTCTCCAAACTTGGATTTCAATTTGATAAAAAATTTCTAACAAACATAAGCTAGGGTTTCTGGACTATTTATATGCATAATAAAGTCCTAAAAACGACAATAAAAAAATAACTCGAATAATTAAAAGCTAGAGTAAAAGCTGACAGCTCAAAGGCGAAACGTCGGGTAGCCTAAATGTAAGTCAGCTTCTAACCAGAACCTAGGCCAGTGGCCTATCTCCCTAAGCCAACGGCTTATAGCCGACTTTGTTGGTTCCCATCAAGGCCAACATCCTTCATTCTTATGCTTCTGGGGTCGTTTCTTGGCCGCTTCTTTGCTCATAAACGTATCAACTATCTCATCTATATGATTCTCTCCCACCTACAAAAAACTCGACCCTGAGTTCTCATCTGGATACAAAGGCACATCATCAGGATGGTAAAGAGATAAATCAGCTACATTGAACGTCTTTGAGATACCTTTACATATCATTAGGATGGTAAAGAGATAAAACTCGACCCCGAGTTCTCATTTGGAAACAAAGGCACATCATCAAGATGGTAAAGAGATAAATCAGCTACATTGAACGTCTTTGAGATACCCTTGCTATCGTGAAGCCCAATTACATATGCGTTGTCATCAATCTTCCATATGACTTGATATGGGCCATGCTTCTTTGGCTACAACCTACTATATCTGCCAACCGGAAATCTTTCCCTCCTTAGAATACCATCACCTATTCACCAACCTCAAAGATTCGCTTCCGGTGATGCTTGTCAGCTGCCTCTTTATACTTAGCATTGGACTGCTCAATCTTCTCTCGGATCTCAGCCGTCACAGATTGCCAGTGCTCTGCCATATTCTTTGCTGCAGTACTGAGTTCAGAAGTTTTTAGAAGTTTGATCAAATCCAAAGCATGTTGAGGAGTTTTTGTATATACCATAGAGAAAGGGGTTTCCTTATTGTTCTGTAAACTACATTGTTATGGCAAACTTTGCTTAAGCCAATGCAACATTCCATTCTTCGGCTTCTCTCCATAAATGCTTCGAATCAGTTGTCCAAAGTTTTATTGGTGACCTCAATCTATCCATCCATTTGTGGGTGGGCTATGCTGTTATAGTTCAAGGATGAATCGAACATCCGCCACAAGGTCCTCTAAAAGTGAATTAAAAACTTGCTGTCTCGATCAGATGTTATAGATTTAGGCACTCCATGCAAACAAACCACTTCTCTAAAGAACAATTTTGCTATAGCTTGAGCATCAGCTACCTTCTTACAAGGAGAAAATGGACCATTTTGGAAAACCTGTCAATAATAACAAAAACAGAATCCATGTATCGCTGAGTATGGGGCAAACCTAATATAAAATCCATGGACAATCTTCCCAGATGTTTCTAGAACAGGCAATGGCATATATAAGTCAGTGTTTTGGACTGCCCCTTTACTATCTGACATACATAACAACATTCCAACAACTTACTCACATCTCTCCTCAGATGGGGCCAGTTAGAATCTCTCACTGACTACTGCAAGAGTTTTGTCTCGTCCCAAATGACTAGCCAATTCGCTTCTATGTAAATCACGTGTTAACTTCTCCTTAAGAGAAGATTTAGGCACACAAAGCTGATTCCCATGCATTAAACACCTATCATGTATATGAAAATCTTTACTAGGTTTGCCTATTCATACACTTACTCCAAATCTCCTTGAAATTCGTATCATCTTCATATAACTCCTTCAGCTGTTCATACCCTACTATCTCAGCACTCAGGGTCACAAGCAAGCTGGCTCTCCTACTCAATGCATCAACCACTTTATTTTGTATTCGAGATTTATGTTTCAACCTGAAAGGAAACTTCTGTAAGAACTGAATCCACCTGGCATGCATATCTTTGCTTATCGTGGTTTGGTTACTCAAGTGTTTAAGGCATCACAATCTGAATAAAACACAAACTCCCTGCCTACCAAGTAATGTTCCTAAGTTGTTAATGCACACACAACAGCATAAAATCTTTATCATAGGTAGACCAACTTCGCCTTGATTCACTCAGCTTCTCATTGAAAAAGGCAATAAGCTTCTTTTCCTGGGATAAAATAGCCCAAACTCCATCCCCTCGCATCACAGCCTACTTCAAACAATTCATCGAAATCCGTAATGCCAAAACGGGTGCACTACATAATTTCTCCTTCAGTACCACAAAACTACCCTCAGCTTCATCATTCCATTGAAATTTACACTTTTTCAAACATTCAATCAAAGGAGCTACAACAGTGCTAAAATGCCGAATAAACCTCCTATAAAAGCTAGCTAAGCTAACAAAGCTTCGTAGTTCGGTGATTAATTTAGGGATCGGCCACTCTCTAATTACCTTCACCTTCTCCTCATCTACTTGAATCCCATCACTACTAATAATGAAGCCTAAGAACAGCAATTTCCTAGTCATGAATAAACACTTATTCATATTTACATACAACTTACTCTCTTGCAAAGCTGTCAATACTTGCCTCAAATGCATAATATGCTCCCTTCAGTCTTACTATAGACCAAGATGTCGTCAAAATAAACAACAACAAAATGACCAATGAATGGTTTCAATACATGGTTCATGATGTGCATGAAAGTGCTCGGAGCATTACTTAATCCGAAGGGCATGACCAACCACTCATAAATGCCATCCTTGGTCTTGAAAGCTGTCTTCCACTCATCCCTTAGCTTGATCTGGATCTAATGATACACGCTCTTTAGATCAATTTTTGAAAATATCACAGCTCCACTCAACCTATCAAGCATGTCCTCCAATCTGGGGATTGGAAATTTATACCCAATGATAATCTTGTTGATCGCCCTACTATTTACACATCCTTCTTAGGCGTTAACAAGGCTGGCACAACGCAAGGACTCATACTCTCCTTGATGAACCCCTTCTGAAGCAATTCCTAAACTTTCTTTAGAAAAATTTCACTCTCCTTTGGGCTCATCCTATATTGAGGTAGATTTGGCAAGCTTGCACCAGGAATTAGGTCAATGTGGTGCTGTATGTCTCTCATAGAGGCAATCCATCTGATAAATCATCTAGCAATACATCATTGAAGTCCTCCAACAACTCTCTAACACCTTTCGACACTTCTTCAATCTTCTCCTCCTTACCTACTGTCAACACCTCCTTCACAATTAGTACATGTACTGTTTGGGTCTCTCTCATAGCATCCTCCATCTCTTTCTCAGATTGGGTAATGGTCATGAATGAACGCCCCTTCACTTTAGAAGCTTTGGAGCTGCTCATTTGTTTTAGTGGGAGAAGAGTAAATTTCACTCCATCTTTCTCCAACCTATACACGTTCTCTCTAACTACACATTGGGCATTGATGTCAAACTGCCAAGGCCTTCCAAACAGAAGATGACAGGCATATATGTCTACCACATCACAATAGACTCCATCCCTATACTTCCCAATGGAGAAAGGTACCTTATAACGCTCTTTAACCTCAATCTTTTCTGTTGCTTTGATCTACCCAATAGTATAAGGGTTTAGATGCTTCTCAACTTGTAATTTTAAGGCTTGAACCACTGTTCTTCTTATGATATTCTTGCAACTACCACTGTCTACAATCAAACCAAAGACACAACCATCAATCATATATCTGGTACGAAATAACTGATGTCATTGGTTATCTTCCTCCTTGTTGGGTGTCAACATTAACTTCCTGATCACATAAGTCTCGTCTCCATCTCCATCATACTCCTCATATTCATCACTTTCATCATGTTCACAGTAAATCCCATCCTCTTCATCTCTCTCCACTATGTTTACTCCCCTTCTATTTGGGCACTCATTAGATTGATGTCCTGGTTGATTGCATAAGTAACATTTCCCTAATATGGGCTTTGCATAGGGATTGGTTTGCTTCTACACTTCCTTCGATTCCATAACTTTCTTGCCTACTAATTTATCCTTTAACAAAACCTCCTTATATCTCCTGAATAGTTTTGGTTTCTCAACAGGTGTCTTACTAGAACTTTCACCCCCATAGCTTATTGTTATCAAATCAATTGCTCTTCTCCTATAACATCAATTCTTCTTTATAGCCATGTCCTTGGCCTCATTTAAGGTACGCAACACATGGACCCTAATTCGATCATGGATCTAGGGTTTCAAACCCTCCAAATACCAAGCTATCTATTAGCCTTCGCTCTCCACAGATCATTTCTCTTCGCCAATCGCATAAAGTCTGCAGTATAATCATGCATCAATCTCTACCCCTACCGACATCTCTGATATTTTTGAAATAAAATTTGCTCGTAATCTGGGGGAAGAAAATCTAGTTGCAATAGTTGTTTCATCCAGTACCATGTCCACACCGGCTGTCTACCTGCTCTCTGTCTCTTACTTTGTAGCCTCTCCCACTAAGCAAAAGCGTCTCTTGTCAGACGACACACAACTAACTTTACCCTCTTCCCCTCTGGGATTTCCATATACTCAAAGAACCAATCAATATCGGTTGTCCAATCAATAAAATCCTCAATATTTAAGTTCCCATTGAAACTGGGAATACCAACCTTCAATTTGAAATCTCCTCCATCACCATAACCATACCCATAATTATCTCGCCCATCTCTACCACCATAACCACCTCTGCCATCATAATCACCTCTTCTACTATACCCACTTCCCCTACAAGGTTGTTCATCTTCGATTAAAATATCATCTTCTACTTCCGAATCATCATTGGGTACTTGTAATCTACGATTAGCAGCTACATGCCTAGCAATAAGATCACCGTGCGCATCTACTGCCCTTGGTTGTTTCCCACCAATATTCCTATCTCTATTGGCATCAGGTCCCATCGCGCCAAATTGCACAACCAGGTCATCAAGGCGTTGCTCGAAACGCTGGAATCTTTGGTTCATGTCTCCTAACACCGCCCTTTGATCCTACAATTCAGTTCGTAGGGTTTCGACATCCTTCACAACGTTTTGAACGTGACCACTTTCTGAACTATCGTCTCCTAACATCTCCATAAGAATTTTTCCTGCTTTGATACCAATCTGACGCAGTGAGTTAGCATGAGTAGAACGAGAATACTCGGCGAGTGAATCTCAAACGTGAACTTAATTCATATAATTGTAAAACAATTGCAATTTTAGAGAGAATTCTCCAAACTTAGATTTCAATTTGATGAAAATGTTCTAAGAAACATAAGCTAGGGTTTCTAAACTATTTAAATGCATAACAAAGTCCTAAAAACGACAATAAAAAAATAACTCTAATAATTAAAAGCTAGAGTAAAAGCTGGTAGCTCAAAGGCAAAACGTTGGGCGACCTAAATGTAGGCCAACCTCTAAGTTGGCACTTAGGCCAATAGCCTATCTCTCTAAGCCGGCAACTTATAGCCGGCTTTGCTGGTTGCCATCAAGACCAACCTTTTAAGGCCGACAGCTTTCATTCCTATGCTTTCGGGGTTGCTTCTTGGTCACTTCTTTACTCATAAATGCATCAACTATCTCATCTACATCAATAATTTACTCGATTCTTGTATCCCATCTCACCTGACAAAAATAATAATAATTATGCAAAACGTTCATTTTTTGCACATGTGTTTTAATAAGAAAAAAAAATTGACATAGTAATATGTCACATTAACAGGTGAGAAGCGGTCCATAGCTAATGTGTAAATATTAATATATTATTTTAATAAATAATGCTGATTTGATATGGGTTACTAATGTTATTAAAGTATTTAGCATTCTAATTTATTAAATTATATTGAAACCTATCAAGACCCATGTAGTATTAAAATTACCTCAGGATCCTTCTAAGATTGCTATACCCTATTGTCAGAGATCGAGAATGCGTGCCCTGCAAAAGCTCTGACCTCAACCCGTGGACACTAAAGTGCATCGTGCACACTCAAAATCCCTATAAATAGGGACATACCAAAAACCAGTTTCATTCACTTTCGGACACACATATCATAAAAGTTCCAAAAGAAAGGAAAATATGAGTGTTCTTCGGTGTCGTGTTACAATATTTTTGGCACTTTATCTAGTTCTCTTTGTGTTACAAGAGGCAAAAGGTGATGAATCCTATAATGTTACAAGATTTTTGAGAGGAAGGAAGCAATCAAGTGGATGTAATCTGTTTAGAGGAAGTTGGGTTTTGGATTCATCTTATCCTTTTTATACAAGCTGTCCATTTATAGATTCCGAATTTGATTGTATCAAATATGGAAGACCTGATAGGCAGTATCTCAAGTATGCTTGGAAACCTGATTCCTGTAACTTACCAAGGTAACGTGCGCGTATCATATCTGTACACACCATTCGAATTAGTCTACCAATAACCTTTTAGCCTAATAATATTACAACCGGTCTCATAACTTGAATGGATCAGGTTCCATTCCTTTCCGATTGTAATAGTAAAAAACTATCTATTATTAGTTGATAGATGTAGTTTGTGTTTGCCTTTTTCTTTCTATATTCATATTTGACTATTAGATGACAATAATATATCTAAAGTAAGTTTTCTAACATTACCAACATCAATAGTTATGACTAAAATATTTTACTTTGCAATTTTATTAAAAGAGGATAAATTGTCCAACATAGCTTTATCTCTTATATAGTGAATTATCCTAGAGTTATTTATTTTCATATGCGTGAAATAACAATATATTGGGTATTAATATTAATATTTCTTTTTTCAAATATTTTTGGTTTTCAGGTTTAATGGGGTGGATTTTTTGAGTAGATTTAGAGGGAAGAAGATAATGTTTGTGGGTGACTCACTGAGTCTGAACATGTGGGAATCGTTAAGTTGTATGCTACATGCGTCGGTGCCAAATGCAAAGACAAACTTTGTGAGGAAAGAATCATTGTCTGCTGTGACTTTCGAGGTGAGTTTAGTTTTACTCCTTGCAAAATAAAAAAAGATATGTTTGTTTCAGTGGTGTTTTCAGTGTGTCTGCTACAAATCTCGTCCGTGAGTGAGTGAGTGACCCTTCCTGCCGCCCGTTTTGTCTCTTCTTTTTAACAAATTTAATATAAATTGTCCCTGTTTCTCATCTTTTGAGATTGTCCATTTTCGAAGCTTTCTATTCTTGTTTTGTTGAATTTTCTTCATCACATCACATGTGTTCTTTCAACTTGGATTTTTGTGGAGTGTGGTAATTAGAGCATAACCAACTTTGTAGTGTGGTTTTCTAGGCCATGGTTTTGATGGTTTTGGGAGGTAAATCCTAAACATAACCAAAATTCTTTTAATTGCTTGTAACCTTCGGAATATATTCGGCCAAAAAAAAAAAAAACCTTTAGAATATATTTATATGAAAATCGTTATTAAAGATTTAAAGCCATCATTGATAGAAATGATCATTTAATGATGATTTCTAGTAATTCAGCAATAGTATTTAAAAGTTATTGAAGACAAATTAAAGTTATTTTTGAAGAGTTTAAAAGGTCTACTATTTATTAGTAACTGATAATAGTTGTAAGGATATACCTATAACTTTTCTTAGTTTTTTAAGCTGGTTATTCAAATTTTTAAATATTTTCAAATTAACACTAATAATATTGGATTCATGTTCGTTGATGAAGTTTGATAATTCGCAGTATCAATCAATTTATACACCCCAATAATCTTTAATTTTTTTTTTTTTTTGCCTGCAAAACTGACTTTAGATTATTGTATTAGTTAAATGAATTTAAATAAATATTTCTTTATTTTAATTTTTCCTCTTTAAATAGCGTTTTTAGTTAGGTATTAATTTGTTAATAATTAGCCGAGCTATATGTAAAAGCAATAATAATTCACCCATAATAGGTGACCACTAAAAGGTATAACGTACTTTAATTCCATTAGAGATGTAGTAGTTAGTTATTCCAACAATGGAGATGGGGTTGATATTTAAATGCAATACGTGAAAGTTACTCCTCTTGGTGTGCTAGTTTTAGCAGAAAACCACTTTAATGAGAAGCCGAAAAGAAGATGTCACAACATTGTCAAAATGAGAGTTACTTTTGTATTTGTCCTGTTTGAGTTGTTTTTCTGTGTAGATTCATTGTTCTAGTTCCAAGTTCGAAAGGTGTCTAGATTTATGGCAAAAAAAGAAAAAGGTAGTGACCCCTCCATTATTAATATTGGGTAGCAAGAAATATGATTAGACACATCATGAAATCTTCTAAAATAAGCAATAGATTGGGAAAAGGAAAAAGGGAGAAAGAAGCTAACTAAGGGCAATTTGCTTAGTTGCATCTACCAATTATATATTATTCTTGGGCAATCTTTAATCACACCTCATATTCATTTTTATTTAGTGATTGCTTGATATTTCATATCTATATAGCCAAATAATTTTAAATTAGTTTTAAATGCAATATTAAAATTAGTGTTTGGACATGCATAGATTACGTGAATCTCTGAAGCATGATTTTAATTTTTGAGAACTTCTTTTAATATACACACAGGATTCGTGGTTAAAACTCTAAGGTCGTTAATAAAAATGACTATTTATAACACTAGTTTGGAAAAGTGAAATATTGAGAGTTTACAGAATATATCTTTAATTATTTTTATGTTATAAGTAACTTTAAAAAAATTGCTTGATATATAGTTTTTATTGATTGTGCTTACAACAAAATGGTTATAATTAATTCCACGGAGGTCAAATAAGTATTATTGTTTGTCTCATTTATTAGAATTTTCCTGGTGGATATAATTCATACGGCAATATTTTATATGCAAATAAATAAATCAAAGCTTGTCTTTCAATTTATGAAAGCTATTGATGTGCGAACTTTGGACATATATGACATATCGTTAACATAATCTATTGCATAACAAATTGGAGATGATGAGTCAAAGCAACCACTGAGTGACAGGCTGTGATTTGGAACTTGCCAACCTAATGTTTCTGTCCTGTTCCTCACTTCCTCTCTGTTTCTTCTTCTCCCACGTTAGTTATATTATATTAATTTTTGTACCATGCTGCGGCTTTTAAGTTAATCTCTTAATTATCATTAATAGCAATTCTGGATGTTTACCCGTCATCTTCAAGTCCGTTAAACATAGGTTGGTGAACTTGGTAGATCAAGTCATGAGGCCTATGATTCCGATGGATTGGATATTTATATTACCCAATTCGACTTATAGATATATATGAGTCAAATTATTCATGAATTATTAAATTCTAATTTGATATTTACTTGACTTAGAGTATCGATTTTGAATTTAAACTACTTTGAATCGAATTTTTTAGTATCGCAGCAAATTGAATTCGAGCTCAAAGTTTTAGGTTTAATCAAGTTGTGCGTCAAGACCAAACTTTGAAATTCTGAATTATATTTAAACTTGAACTCAATACTGTATCATTTCAACCTAACTCATTTGTATCATGTGTGCAAATACTACTATTACGTTTGATTAACTAGAATAGAATAAAACTAGAATAAGATAGCAATTCTTTTATATCACTATTAGGAGTACTTTTAGGGGAAAAAGAAAGAAATGTTTTTCATATGGGATAGTAATTCCTCTAGTGAAAGGAATGAATAGGGATTCCTTACTTATTCTACACTATATAGAAACATTCTTTATGGTAGAATTTGTTATAAACCAAATGAATGAATAGCAATTCCACGGTAATATTCGTGGAATACTAATTCCATTCCTATCAACCATTACAATGTAAAAGTAATTATTTAATACTATCTATATACACAATATACAACATTTGATGAATCTATTTTCGTGTAATTCCTCGTGCAAGTGTCCATGTCCTAACTCATTTAAATGATATGTGCAAGTACTACTAGTATTTGATTAATGCTATCTCTATACATATCATATAACATTTTATGAATCTATTCTCAATTAAGATCTAGGCTAACTAGAGCTACAAACGAGTTGAGCTACTCGAGCTTGGCTTGCTTGAGCTCGATTAGTAAATGAGTCGAGTACAAGTCCAAAGTAAGGTTAGTTTGTCTAAATACGCCGAGCTCGAGTTTTGATTTACGCTCATTAGCTGACTCATGGAACAAGTTTGTTTAGGCTCGTGAATAGACTCGTGACTAGGTTTGTTAATAGGCTCATTAACAAGTACATTGACAAATTTATGAATTTTTTTTATGCATGATCTATTATGTATATATATATATATATATATATAGCAACACTTATATATTATATTTTAAGTTAAAAAATGGAAAATGGGCTATCTCAATCAGTCGAGCTTGAACTTAAATTTCAGACTCAATGAAAGCTCGTTAGGCTTAATAAAAAACTTGACTCAACTAGAGTTCGTTTCATAAACGAGTCGAGCTTAAGCCTCAATTTTAGGCTTAATAAAAAGTTCAACTTGAGCTCGAGCTTACTAAATTTTAAACGAGCCAAATTCAAAACTTTAAAAGCTTGGCTCGGCTCATTTGCAACCTTAAGTATACTTGTCATGTTGGCTCATGTTTTAATCATGGAGTAAAATAATTTATCTTAAAATTTGCGTCAGGTTATTGTCTGCTTCGAAGGCATATGATATAACTTTTGCTTTAATCAGAATGAATAATAGGCCCAATAGCTAACAGGAATTAGTGGTCACGTGAATGGATCCATCTGTAGTCCCCATGTGAAATTGCCACAAATCATCGTTATTGTCTGTTACCACCAATTTTTCCTTTTGACCCTTTCAACAAAAGGCATTCTTTGACAATTGAGAGCAACTTGGTCTCATACAGTGAATGCTCGACTCATAATGTCAACATCAAACCCTCCGAAAATAATAATAATGATAAAGACAATACTCATACATTAAGAACATATATTTATTTTAATTTACGACTTGAAAATAAGATAATAAAATATATATTTCTACTATATGAGATCTCTAAATTCTGCTCTTAACACCCATATAATTTTTCTTCTGATTTTTGTGTTATGAAAGATTATATATGTATGTATATATGAAAGCACTAATTGGCAGCACTATGCAGGATTATGGAGTGACCTTGTATCTGTATCGCACACCGTATCTAGTGGACATAGTGAAAGAAAATGTGGGACGAGTTCTTAAGCTGGATTCAATCGAGGCAGGTAAAGCCTGGACTGGAATGGACATGCTCATCTTCAACTCATGGCATTGGTGGACCACACCGGCAAGTCTCAGCCGTATGTTCATCTTGTCCTCACCCTCTATTTATTAGCAGTCTTGTCATCTTATTTGTATTTTATTTGTATTTGATATATTTAATCTATATATGAGTAATTAAATTAAGTTTTTTATTTTTTCATGATTTTTAACAAAACACCCGATACTTAACAGATGTCAAAACAAATGAAAAATAGATTTTTCCTATTTAAATCACAAACTAATTATTTGGTGAGTTCTTAGCTATTATAACATCCAACAAAAGAACAAGAATGAGAGAACTGGAGAAAGTTAAGAAGGGAGAGGAAAAAAATTGAATTTGGGTTTTGATGATTACATTCAGATGGGATTATATACAAGATGGTGGCTCAGTAAGCAAAAATATGAACCGGCTACAGGCATATTACAAGGGGATGAGCACATGGGCCAAATGGGTTGACTCCAATATTGACCCTTCACATACCAAAGTCTTCTTTCAGGGAATCTCTCCAACACACTACCTGTAAGTGTGGTTTCTTCTAGTCCTTACACAGCTCTACTCTTATGGCCTTAGCTTGCTAATGAACCCAATTCATCTCATCCAGAGGCAAAGACTGGAACCAGCCTAAGATGAACTGTAAGGGGCAGAAAGATCCAGTTCTCGGGTCGGCATATCCAGCTGCTGCACCTCCAGCAACTGGTGTTTTGAACTCAGTTTTGAGTAGCATGAAGACGCCCGTGTACCTTCTTGATATTACTTTACTTTCGCAGCTGAGGAAGGACGCTCATCCCTCAGTTTATGGTAACGATCATTCTGGGAATGATTGCAGCCACTGGTGCCTTCCTGGATTGCCGGATACTTGGAACCAGCTTCTGTATGCAGCTTTAGTTATGTGAAGAATTAACACAGGGCAACAGTTGGCATAGTTCGCGTCAAATTTAAATTGTAGTTGGTATACAATTGGTGAAGGTATACAGGATGAGTTGTATTGATTGATAGGAAATAAAGATTAACAGCAAGTGTAAAATATGGTTTACATTATCTTTTGTGGACTGTTGGCTATTTAATATAATTACATAAAAATTTCAGTGACCAAAATGTTATTGTGAAACCTTTGCCTTTCTGTTATAGTTTAGTCTTCTCTGGTTGTGATCTGTGAACGAGCACCAAATGCAGTGCAAAGAGTTCAATGAAGATAGCCGGTTGTCACAGAGGGTGCTCCTAGCTAGGTTTGAAGAACCTGAATGAACCTAAATAAATGGGCATATCTCTTCAGATGTCATAATGTCCCATGTAGGGAGTGCCAACATTTGTCTTAGATAAACAAAACTGACCCAACTAAAAGTTACAGTAAACCCTTCAAAAAGGATAGCGTCATCACCAAGAGGTAAAAATAAAAAGAAAAAAAATAACAATTAATAATATTATAAACCATCATATAAATCTTGAAAGTGCCCTGAGGTACATCACAGGAGCAAGGGTTTCTAGAATGTTCAATGAGCACATTTTCAGCCACTTACTTATACTAGCACAAATTACAGCTCAACAACATCATTTAGATTCCAACTCAGCTTCCCCAAGGGATTCATATTATTTATGCATCCTAATAGGAAGATAGGATTGGACAATAACACTAGAGCCAATGTTCCATAGAATTACCAATCATACTACCCTGCCCATAGTAGAAAAGCAACTTCAGCAAGAATATTTTCATCACAGTTTTTTTGAAGAATCTAAGATCTTAATGTATAATCCCGTATAGGATGAACAAGATAGCCAGAGCAGATTGTAATCTCCTATCCATGCTCTTACATTTGCATTGTCTTCAGTATTTTGAGACAATGATATATTTTAGCTCAATCAGATCCCATTCATTCTAGGCAAGCAAATATTCAGTTGTAAGGATCAGAACAACTGTTGATCTAACCAGCTGAGTTGGTATAATCCCTACTTAATCAAATGACATTTGTGAAAAATATTAATATCACATAACCCTCAGTACCAGACAAAATTACACACATAAGGAGCAAGCAAGGCCATTAAATGCATCAAAGGCTTTGGCTCACAGGAAAAGTTCAGGCTACACAAAGTGAGGCAGACCGGATCAGGGACTAAACAAACTAAACTTTGGCAGCCAAAGAAGACACTTATTGACATGTCTTCTATGGACAGGGCTACATTCTTCACCCCCAATCCAACAGAATCTTTAGTCACTGAAACATCATATTGACTTGGCAAGTCAGCTACACCAATTCCACTCAACCAATTGACTAAATGAACCCACACTGCTAGTTTTCCTGTGCAACATACTGTCATCAGAGTATAGAAAATAGATGAAAATAAAAAGTGCAGAAGTTGAATTTATAAGTTCGAAAAGCATGATGCATTAGCATGAGATAAAGCATCTTTGGGTGGAAAAGAGCTAAGAAAGAAAAAAATAAACCTACCCCAAAATTTAAGACATGGAAAATGTACACTAGTAACCTACATAAACTGCAGCATTCACTATGTAACAATCCTCATTCTTGTCACCCATCTCCTCAACCTTCACGCCGCTTGAGCATATCAACCCTCCATCCACAACTTCAACGTCCATGATTTTTCCACTGAAATTTCCATAGATAAAATCCTTTCATGAGCAAGGAACTAGATCAACTATTCACAAGTGTCAGGCAGTAATATAAGCGATCAGTTACAATACTCCACATAAATGCCTTCTGATATTCATTTGCAATTCCTAATACCAACATGTGCTATTATACCGCTAAGAATGACCTTGAACTACTGCCTAAATCATTGTGCATAATTCCATCTCCAAACTTGGGATTGCTTCAGAACTTACTAGGGGAAGACAGACTTGACTCTTTCTATGTCCAGGGAATTTTGAAGAGAATGAGGAACCCCGAGCTTGATTTGCAATTTCATTTGATCAAATGTGACCCCAGGTATTGAACCTGCACAGCTTGATATGAGAAATGATGCAACATTGCCAAGACCAACTCAATTCTCCAATATGATCTATGAAAAAAGGGTAAAAGGCCAAGATAAAATACAATTCACTGTAACTTTACAAAACTAAGAATAATAATAGCAAATATTTAGTTTTGCCAAATTTTAAAATATTTCCCTTGAATCCGTGTTGAGAGTAAGAGCCTAGAATGGCACTACCATACACATGTAAGAGGTTTGATGTGCCCAAATTTAGCAATTTTCCTGCCTCTTTGTAGTTCTTGGCTCTTTTGATACAACTTGTTGCATCAACATAATTTTCTTATGCTAAAAAAAAAAATGCCGTATAAGTATATGCATTAGGTTATGCATATTATTTGAAGAAAAATAATTACTAAAGATCCTAGGGCTATTGTTTTCATGATTTCTTATAATCTAGTACAGTGGTTCAATGATAATTAATACTTTACTTCAACTACCACATCCATTGCACCAAATCAAAACCGATGCTTGAAACTTCTTTCTGAAATTATAATAAAAGCATCATGAATCCTTCTAGCAAAGATCCCAAAATTGGTCAAACCAATTTTGTGTTCCATGTCATCATTTAGTGTTCCCTCTTATCACATCATATGTTGTCATGGATGATCAATACTGCAATCCTTTTTATACCTTTATATTCACAAACAGCAGCAGCATAAGATCCGTAATGACAATGTCACTGCTTGTATACAGGGAAGTTGTGTCCTTCAAACACTCATGAGTCCAACATACAAAAAGAAATTTCATTTCACTCACTCCGTGTCCATGTCCTAAACATCACAAATAATTCTAAAAGAATCGATAAGAATCAAAGAACTACCTCTTCGAAAAGCCGGAATCGAATTCGAAGAGATTGCATCTCTACATGCCCTCATTGCTGCTGCTGTAATGTCTTGCCTATCAAATCAAACCCAATTCAATCAATATAAATAAAATTGAAAAAAAAAGAGCCCCATAAGTTATATAAATGCCAATCAGCGCTCCAGCAATCGAAAACAAGAAACTTTTTGCATTTTTCGAGAATGATTATGCATGAAAACTTAAAAAGTTCTATTTTTCTTTTTTTTATTGGACACTCTTAAAAATTTCCTTATGAAAATAATTTAACTGAGAAAGAATGGAGATTGTACCCATGTTGATCATAACCCACACCCATTTCAACAAACAAGAGCTTCATGGGTGGGTTTTCTGGGTTGTCTTTGGAAGTATCGCATTTTTGTTGGGTTTCCAATTCCATGGCTGTTTGAGATTGGGCTCTTAGTAGTAGTGTTACAGAGTGGGAAAACCGAGGAGAAAGGAAAGAAGAAAATTGGGTTTTGATTTTGGATTGGAGTTTTGTAGGAGGAGAAAGAGAGGTTAAAGGAAGTGAAGTTTGCAGTAGAAATGATGAAGAAGATGAAAGCGAACATGCCATTGAACTTAAAAAAGTCGGAGCTTTTTTTTTTACGAGGTTAATTTGTTTCTGCACAGACACCCGAAACGCCGTGACCCGGATAGCACCGCGGACCTTGTTATGTTATGTTCGGAATGTGTGATTTTTATGGATATCTTATATGTATAAGACTTATAATGTATCGTATTTGTGTTGTATACCTTTTATCTATTTAGGAATAAAATTATGAATTTTGTATCATTATTTATTTTTTAATAAATATGTATTTAAAAATTATAAAAATATAATATAAAAATGAAGATGAAATAAACAAAGCAATAATATTTCTATTTTATTTATTTATTTATTTATTGTTTTACACTTTTGCAAAATAATTTAATAAAAGCATTATTGAATATATTTAACTAATATAACAATAAAAAACTGTAACCAATGAAAAACAATGTGCAAAAGATAAAAAATGTGCAAAACATCATTGTGTCTGTTTTGTTAGTGCTTTTTGGTAGATTTAGATTTTTTTTCAAAATTTTTTTAAAAAATTATTTATCAAAAAATATATACAGATGAAAAAATGTAATAATTCTTATGAAAAGATCAAATAAATTAAATATATATAAAATATAGATACAAATTAAATATATTTATATATATTATTTTGATATAAATACAAATACAAATATAAAATAAATTATCCAAACATATCCTACCGTACGAGGAATAATTGTATCCTTTTCTAGGAAAGCTTATGTTTAGAAAAGTGTCCGGAACCATGAGTTTTGTAAACTCGATGCTTTGTGAAAGTACAGTCTTGTTTGAAATCTTTTCATACAAGCCCTAGGATGGTTGACACTTATTTTCTTTGTATTTCCTTTTTTCAAAAACTATTCCTCTTTCTATTTCTCTTCCGGAAACATTATTACACTTGTAGGATTAAAATCTAATATATAGTGTTAACTTTTACAAAAATCGAATAAAATCTATTTTTTTCCCTAAGCATCTTTTTTTTTCCATTTCTTTTTTCTTTTTTTCAATCATGTACTCAAACTCAAAACAATTAAGCAATCATCTTCAAACTTTGAAATCTAATATAGCCATCTCCATCTTTAACCTAAGACATTCAAAGTTCCATTTGGATTGCCTAATTTTCATTCGTATCTTATTTGTATTTAATTTGCATATGCTTTCATCAATATCATCTTTGTATATGATTTGCTTAATTTTTTTATGAGTAAATATTTATTTTTCTTCCATATCTATTTCTTGATAAATATTTGTTCAAAAATGATATAAATAAAAATGAGAAAATGACCATGATGAAACAAATGGCTCATTTTTCTTTAATTTATAAATTGATAGTTAAAATTACATAAAATAATATTTTAAGGAGATAATTTAAAAATAAGAAAATAATAAATCTAGGATACATTTGCACTTAAACCCATTCCTTGTAATATACTATCTTAAAGGACATAAAAAAAATAATGATAAAGGAGTTAGTGGTTTCTACTTTGAGAGTAAGCTCCCAAATTTAAGCATGTCTGTCAAACTCGAGTTTCTACCTATAATCGCTAAGAGGTTCGTAGAATCGGAACATAGAATCGACATGTAGAATCGTGACATTCAACAACTAACATATATTTGCTTGTAAAAATCATATATTTACTTACTTAACTAATAAAACTTGAAATAAATTATGAAAATAAAAAATTTAGTATTAAATTAGTTACATATAACAAAAATTTAAGTTTTACCAATCATAATTCACATTGTAAAGACCCGACCTGCTAATCCTTAAGACTTAGCAAGTTAAGTCCCCAACCACATATAATACTTTCGTATTATATGGAAGGTTGTCCTAATCTACAGTTATGTGAATTGTTTGTTTAAAACTACTAAAACTTGTTATAAAAGCTTTTACAAAAGGATTACTCACTTGAGTAATCTATTTACATAAAATAGTTTAAGGAAATATTTACATCCTTGTGTCCAGCATAGGACACAACAAAATATACATAAGACTTACAAAATGAAGAAAATAGACTTTAAGTCTTTTAATACAACCCAGGTTTAACTAACAAGCCTCTATTCCAAAATACAAAATACATTTGTTAAACGAACACATGAAATAAAACTTCCTTCAAAAACTTCTCGCCACAGGGTCCTACTCATCCCACTCGTCCATAAACTTCTCCCAATCTGACCCGAATCCCATATCATCATAACAATCATCATCAACACCTGAAAATAGCAAAAGTAAGCCAGAGGCCCAGTACACAGCAACACAAACAAAAGCGAAGCCATACACACCTATACTAATGCAATGCAAAAACAATTGCTTCATTTATCTTTCTTTAATATTTCTTAAACAAATCAACACTGGAGTATTCAAACTCCGGGACAAGCTGAGGATATCTGGGGGTCCTGAGTAATGCTCACAACGCTCAGGGGGTTGGTATAGGTAACCCGAATACCTATATCTCCTAGATAACGTTACATTGTAAATAATAATCTCATCCAGGTTATATAGCCGTTACTCAGCTTCACTTAACTCAATCCATAATATAAAGCAATTCACATGCTCCCATAAACATTGAATTATATTATATTATTTCCTCTCAAGAGTAAGTAAATGTTGCTCAGTTATACATTCCTATCGATTATCCGCCGAGCCTAGTCATTGCATCATGACTATTGGCCTAAGCGTCTACACTAACCTATCATTGCATCATGATAAGTTACCGCTCCTCGAACCGGATTTAACGGTGAAAACACAAGCAATTCAAGCAATACTTAAGTCATTTGAACTTATATCAAATTTAAGTATGCCTATCCTAACAAGCATACAAGCAAGTTACTGCGTACCTGTATTAGCTTGGGGATTAATGGGGGTGGCCAAGCGAGGATCAATAACTGTTCAACAAGAATTATCACAATTCACACTTAGTTTAAACTCATTTCAACTAATCTCATACATAACTATACAAATACATTCAAATAAGTTATCACAAGATCCTAAAACAAGTAAAGATAATCAATAATTTATTAAATCATACAAATATCCTTAAATCATGCTTAATTATATTACTCGATCTTCATTACATATCATATATCATTAATTTATTTCATTTTAACTCAAAAAGATTCATTTCATAAGTTGAAACACATTTAGTAAACTAATATAAGCTTTTGACATTGTTTTGGAAAGAGTAGCATCGGGAAAGAATCAAAATTTAAGCATTGTTAAGTTTAAAATTTGTGAAAACTTAAAACATAAAAGTTGTAGATCTCTTTTTTATCTTTCCAACGTAACTTGAATCACCTCAATCGGAGGTCGGGTGAAAAAGTTATGGCTAATTTACAAGACAGCATCGCAACAGGGGAAGAAAATCCGCGAGCGCTACACCCTTGGCAACGGGGTGTTTTGGAGGCCGTTTCAACTCAGGGGAAATGAAATTTTTGATCCGAGAGCACTACACCCTTGGCAACGGGGTGTTTTGACAGGTGTAGTGATAGTTATACGAAATTTTTCAAACTTTAACACTTTTAACTTGAGAAAAAAAAAAACTTTTCTCAACTCCTAACATGTCCTAAACCTTATGCAAACTTCATACAACACTTCAAACACTTCTAATACTTATCATACTTCAAACTCCAAATCCACACTTCAACTACCCAAATTATCTTCTTCCCAAATTCAACAACACCCATACTTCTTGCTACACATAAAACATATACTATAAGTTCTTGTATCCTTAATATACAACTTAAACTACCATTAACATATAGAACACATCATTTCTCATATTTAGCATAAGCACCCTATTATCAAGAAATCACATATATGCATAAGATTAAGACATGAAAGACAAACTCACCAATAGAACTTTAGGCTTTAGTTTAATGGTCCTCTAGCAATCTTTTGGTGGTAAAAGTGATGGAAAATGAAGAGGTTAATCTTATACCACCTTGGAGGAGCTTTTGAGAGGGTTAAGAGGTGTTTTGAAGCTTGGAGAAATGGTTTGGCTAAGGTCTGAAATTTTGCCCGAAAATTTAAGTTTGAAGAGTAGATATTATCTACTTGTTTGACTTTTAAGGCATTTGTAATTAAGGCAAATAATGACTTAACCTTTTGTTACTTAATGACATTGTCTTAAGGCCTTAATGAGTGTTTAATAGCTTTATTTATTTTTTTTTCTTGCCTAAAAATTTTGCTACATAAGGACTTAGTTACATGCATTCCTCCACTTAATTCAACACATTCAAATCATAAATTACACATATGAATACAATTAAAATTTTATGAACTAAATATTTAATAAATTCTAGAATATTTCAATATTTTAACATAATAATAAAACACATAATTCATCATGAAAAAAAAATCATATTCAATACATATCAAAAGTATGTCTAAATTTATTAACACACATATAGAATATAAATTGGGAATTTCATGGTTATTTCATTTTTCCCTCCTTCAAGAAGTTTCGTCCCCGAAACTTGATTTACCTTATCATACAAATAACTCGGGGTACTTTTGCTTCATCAAACTTTCAACTTCCCACACTGCTTCTCTTTCTGATTGGTTGCTCCATTGAACCTTGACCATGGGAATCGTCTTGTTTCTCAATGTTTTATCTATGTTGCCTATGATTTTAACAGGTTTCTCTTCTGTAGTAAGGTCAGGCAATATCTCGGGTTGATTTGTATCTAATATTGCATCTTGATCCGAGACACATTTTCTTAATTGAGATACATGAAAAACATTGTGAACGCCTGACAAACTAGGTGGTAGTGCCAATCTGTAAGCCGAAGATCTAATCTGTTCCAAAATCTCATAGGGTCCAATATATCTTGGATTCAATTTACTTCTCACTCCAAATCTGAATACACCTTTAGTTGGTGACACTTTAAGAAATACACGATCGCCAATCTCAAACTCAAGAGGTCTTCTTCTTAAGTCGGCATAACTTTTGTATCTATCTTGAGCTACCTTCAATCTTTGCTTAATTAATTGAACTTTATCAATCGCCTGCTGTACCAAATCAGGACCAATTAGAGCCCGTTCTCCCACTTCATCCCAATCTAAGGGAGACCTACACTTTCTTCCATACAACGCTTCATATGGAGCCATCTGTATCGCCGATTGGTAACTGTTATTATATGCAAATTCAACTAGTGACAAGTGTTCATCCCAATTCCTTCCAAAATCCAAAGCACAAGATCTAAGCATATCCTCTAGAATTTGAATTGTTCGTTCTAATTGCCCGTCTGTTTGAGGATGAAATGCTGTACTGAACTGCAATTTAGTCCCAAGTGCTTCATGTAAACTTGTCCAGAATCTACTCACAAATCTAGTATCTCTATCTGAAGTAATAGTCACTGGCACTCCATGGAGTTTTACTACCTCTCTAATGTAAATTTGTGCTAACTTTTCAAGCGAATATCCGATCCTCAAAGGAATAAAATGTGCTGATTTAGTTAGCCTATCAATAACAACCCAAACCATCTCATTTCTAGCCATCGTCCTGGGCAAAGCTGTAACAAAATCCATAGTGATTTCATCCCATTTCCACTCTGGAATTCTCAAAGGTTGTAACTCTCCACCAGGCCTCTGATGTTCAATATTCACTTGTTGACATGTCAGACACTTAGATACATACTCTGCAATATCCTTTTTCATACCTTCCCACCAGAAATGTTGCTTCAAATCACGGTACATCTTGGTATTTCCTGGATGAATCGAATAAGTAGAAGAATGAGCTTCCTTCAAAATTTGTTTTCTCAATTCATAAATTACTGGCACATAAATTCTGTCTCTGAATATGATCACACCTTCATTCAATTCTCATGTCCTTCTTCTTTCCTTCTTTTATGTCGCTTCTTAAACTTTGGCTTTCTGGTTCTTCTTGTTGTCCTTGTTTAATTTGTTCCAATATGGTAGGTTGTAGAGTTAAACTTGCCAACATAATCTCAACTTTTTCCATAGTAACTTCAACATTCAATTTTCGGAGATCATCTTGCAACTCTCTTTGATTTGTAACCATGGTAACCATATTCATTTGCTTTTTCCTACTCAATGCATCAGCCACACTATTTGCCTTTCCCGGATGATAAAGAATTTCAAGATCATAATCCTTTATTAGCTCAAGCCATCTTCTTTGGCGCATATTCAATTCTCTTTGAGTGAAGATATATTTCAAGCTTTTGTGATCGGTAAAGATTTTGCACTTCTCACCAAATAAGTGATGTCTCCAAAGCTTCAATGCTAGTATCACTGCAGCAAGCTCCAAATCATGAACTGGATAATTCCTTTCATGGAGTTTCAATTGTCTTGAAGCATAAGCTATTACTCGGTTATCTGGCATCAAAACACATCCTAATCCTTGTATAGATGCATCACTAGACACAACGAACTCCTTCCCGCTAACTGGAAGTGCTAAAACAGGTGCAGATACTAACCTCTGTTTCAACTCTTGAAAACTCTTCTCACAATCTTCATTCCAAGTAAACTTCACATGCTTTCTAGTCAACTTTGTCAATGAAGAAGCAATCTTTCAAAATCCTTGTACAAATCTTCGATAGTAGCCTGCTAAACCCAGAAAACTACGTACCTCAGTAACATTTGTAGGTTGTGGCCAATCCAAAATAGCTCCAATCTTTTCCGAATCCACAGATATTCCTTCCTGTGTAATAATATGACCAAGGAATGCCACTTCTTTCAACCAAAACTTGCATTTACTAAATTTGGCATAAAGCTTCCTTTCCCTTAGCCTTTGAAGAACTAGTTTCAAGTGTTGTTCATGCTCATCTACACTTCTTGAATATACCAGTATGTCATCAATAAAAACAATGACAAACCAATCCAGATAATCTGTCAAACCAAAAGACATAACCAAAAGACATAACCAAGAACTCAAAATGTCCATATCGCGTTCTGAAAGCTGTCTTGGGGATATCTTGTTGTTTAATCTTGAGTTGATGGTATCCAGATCTTAAATCTATCTTGGAGAACACTGCAGCATCTCTCAACTGGTCAAATAAATCATCAATTCGGGGAAAGTGGATACTTGTTCTTAATTGTCACCTGATTTAGCTCTCTATAATCTATACACATTCTTAAGCTTCCATCTTTCTTCTTCACAAATAATACTGGAGCACCCCAAGGAGAAATACTCGGGCGAATAAATCCTAATGTCTGCAACTCTTCTAACTGGCTTTTCAATTCTCTCAATTCTGCAGGAGCCATTCGGTATGGAGCTTTAGATATTGGTGTTGTTCCTGGTATCAAATCAATTCCAAACTCAATTTCCCTATCAGGCGGCAACCCCGGTAATTCTTCAGGAAAAACATCAACAAACTCTTTCACCACTGAACCATATCCACTCCAATCTCTTCACTACTCTTCTCCCATAATCCATAGTATACATACAAGTCGGTCTTTTTCTCTCCAAGACATGTGTTACTCTTCCCCTCTTCAACTCAAAACTCACTTCCGCCCTCTTACAATCTATGGTAGCCTTATACAGATTTAACCAATTCATTCCCAAAATAGCATCAAAATCAGTTAAAGGCAAAACCAGCATATCAATGGGCATGTTTATATTAGAAATCACAACATCAACATTTCTACAAACACATGGTTTCTTAGTTTGCACCCCAAGAGTAGTATTAACACTCATCATTCTATCAAGCAACACTTCAGAATACAAACCACACTCATTCACAAAGCTTTCAGCTAAACACGCATGAGTAGCACCCGTATCTATCAATGCATATGCAGTATGATTTGCAATCTTTATGGTACCTGCTAATGTATCCACTGAAGGAGCTTTCTTATACTATTGTAAGGCAAACACTCTAGCAGCAGTTGTTCCTTTTCTTACATTAGGACCATCGGTTCTAGGCTTCTCCTTACAATTCATCACATGATGTCCTCTCTGTTTACAATATGCACAGAATATAGGCTTCAACTTTGGATCTTTACAATCAGAAGCTCGATGACCTACATCCCCACACGCAAAACATGCTCCAGGAACCCATTTACACTGAGCTACATCATGAGGTCCAAAACATCTAGTACACCTCTTATCAAAAGGAGTAGAAGACATAGAAGTCTTCACAAATTGTCCCGAACTAGGCTTCTTTCCCATATATGGTCTTTTACCCTTATCAACATTATCATACCTCGGGTAAGGAGCATATGCTGTGGTTGATCTCTTGCCCAGAAAAGTAGCTCTTCTGTCCCTTTGAACCTTATTATCATCCGATATTTGCTCTAACAGTCTTGCCTTAACCACAAATTCTGATAATGTCATCAATTGAAATTTCTTGACTTCACTCTTTAATTCCATATTTAGTCCATCTTGAAACTTTTGGACTTTCATTCTTTCATCATTGTAGTTTGCTCCTGCAAACCTTAGCAACCTGCAAAACTCCGCATAATACTCATCTACAGTTTTACTTCCTTGTCTCAAACTTAACCATTTAGAAATCATCTGTTCCCTCACAGTCGATGGAATATATTTTAAGAAGAAAGCATCTTTGAATGTATTCCAGAGAATTGGTCTTGCAAATCCTTCACTATTCAGCATCCACCAATTATATGCATCTTGCTTCATCATATAAATCGCCAAATCAACTTTTCTATCATCGGGTACTTGGCAAGCAGCAAAAGCTTTCTCAAGTTCTATTATCCATCCTTCAGCTTTAGTTGGATCCATGGTAATACCATCAAACTCAGGTACTAGCTTGACAAAGTCATGCAGCTTCACTTGATCATATCGGTCTCCTACTTGTACATTAGGTTCTTGCCTCACATTTGATGGATTATATTGTTGCATGAATTGTTGTTGTTGTTGATACATCATTTGTTGATATGTTGAACCATTGCAAACATATCCCGGAACAAATTGAACATAGTACTTGTATCTCCTACTGGCATCTGAGGCATAGGAGGATATGGAGGCATCGGAGGAGGCATTTGAGGTGGCACTTGTGGTTGTGGAGGATCCTGGGTAGTAGAGGCTGAAGCTGGTGATGGAGTCGAAGTCGAAGCTGGGATAGTAGAAACTGTAGATGATGAAGCAGTATACTGAGGAGGAGGCATATTCTCCCGATCTGAAGTCTGTCTAGTGATTCTCCTTGACCTATCCATCTTTAAATGACATACAATATACACATGACATATGATAATTAATGCAATGTCAGATTAATCTTGAATTTAGTTAATATTAAAAATAAAACAACATTCAAGCATAACATACCATTCAAGCAAATCCTAGACTCAAGCCATGCTAATCTCACCGTATCTAAGGTCAAGTCTCCTATTTTTAAACGAACAATTTTACATAAACAGGCTCTGATACCAATTGTAAAGACCCGACCTACTAATCCTTAAGACTTAGCAAGTTAAGTCCCCAACCACATATAATACTTTCGTATTATATGGAAGGTTGTCCTAATCTACAGTTATGTGAATTGTTTGTTTAAAACTACTAAAACTTGTTATAAAAGCTTTTACAAAAGGATTACTCACTTGAGTAATCTATTTACATAAAATAGTTTAAGGAAATATTTACATCCTTGTGTCCAGCATAGGACACAACAAAATATACATAAGACTTACAAAATGAAGAAAATAGACTTTAAGTCTTTTAATACAACCCAGGCTTAACTAACAAGCCTCTATTCCAAAATACAAAATACATTTGTTAAACGAACACATGAAATAAAACTTCCTTCAAAAACTTCTCGCCACAGGGTCCTACTCATCCCACTCGTCCATAAACTTCTCCCAATCTGACCCGAATCCCATATCATCATAACAATCATCATCAACACCTGAAAATAGCAAAAGTAAGCCAGAGGCCCAGTACACAGCAACACAAACAAAAGCGAAGCCATACACACCTATACTAATGCAATGCAAAAACAATTGCTTCATTTATCTTTCTTTAATATTTCTTAAACAAATCAACACTGGAGTATTCAAACTCCGGGACAAGCTGAGGATATCTGGGGGTCCTGAGTAATGCTCACAACGCTCAGGGGGTTGGTATAGGTAGCCCGAATACCTATATCTCCTAGATAACGTTACATTGTAAATAATAATCTCATCCAGGTTATATAGCCGTTACTCAGCTTCACTTAACTCAATCCATAATATAAAGCAATTCACATGCTCCCATAAACATTGAATTAGATTATATTATTTTCTCTCAAGAGTAAGTAAATGTTGCTCAGTTATACATTCCTATCGATTATCCGCCGAGCCTAGTCATTCCATCATGACTATTGGCCTAAGCGTCTACACTAACCTATCATTGCATCATGATAAGTTACCGCTCCTCGAACCGGATTTAACGGTGAAAACACAAGCAATTCAAGCAATACTTAAGTCATTTAGAACTTATATCAAATTTAAGTATGCCTATCCTAACAAGCATACAAGCAAGTTACTGCGTACCTGTATTAGCTTGGGGATTAATGGGGGTGGCCAAGCGAGGATCAATAACTGTTCAACAAGAATTATCACAATTCACACTTAGTTTAAACTCATTTCAACTAATCTCATACATAACTATACAAATACATTCAAATAAGTTATCACAAGATCCTAAAACAAGTAAAGATAATCAATAATTTATTAAATCATACAAATATCCTTAAATCATGCTTAATTATATTACTCGATCTTCATTACATATCATATATCATTAATTTATTTCATTTTAACTCAAAAAGATTCATTTCATAAGTTGAAACACATTTAGTAAACTAATATAAGCTTTTGACATTGTTTTGGAAAGAGTAGCATCGGGAAAGAATCAAAATTTAAGCATTGTTAAGTTTAAAATTTGTGAAAACTTAAAACATAAAAGTTGTAGATCTCTTTTTTATCTTTCCAACGTAACTTGAATCACCTCAATCGGAGGTCGGGTGAAAAAGTTATGGCTAATTTACAAGACAGCATCGCAACAGGGGAAGAAAATCCGCGAGCGCTACACCCTTGGCAACGGGGTGTTTTGGAGGCCGTTTCAACTCAGGGGAAATGAAATTTTTGATCCGAGAGCACTACACCCTTGGCAACGGGGTGTTTTGGAGGCAGTTTCAACTCAGGGGAAATGAAATTTTTTATCCGAGAGCACTACACCCTTGGCAACGGGGTGTTTTGACAGGTGTAGTGATATTTATACGAAAATTTTCAAACTTTAACACTTTTAACTTGAAAAAAAAAAACTTTTCTCAACTCCTAACATGTCCTAAACCTTATGCAAACTTCATACAATACTTCAAAAACTTCTAATACTTATCATACTTCAAACTCCAAATCCACACTTCAACTACCCAAATTATCTTCTTCCCAAATTCAACAACACCCATACTTCTTGCTACACATAAAATATATACTATAAGTTCTTGTATCCTTAATATACTACTTAAACTACCATTAACATATAGAACACATCATTTCTCATATTTAGCATAAGCACCCTATTATCAAGAAATCACATATATGCATAAGATTAAGACATGAAAGACAAACTCACCAATAGAACTTTAGGCTTTAGTTTAATGGTCCTCTAGCAATCTTTTGGTGGTAAAAGTGATGGAAAATGAAGGGCTTAATCTTATACCACCTTGGAGGAGCTTTTGAGAGGGTTAAGAGGTGTTTTGAAGCTTGGAGAAATGGTTTGGCTAAGGTCTGAAATTTTGCCCGAAAATTTAAGTTTGAAGAGTAGATATTATCTACTTATTTGACTTTTAAGGCATTTGTAATTAAGGCAAATAATGACTTAGCCTTTTGTTACTTAATGACATTGTCTTAAGGCCTTAATGAGTGTTTAATAGCTTTATTTATTTTTTTTTCTTGCCTAAAAATTTTGCTACATAAGGACTTAGTTACATGCATTCCTCCACTTAATTCAACACATTCAAATCATAAATTACACATATGAATACAATTAAAATTTTATGAACTAAATATTTAATAAATTCTAGAATATTTCAATATTTTAACATAATAATAAAACACATAATTCATCATGAAAAAAAAATCATATTCAATATGAAATGACCTAGATTTACTTTTAATCAAATCTCATGTGTTTATTAATTTATTTTAAGGAGTTGAATTGAATGAGTATGATTATGTGTTAGTAGCTTAAGATATATGATTTTGTATGTGTGTATGTTGAAATTAATATTTTGTTTTATATGCATTAATGTGTGAGTAATGAAATTATTAATGTTGTCTTGTGCACATTAAGATGTTAAGTTAAATTAGATTAATAACTCAACCATAATTTTACTTAAGTTAGTTGATTGAGTTCCTTGTAATTAAATTAGCATTATGCCCTAAATGTAAGCTAAATGGAGCCCAAATTAAAGTGAAATGCAACCTAAAGTTAATATATGCATTAAGGGGTAAATTTGGAAGTGTAAAAGTCAAAATTAAGTTAATTTGATTACTTTTTGCGGCAGCTCAAAATTTTATCCGAATTTTCCTTTTCTTTCTCCTTTTTTCTCTTCTTCTTCTTCCTCCATTTCCATCTTCATTTCCAAGCTCAAGTTAGGGTTATATCAAGTTGAAAATCAAAGTTATTCTCAAGACAAGGTATATATATGTATGTATTTGAATTGGTTTAGTTTAGGTTGTTGTGATTATTGTTTTGTTTCCCTTTCTTGAAATAGATATATAGATAGTTGGATGAATTGAGTTTAAGATTGATCAAATTGTTGTTCATGCATGGAATGAGTTATGTATGTGTCATATGAGTGTGTGAAAGTATGCATGTATTGTTGTATTGATATGAAGTGTCTTGATGTAACAAAGATAGTTTAAGTAGTTAGAGTGGAGATTGATGAAAATGGAATTTGAAGTGTTTAGTGATGTTGAATTCATGCCTTGGGTTGCTAGAATTGAGTAGTGTATGTTGGAGTGAGTATATGAAGTTTGAAGTGTAGTTGAGGAAAGTTTTTGAAGTGTTTTAAGATGTAATTTTACAAAGTGAAAACAGGGGATTTGAATTTTCGTGTAAGCTTGTTTTTGTAACGTACGCCGGCATCTGGGGATTCTACGCCGCCGGCGTAGAGGTGGTGTAGAAAGCCCACAGAATGATTTTCCCTAACGCCGTTTGCAACGCCGCCGGCTTATATGCCGAAGATTTGCCAGCGTCTGTTCTTCAGAAAGTACACCGGCAATTTGAGTCTCTACGCCGCCGGCGTAGAGGCGGTGTTGAAAGTTCACAGAACCAAATTTCTTAAAGCCGACTGAACGCCGCCGGCTTTCGCTAGGAAGTCAGCCGGCGTTCTTTCTTCTAATTTGTACGCTGGCTTTTGGGAATCAAGGCCGTCGGCGTAGGTTACAAAGGCTGACAGCGTACGCTTTGAACGCTGCCAGCGTTGACAGTGTACATTTTTAGAACAGTTAACACCGGCCCAACGCCGCCGGCGTTGAGTGCCGGCGTATCCCCTGAGTTTTTGAATTTTGAGAACTTTTTCTAAAAAGTTTCCAAAGTTGTTATTTGAGTATTTGAGTATTTGGTAAGCAATTTGGGATATATTAGGACGTTTAAATGCCTAGTCGTGACTGTATATTCAATTATGTGAATTTCTTTGATAATTTGTGATATGTGGATATAATATGTATATATTTGTGAGAATGAAATTTATAAATGTTGATTTATTAATTATTGTGACATTTCTATTACAGTTAAGGATTTTTCGGTTAATCCATCACCGAGAGATCCTAGTTCTATTCTAACGAGTTCAGGTACGTAATAATTTGTCTGATGATTGCTAGGACCAGACATTTCTAATTTGACTTAAATTGATCCGATTTAACATTTGGATGAATTGGATGTCTATTACGCTGTTTAATCTGGTCCGAGGAGCAGCAAACCTGTCATGATGCAATGACATGTTAGCTAGGCGCTTAACCAAGTCATGATGCAATGGTACGCTATGATGCAATAGCGATTCTTTTGGTTAACTGGGTAGCCGATAGGGGGAATTGTATCTGTGTAACGTTTGCTTAAACTTAGGGGAAATACCATGATTTAGTTCAAGGTTTATGGGAACTTGTGAACTAGGCTCATGTTATGGACTGAGTTTAAGTAGAGTCGGGCAACGGCTTTTAAACCTAGATGAAGCTATTATCTTTATGAAATAGATATAGGAGATATAAGTATTCGGACTGCTTATATCAACCCCCTGAGTAGCTGCTGTTACTCAGGATCCCTGGATTCCCGGAGTGTGATCGGGGTTTGAATACCCTCTTGTTGATTTGTGAATCAAAATGTAATAAAGATAACCACTTGTTTTATGATGCATTTACATCAATTGGATGACTTGTTTTGCATTGGTTATTGTGTACTGGGCCTCTGGCTCACTTTTGCTGCTTTGCAGGTCATGGAGACGAGTATTACGATGACTTGGGCTATGGGTCCGATTTTGAAAGATTTCTGGACGAGTGGGATGAATCGGATCCGATGACCCGGGACTTTTAGAAGACTTTTAGCTAAGGACCAGCTTTGTATAGAAGGCTTGTTAGTTAAGCCAAGTTCTTTTGTAATGACCTTAAGATCCATTAGGATTCTCATGTTTTGAGAAATCATGTAATTGTTTTGTTGTGTCATGTATTGACACAAAGCAATGGTTATTTGATGTAAATATATGTATAGATTGCTTTTGTTAGCAATCTTGTTTTATTTAAAAAAGTTCCTTACAAAGTTTAGTGTTTTGATCAAACAATTTGCATAAACTATTAGTTTTAGGACAACCTTACATATAATGTGCAAACGTTATATGTGGTTGGGGATTTGGTACTCTAAATCTCGGGATTTAGAGGACCGGGTCTTTACACAATACATATCAAAAGTATGTCTAAATTTATTAACACACATATAGAATATAAATTGGGAATTTCATGGTTATTTCACACGTACTCTCATTAATATATTTAGTGGAGTTTTGATAATTAAAATAATTATTTTTATTTAATGATGATTTATAATCTACAATTATTAAGACATATTACAAATCATTTAAATTATCATGTGTGAGTATCCGGTTTTAGAACATTTTCATGTTCACTATATATTTGTGCGAAAAATATTGCATTTATGACAAATAAATTACAAATAGAAAATTATTTAAAAAAATGGAGAAAAATATAGCACTATATATATCTATTTAATTTTAATTCAAATCATTCAAAATATATCAGAGTATATAACCAAAAGGAAAATAACTTTCTGAAAAATACAAAAAAAGGAAATAAAAGGACAAAATAAAAAAATAAAATTAAGTTAGATTAAGATAAACATCAAGAAATAACCGCAAAACCCTTAAATTTAAACATATTAAATTGATTGTATTTTTAAAGTTTGAATAGAAAAAAAAGTGTAAAATTACAACTTTACGATTCTATATTCTACTTACAATTCTACTACTGATTCTATTATGTAAAATCGCATTTTTACACGAGTGTACTCAAAAAATGATTTTGTATTCGAGTTGAATTAAAAATTTCATCATTAACTCGTAAACTCATAGAAACATACGAATTGACTCACAAGTTTAACAACCATGAATATAAGCATATACAAAGTTTTATAATAGTTTATGTAAGTATTTCGAAGGAATAAGAGGAAAACTAGGGTGTCCATCTTCCAATAGAGCCAACAAGACTCAAAATCTATCTCAAATCAACAAGCAAAAAGGAAAAAAAGAGAAATATTGTTATGATTAAAATAATGTTAAATTACATTGACCATTACACATCATACCTTTGAAGTTTGAGGTTAAATATTTTTAGAGGAGATTTGTTATGCTTTGAAGAAACTGGGTGCTGAAGTTGATGTTGTTAGAAGGTTATTTGTTGTATTTTGAAAAAAATGTGGTGTCAATGTATTTCAAAAAATTTATAAGGATGGTCATATTCTTTACTCGTAAAATAATATTAACATCTAAATTTGATTTGTATTTGATTGATACTTATACTTAATTATATTTGCTAACTAATCAAACAAATATTATTTAAATCATGACTTAATAACTCAAGTATATCTTGAACTCCAACTGAACTTAAATAACTTATAAGTCTAGCTTATTCATAACTCAACTTATCACAAATAGGAAAAAAAAAGTCCATAAGAGAGAATAAATGAAAAACAAAAGAATATGTTGGGATAAGTGCCTATATCAAGAAAAATAAAAAAGTTGAAAAAAAAATTGAAAAAAAAAAACAGATGACAAAGACAATATATTAATAATAAAAGAATTCATAATTATCAAAATTGCGATTGACATATACAATTTTAAAAGTATACAACTTTATATATTTTTTCTTAATTAAAATTGATATAAAATTCTTTAGGTATAGACTTTAGGTAAAATTATGCATTTAGATGTACGATTTCACATGTTTACAATTCTACGGATTTTATACATTTTGGTGAATAGTAAAATTACGATTTTGATTACTAATACTTAACTTTCAGAATTTTGGATGTTGCTTGTCTATTTATGAAAATAGCTTTTATTTGTTTTGTTTTATATTAAGATCAAACACTGGCCCAAGTGAAAAAGGCAGACCCGACCCACTATCTAAAGCATCAAGTTCCATCAGTATCAGTACAATATGATTGTAGGCGTGTGCCATCTATTGCCCTTATTTTTTTTTTAATTTTCTTTTTTTGGTAATTACCATTATAGTACACATCCGATAATTCCAATTCATTTGTAGCAATAAAACTATATTAAGACTCAAATTGATGAATGAGTAAGTACCTACCCCTCCGTATTAATGTCTCATGGCAAGTGGTTGTCTATTAGCTGTTTGCTGTGAGTACTATATATTTAATTTTTTTATTTCAAGTTGATGAAGAATATTAATTAGGTTCATGTGCATTACCATATTGAAAACAAGTAGTCTTAAATACATGTTGTACTGTTTTATATATATTTAGATGGATTCTATAAATGATGGGTGTCCTGGTAAATTGAAGTAAAGTGACAAGTTAAAATGGTTTATTTCTCTTTCAATAATTGTCACAAGGATTGTGTATTAACTGGGCTCATTTATGTTGCCAAGTAGAAAGCAAGTAGTCATAAATACATGCTGTAGAGATTTATATATTTTTGAAGTAAAATGACAGGCTAAAATGGTTCATTTCTCTTTAAAAAATATGTCAACATTAATCGGTATAGACCATTGATTGTATACAACATCTTTTCTTCTATGTTCTTATTCAAGAATGGTCGTCGAGTCTAGATGTTCTTGTGTTTTATTTTTCTAAAATTTAACAATTACATCTAAGCGATAGCAGAAATATGACATGTCTTAAAATTGTGGATGCCGTGTTTACAAAAAGTAAAAGATAAATAGATGTTTACTAATTTTTGTTATCTCCACAAGTCATGCAAGATTACATTTGTGTTTCGTTCCTTCGTTTGGCATCAATTTGATATTTGTTTCATGCTTTTAAATTAAATTATTTATAAAAAATAGGTATTTTTATTCATAAATAGATCATACAAATAAGATACAAATACAAATCAGATACAAATAAAAATGGACCATCCAAACAGAACCTGGAGTTGGACATGGCCGACTCTTTTAATTACCTATTTACCATGTACTTTTTGATTAATTTAAGTAGTGATAGATGATAATAACATAATTTTGTTAGTGTGTGTGCACTAAGTCTAGTATTAGAAACACGCAAAAATATCATGATGCAGCAGTTTATCTCAACACCTATTCATTGTTAATATTCGTCGTTGGTTTTTAAAACTAATGGTAGTGAAAGGGCACCATAAAATTCGTTATGTGGTATGAGACCATGTAATTCAAATAGTGGTGTAAGGCCAACATCAAAATTTTCATCTATAGTGTGAGACTTCCAAACTATCTTATAATTATTTTGCTTGATATAATTCTCATCACTTAAAAGTTAGTAGAGGCAATTCGAAAAAAATCTACATATTTTCCTAATTACTTTCTTTTGCTGTGATCTTCTTCCCATTTTCCTATTTATAATTTTCAGGACCATTTATAGGGATCTTCTTGCCATTTTCCTATTTATAATTTCCAATACCATTTACATGTTCATTTTTCATACCGAATATTCTCTGTAAGCGGAATTAGATATAGGCATGATTCTGGAATTGAGCTAAACCGAATCGGAATCGCCGAATTTTGGGTCTTAAAATTGAGGAATCGAAATCAGAACCGTCTCCCATAGATTCACTTCGGTTCTACGAAGTTGGCGGTTCTTGATTCTAGTTTTAACCCCCTTTTTTCAAGTAAAGATAAATAAATGAAATTTAGTTTTTAATAAAATAAATTTTAAACATGAAATAATTATTAGGTTTTTTTCGGCTAATTATTAGGTTTAAAAGTGTTAAATTATTCAATCAAAATTTTCAAAATTTATATAGAATGCACATTTATTTATATACAAACACATCTAATATCAATGGTAGTTGGTCATATTTGACTACAAAATACTCTAGAGAGTAAACAAAATTACAATATAAAAAATAATCTCATATTATTAAGGAGATCAATTTTTCTTTTAAGAAAAATTTATACAAACTAATTATATATGATTTTTAAGTTATGTTTATTCGTGTTGTTGATAATAATACATTACATATTTTGAATTAATAATAAATTTTGCTATTTATATGAAATAATCTCAACATTATTATCATATATTTGGTTTTTTTATTGTAAATTCTCTTTTTTTTTTAAATGGAACTAACTGGAATCATCGACTCCATTAGTTTTAAGCTGAAGAATCTATAAGCCCCTAGATTTTTCGTTACAATTAGGAAAAACCCTAAAGCTAATATTGAGACCAAAACCTTGAAATCAAGCCAAGTTAAAATGAACTCTAAAAACACTAGACAATATTGAATAAAGAATCCATAACATTAAGAAGTCATATAAATTAAATAAAGCTCAAAAGCTTAGAGGTGAGTAACTTAATAAAAACGTATCATCGTCAAAACAATTACATATAGTATAACCTGACTGATCCAGTTTAACCCTAAACCCCAAAAACCTTAGAATTAATTCGAACCAATCACAAGTTTATAAAACCTAGACAAGGTCAAATAAGTCGGATAACCCTAATTATCTGATACACAACACATGAATAGTGATGAACCAAGCGTGGTTACAATCTTGTTTTGATGAGAAATTGTATTGCACAAATGCTTCACAACTTAGTTAAGCTATATTTAATTAGAAAAACTTGTTTTTCATATGTTTAAGCTTTAATGTGCATATATGTTTTTGTGTTTGTATATGTGTTGTTCTCTACAAATTGTGTAGGAACAAATTGCCATGCCCCATTCTTGATCACAGCCTTTATCGCAGACTTTGTCAAGGGCTCGATTGGTCCAATCAAAGTGTAAATCAAAGGCATGACGAATGGAGCAAAACAAGATGCACAGGTCAGGGTTCTAAACCGGAAAATCACTCCGGAACCCTAAGTGGAATATCGTAGTTTATGTAAATCCCTAATTTTTAGAGCAATATCAAGTTCAAACCCTAAACCGGAAAGTCAATCGAAAAAACCTAAGTCAACAATTCCTAGGAAACCCTAGTAGTGTAAATCCGATAATCTCATATTCCTAAACCAAGGAGTCGGAATATGAGTAAAGAGTGTAGTTTAGATTGTAATAATACTAGGATGCTTTAAAAGTTAAGACTAGCAAATTTTCGATCTATTTCGAACCTGATCGGGTACAGACTTCGAAAAGTGTACCTCGAGATTCGAAATATAAAATATATGATATTAGTGCCGTTAGATTCGTAATTTCATAAGATTTCCAAATATATCAGTTATATAATTTTTTGGGTTATAGAAGTTACAGTTATAACATTTTTACCGTATTTTCCTTACTACCGGTACTTTAAATGTCAAATCTACTTTTTGAATTCTTCTACACTATTCACAAGTACAACTACTCATAACCTATTTTTTATATTCTTACGCTCTACTCTTACAATTACATCATTTTCGTTACAATTTACTTTTCTAATATAACTTTTATCATTTAATTTAATTTAATTAATTCCAAAAGTTACACAACACAATACCTCCGCCTCTCTCCTTCTATAGAACTGGTGTCCCCCTCCCCATTTTCCCTCTCTCCAATTTGTTTATTTTTCTTTTGTTTAATTCAAAGCAAACCTTAATTCATCTCCCTATATATACCTCATTATGCCCATTTCATTTCACTTTCTTTCTTTCTTCTTTCTTACTTTAAGAAATTGTTGCAAAACTTCCTCTCCCTCTCTTCTCCAAACCGTGAGCTTCCCTCCCTCTACACACACATATACTTTGTTTTTCCTTCAAAGTTTCTTACTCCACACAAAAAATAGATAATAGCTCTATACTTTAGGATCTTAAAACATGTAAGGGCAAGTTCATTCATTTATGATTCCACACAAAATTCCCATGAGCTTCAAGCTAGGGAAGTAGAAATACTTGAACATGAGATCCTTATCATTACAATGTTTTAGATCTTGTTATTTGACTTATTTTGCTATTCTCTTGTTTTATTATTAAGTTATGTTGTTATTATTAATGATTTGTGCGTATATTCATCATCTATTCATGTTCACATAACCATCATAGTGTTCATGCATTTATAACTAGTTTAGTAGACTAGATCTAGTTGTTTTAAGTTTATGCATGCATTAGGCTTTTGTTTTATGCTCTTAAATAGCTTGTAATAGCTTGATGGAAGTAGGAAAATGTTAGAAAACTCAAGATCTATATTAGTTTCAACAAAAATAACTTTGGAAAATTCGGATAAAAAGGAACCCTATTTAGAAAACCTATTTTTCAACTTCAAAATGTGTATTTTTCATTTAAAATGAAGGACTTATGGAATAGGTATCATAAATGGTTGATCTTGATGAGAAAAACTTAGATCTACTAAGAAATAATTTCAAAACAAAGGCATGCTTACAAAGGTGATATTTCAATCTCAAAAATAAGTTTTAAATTCATAATAAAAGAAGCTTGAAATATAAACACCCATTTTTCAACTCCAAAACAAGATTTTTATTAAAAAAAAATGGAAGCCTTAGTGGGTAGGTTTGATTAGGAAATAGTTTTTGAAAGACTAAATGAGTTTTACAAAGAAAACAAACTCAAATAAATTTTTCAAAATTCGGATTTGAAAATAACCATTATTTAAACACCTATTTCCAAATGCCAAAATGATAACTTTTATAGGAAAATGAAAGTCCTAGAGGATACATGTAATGAAGACTCAATTTTGACAAGAATAAGAGAGGTTTATCAAATTATAATCCTAGAACCATAAATGGTCTCCAAGAATAGGTGAAATAATGTTTTCATTCCTTAAAATTTTGTAAAATCCGTACTTAGAAAAACCACCTATCTAAACATCTATTTTCTAAACCCAAAATGAAGGTTTCTACTAAAATGATGAAGTTAATGACTATATAGGTCATCAAGGTTAAGTTTTAATGAAAGCAAATGTGATTTTTCAAGAAAGAAACCACCTTTCCTAAGCCTAGTAAATTTCAAAGGTTTTACAAAGTAAAAAGCTTTTCAAAAAGAATTATTGATACTATAACACTAAGGATATACATATAGATAGTCATTCCATAGCCTTCATGATAATAGATGGTAGGTATTGCATACACACATGATGTACTTGTAGAAACAATGTTAGAAAAGTAAGGTCACATACTTCTTATTTTATAGTATCCAAGTACATGAGGGATTAGAAATTCCCAACATTCATGAATCATGCATTATATCGAGTTATAAATGTATATAATAGAGTTTTACAAGATATATTGATCGCTAAGTATCTATCAAAGCTTTCATATGATGTTTGTTTTGAGGATAGAGGTTGAATTGTGGAATGGGAAATTCATGTAGTGTTCTATACCCTATTGTTCATGGACCAACCGATGTCATTTGTTGAAAATAACTCTAGAAATAGATAGCTCTCATTGAATAGGTAGAAATCGGTATATAATATGGGAAATTCCTAGTTAAAATGACCAAGTTATGACCGTTTTAAGTTGGAATTTCCTCTTGGACGAATTTTGATGAACTTGATAGAATAGAATATATAGGTTCATTCAAACTTTGTAAAAATACTCATTAGCGTTATTTCTTTTGATTAGGAATCTTGGGAGATGGACTAGACCTTTCTGGGGACAATTACGATTAAGTGGATTTTCGCACCATGGCAAAGTGAGTTCATTTCTTAAATAATTGTGCTAATGTATGTGCTTGTAATCGTAGTAGCATTAGAATTAAGGAAAGATAAAATTAAAATGAATTGTGATCTAATCTTGGTTGAATGAATGTCAAGTATATCGAAACGCGACTTGTTATAAAAATATTGTATGAAGTAGTATAGACTTGAATTGTCTGAAATTCTCTATGATCGCTCTTAACTTACCTCATTCATATGCCATGATTATAATAAACTGTACATGCATATCACGTAATGAGTCACACTGCATTAGCTGTTATACTTTTGGTGGAACAAAAGTATATTAGCGGATAGGCGAGGGGGCCTATGTTAACATTAAGGATGTGAGATCGCTTAAGTTAACGGATATAGGGTAGACACATAAAACCATCGCAATAAAACAACGGAGGTTGTATAATCAAGAGAAAGAGATCGGGAGCTTGGTTGCATGACTTATGGACCACCTCACTCAATATTGGAATTATGGTTGCATGACTTATGGACCATCCCAACCCAGAATGGAGGGCATAAATCCATTCACATATGACTCCCGGAAAGTCATATGCTTGTATGCTCATTTGCTTGTACATTTCATATGGATGTTAATAACTTGTCTGTTATATACTGTAGTCGAGTACTAATTATTGGAAATGAAATCTCACTAAGCTCGTAAGCTTATACCCCAATAGTTTCCTGTTGCAGTATGAATATTTATGGCTATCTCCGAGGAGCCACTACCATCAGGTATAGCTTTTGGACTCTAAGGAGCTTTTGATGAGGCCGGGACCTAGATGTAGGCATGGACTTCTATTTGAGTCTCCTAAATTGGTATTTGAAGGATAATATAAAGTCGAAGTAGAACCCAAAGTTAACCTAGTTCTATATTTAATCTAGTGAATCTAGATCCAATAATCCCGCATGTAAAACTTAAGAACAATAAAAATGAGATAATTTCGAATTATAGTTCAGAATTACATAAGAAAAATTAAAAAGATTAGATTCGTCAAAATTTAATTCGTTTCAGACCCAAATAGGATCAGTTTCTAAAATTAGGATCCTGAAAAGTAAAGTAGTGAAAATATTTCGATAATTTCATTAGGCTTGTAAAAATATAAAGATTTCAAAAATATTAGTTTTAGAATTTTTCGGTAACTAAAAATATCAGATATAGTCCGTTTACGTGTATTTTCTTTAGTACAGGCATTTTACTTGTCTAGTCTACTATTCATAGTACTATTTCACTATTTTCTACTTTTTCTTATAACATATTCTTACACCCTACCATATCTATTCCTTATAATTTACCGTTCTCATAAAACTTTATTCACACCACACCTTACACGTTATTACTTTTTATTACAAAACAACAAATTTAATCAATTTCTTCCCCCTTTTTAATGCATGGCCGATGCCCCCTCTCCTCTTCCTCTATCCATTTTCTTTTCTTTTTCATTTAATTTTAATCACACTAATTTCTACCTCAAAACTCTATAAATACCCATTCCCTCCTTTATTCTTTTTCCACATTTTCTTACCTTAACAAAACTCTACCAAAATCACTTCTCAATTTCTCTCTCTACAATTTTCCTCTAAAATGCTCTCTCCCTTTCCATCTCCATAAAACATCAATTTTTCTTTAAGAAATTTTTTAAACACACCATCACCTACCTTATGTAAAACTTATAAACCATCTTCTTCTTCTTCATGTCATACAACACTACATGACCATAATGTGTAGTTCCTAAGACCATAGTGTTAAGGAAGTAATAATATGTTCATATTTTGTTCTTGATCATGCACAAAATTTCTTTATGTTATTATCTTATTGCATTGTTGTTATATTGTTGTTATTATTATTATTATTACTCTAATCTAACTTCTATATGTTATTATATATATTTATATATTTCTTAAAGCCTAAGTGCTCACTAACCTAATATCTTATTATTATTGCTCTTATTATTATGCCTTTTCTTTTCTTTCTTTTTCTTTTCTTTTTGGGACTAGTCTATTCTTAGTCTCAGGAAGCCTTGACGAACCTAAGGCTCCCAATACTTGAATTTATTATTATGGTTATTTGTTTCTTATATCTCTCTCTATCTTATTATGTGATATTCCCATCTTTCTCATAACTACATATTCTCATTTATACATGAACATATTGATTTTGTCTCAACAAAAAGGAAGAATGAGTTTTTCTTTAATAAAATGAGACTAAACTCTTTCTAAAATAATTTTTTATCACTTAGTAAGGATTTTTCCATCAAAGCACTTACATGTTATTTTTAATAAATTCTTTTCAAAAACTTAGACAAGCTCCTCATGAAACTTTAAGGCATCAATAAGAGGATTTCTTCAAGGATTTAACTAAGTAGATATACACTCTCTTTTCAAAATAATAACATGAAAATTTTGGTTTAAAAATTTAATGTTGATAATTCTTTATTATGAAAATTCTTCATAAAAACTTACTACAGGGTTTTTCACCCACTGCATGATAAAATCTAAGAACTAGATAAGTTTTTAAGATAAAATAGAAATCAACCCACTAGTTTAGAAACCACTTAGAGAAATAAAAATTTGCCAACAACTTAAAAAAGTAAGTTTCTAAATGGTAAACTTATTTTCTAAGAGATAGGGAAACATAGAGATGATAAACTCAAAATATTATATATTATCAATAACTTAAGAAAATATTGAAATTCTTTCTTTTCAAATAAAATTGATAGGAAACTTAAAAGACCAAATTTTACGGTTAAAATTATCTTTAAAGAGTTAGGAAATAAAATATAAAAAGGAAACACTTATTTATAATGACTCAAGGAATCATAGTTTTCTTTCAAACCGTTTAATTTTCAAAGTTCAACTTTTCAAACCTATAAAACAAGTTGTTTTATGAAAAATAATTGTTGAGGCAACACCAACATAGTCATGCATAAAATATAGGTCTATTTATGTATTGAAAAGATTTTTTAACCCCATGTGTATCTATATATTTGTTTAAGGATTTTTAAAGGAAGAAAAGTTTGGGAAATTGCGTTTTCAAAAGTTAGGAAATTCATAGTGAATCTATACCATACTGTTCCAAGGCCTAAATAACCATTTATAATAAAAATAAATTTAGAAATAAATAGATATTTTTTAATAGGTAGAAAACGATATATTATATGTGAAATTCCACGTTAAAATGAGCAAGTTATAGCCATTTTAATTTGGAATTTTTTAAAACCGAATTTTGACGAATTCGATAAGATAAAGTAAGAAAATTTAAGTAGAAGTTAGATGAAATACTCATTTTGGTATTTCCTAATTTAGGTGACGAGGAACAAGATCTTCTCTTTCCTGAGGATTACTTCAACTGATAGAGATCGCTATAGTCGAGTGAGTTTTCATTTACGTTGTATGTATTCACGCATGTATTTATAGAATAGAGCGCTAGATGTTAGGAAAAGATAAAAATTGATATGCATGCAGGTTATCATGGGATCTATTTATGTGATTTGCTTTATGTGATTAATAAACGATAAGTACATCGGATCTCAAGTGGTTGATTAATTTAAATTGTCTATATGAATATTGCTGTGTGTGCAAATATTGATTGATCGCCTTACATGAATTAATATCGGATTGAAAATCTCTTAACTAAATTGTTCATGCATATCACTTAGAATATCATCTTCGCATTTTTGCTACTACTCAGCATGGGATCGGAAAGTAAGCTGCCTAGCTACATCTTGAGGATTTAGGACGTTTGGGAATACAACCTCATAGTATAGCCGAGCCGGATAGATCGCTTTGGGTAAGGAAAGCTCGGGGACTAGTAGTACGGTTGATTGGAACCGTAAGATGCATGCAAATTTCAAGGAGGTCGATTATGACCCATTCAAAGCATTCCCTAACCCACAATAGATAGGTAAATCCATTCTATATACAAAACCGAATAGTCGTATGTATTGTTTGATTATATGGTTTTTTGCATTTCATATGCTTGTTTAATAAACTTGTTTGAATGTTTGTTATAAGTACTTTTGCATAAGGATTATCTCACTAAGCTCATTTGCTTACTCCCCAATAGATTTCTGATGTTGCAGAATTATTGTTTTGTACTTAAGACCACCTTGACCCTCCGGGTAGAACCTATGTTTTTGGAAAGCTTTTAGAGGAATTCTATTTGAAAACTTAGATTAGATTTCCTCTAGAACCTTATAGTATTATTTATTTGTATTAATAAGACTATGCTATTATAAAGATTTATCAGGGGAATGCCTCATAGAAGTTGTAACCTTTTATTTTGATGAATTATAATAGTACTGCCTTGAATGTTCTGTTGATATTATCTTAAAATGCATAACTCCACCAGTCTCCCTTTGTTGTGAACGTACGCCTTATATTAGTATGAAAGCTTCCGAGTGATTAAGATAGTCATTCTCAAGTTTTAATATTGTGTACGACGGGCTGTCACGTTTAGGTTACTTGTTGGGGCATGACCTTAAATGTGGCAGTCTATTGTATACAATATTAAAGCCTAAAAATGACTATTTTAGTCATGTAAAGGCTTACATATTATACACAAGGCGTTCTTCATAACAAAGGAAACACATTGGAGTAGTGCAATTTATGATGATAGCAATAAAAAATAGCAAGCAAGAGAACTATATATCATTAAACTTGAATAAGGTAGATTACATTTCTTAGGAGCATACCCTAGCTAATGAACATGAACTTCAAATGGTATAATTGATCATAATAATTTACAAAGTAAAAACATATAACATAAAAGGTTTCCAAGAGAAGCTTCGTCTTAAGCTCCCAAATCTTTCATTAAAGTTTTGAAATCCCCTAGTCATTTCCTTGTCATCTTGTTCATTGAGTAAACTCTTAAGTATTCCTGTTTCATATAAGATCTATGGAGGTATAAGCTTACAACATGCTTAGTGAGATATTTCCTCATCACTCACATCGACATAAAAAAGCAAATAAGCTTGTTAGTTAAAGCAGATGCTATGCTCATGCAACAATCACATGAAAATCACAAATATTTATAGTTATCCAGAACCTATACATAAAATGGATTTAACGCCCTTCATCTCAAAGGTTAGGGAATTGTTTATGAAGGTCTCTATGATCTTCTACTGCTAGTCCCTAGGCACTCACCCATAGCGTTCGATTGGTACGGCTCTAAACCTAGAGTTGCATTCCCTGAACAATGTGAATTCCTTAGGAAAGAGCAAGACCCATATCCCACCACGATTACAACCCATCCAACTCTACGCATAGGGTTGCAGCCTTTCGAAATGTGACTCAACGGATGAGATGTGTGACCATTTCTTTTGTTAGCACTATCCCTTATTAAGATTCATTAAGGGTGATCAATCAATTTGAATATACATTGCAATCAAGCATATAAATGAATAAACACAATTAAATAAACGTTCTAAGGTTGTGATATGCTTAGAATTTCCTTAATCACACAAGCAAAGAAACACATGCTTAATCCTTGATAACCCAAACACATATCCATTTTTATCTTTTCTTAACATGCTAGTGCACCTACTTTACAAACACAAATAAAGTAACGAATTTAAGAGGAAAAACTCACTCAGCCATTTCTTGAAAAACTTCAATCAAAGTAGTCATTGTGGAAAGGTACATTAAACTTGTCGTCACCTAAATAAAAGAAACACCTGTAATGAGTATTTCATAGAGGCTCTATTTAAAATTCTAACTCTATTTATTTTATTTGCATCATTGTTCCTGGTTACGGAAGTTCCAACTTAAAATGGCCATAATTTGCTTATTTTAACTCGAAATTTCGCATATCAGTAGTCGTTTTCTACCTGCCTTGAATGCTCTATCCATTTGTAAGGTTATTTTTAAAATTTAAGGTCATTTGATTTTCGGAATGGGGAGGAACAGAATTCATCCCAACATTTCCAAACTTCAATCCTTCCATTTTCCACATTTTTACCTTACATAGATTTCTCTAATGTTAAGTATAGTTTATTCCTATACTTATTTATGATAAACAAAAGTAATAGTAGTCCATAACACATGCATGATTATAGTGATGTTGTTCAAAATAATATTTTTATTAAAACAATTTCCTTGGAAAGTAAAAAAGTTAAATTTATGAAAAATAGCTTTTGGATTTTCATGAAAAAATCTAAATTGCTAGATCTTTGTAAATATATACTTTAACTAAAAATCATGGTCTTTTTAGTTCACATCCTTGAATGTTTTTAACTCATAGTAAGACTTTAGTGAACTAATTATTTTCCAAAACATAAATCTTTATGTAAACTACTTATAACAAAATATTCTTTTTTGAAATTTTGTGAACATGAAGCCAAAGAAAAATTGTGGATTAATCGTCAAACTACTTATAACAAAATATTCTTTTTGGAAATTTTGCGAACATGAAGCAAAAGAAAAATTATGGATTAATCGTTTGATTCAAACCTTTGAATGTTTCACACTTACTTTCAAAACTTCATTTAGCAATTAATTTTTACTAAACATTGATTGTTTTTCTTGTCTATGGTGAAAAAGCTTCAAGTTGCGTTCTTTAAAAATTATACTAATTCTTCGCATTTTGAAAATTTAGATGGATGTTTTATTCTAAATTTTTGTTCATGATGAAATGGGTGCTTATGTGTATTTGAGAAAAGAATTTCAAGTTGTAGAATTTTTCCAAAGCATCACATGGGATCACAACATAATAAAAAAAAAAAAAAAAATAGGAGCTTGATTTTTGTTTCAAGATTTGTTTTTAATTGAATGAATCCTAAGACTTTGAAAAATAAATTTAGAAAATTATTTACACAACAAAAGATTATCAACATTAAAATTTGACGGGTTTTCTCAATCAACATCACCATCACCATCTATGTATATGAACTACACTTATCAGTTTTTTATTTTAGCAAGACTAACTAATAATAAGAAATAAACAAGAACATGAATGAAAATATAGAAAAATCAAACTAGAAATATGAAAATCTTAGATTATGGTCAAGGCTTCTCGGCACATGAAATAATCCGGTCACGATACATAATAAATAAAAGCAAAGCATAATGGGACAAAAAATAAAATTGGAAGCCTTAGATTCTTATCAAGCTTCCTGAGACTGGAAATATTCAAAGAGATAATGAAAAGCATGAGAGTCTTAGATTATGTCAAGGTTCCTCGAGAATAAAATTTATCCAGTCTCCTTCGAACTTTGAAATTAGACAAGTCCAAGACTAGAAGTTGACTAGTCTTATATGCAAATAAATAGGGTGCATAAAAAAAAAGTGCATGAAATAAATAAAGTTAAGTTAGTGATCAATAGACTCTAAAAATTATAAGTAGTACATATATATATTAACATATAGAACGTTAAGTAAGTAACATGAAATAAATGAACATATTATGAACATGAACATAAACATAGTGACATAAATCTAAATGTGTTACCTTTCTATTTCCATTTCCCTAGTATATGCATCATGGAGAATCTTTATGGAAAGGTTTATGGAAATACACATACATGTATTTATCACATCTATATATATATGGAGGGTGTTTAGTGTTTACCTAAATACAAGATGGAAGAAAATTTTGTGAAGGCATAAAAGGAGGGTATGCATGTCACGATACAAAGAGAGGAAAAGAGAAAGAAAAGAAAGTTGAGGGAAAATTTTGCAAGAGTTTGATTAAGGTAAAAGAAAAGTGTGGAAAATGTGAGAGAGATGTGGGGTATCTATGGAAGAAAAATTTTGTGAAGGCATAAAAGGAGGGTATGCATGTCACAACACAAAGAGAGGAAAAGGGGAAGAAAAGAAAGTTAAGAGAAAAATTTGCAAGAGTTTGATTAAGGTAAAAGAAAAGTATGGAAAATGTGAGAGAGATGTGGGGTATTTATGGAAGAAAAGGTGGGAAATGAAGAAGGAAAAAGAAAAAGAAAAAGAAAAAGAAAAAGAAAAAGAATATGGGGGAGAGAGAGAGGGGTGTGGCCGACTATAAGTGAGAGGAAAGAGGAGAGAGGAGAGAGGGAGAGATATATTTAAGAATAAAAAGTATAAGAGAAGTTAAGTATAGTATAAAAAAAACAATATTGGTAAGGTAAATATAAGAAATAGGTATGTAAGTGTGTAGTGTAATTAGCGAGAGATAATAATGAATAGTAAATTAATGATAAACAAGACAATTAAATTATCGGTAAAGATAAAAATACGTGCATAAATACTATATCTGACATTTTCATGTGCCATAAAAATTATATATGATATTTTTATGAATACTTATTATATTTTGGGTCTACTTTTTTTTTTCAGAATATTTTGTCTTGTTTTGCGTGTTGGTGTCGAAATTTGAAAACTGATCCTGTTTGTGTCCAAAAACAATTGAGTTTTTGTCGAATCTGATTATTATAAGGTATATGATTGATCGTGTGTGATCACCAAGCTTATAATTTATAATTCTATTAATCCTATATCTACACAAGGAAGCACACATATCATGTAATATAGACTTTAACTCGGATATTGTCCTAAGGATCTATGTGCAGCTATTAGTACTAACCTTTTTACTATTATTTAACCTAGATTACCAAAGTGATTATGCTAATTCTAAATGATTAATTAAATTAATGATTAATAAACCCTAACTAATAATATGAATGCTTTTCTTGGTGTTAAATTCAATTGACAACAATGCCCTTAACTTTGATCTACCCTAGTCCTTTTTATCCTTAAAATGTAATTTCAATTGAATAAATCTTTTTCTTGAACTGCCAGGTTACATAAATAGATTAATTACTTTCTTCAAGTCAACTAAACCTTAAAATTTAATTAAAGAAGTGGGGAATTTCTTCCTTCACTAATGTTAAATTAAAATTACACAAAGCTCATGAACCCTAATTAAAGAAAATGAATCTTCAGAGGTAGAAAATTGGAAAAACCTATTTCTAGGTAAATCACTCATCTTCTTTACTCATGAGAGATCTATTCTATTAATTGAAATATTGTCTCTAATTAAGAGAGATCAACTTTATAATGATTTAGGCCTAAAATCATCACAAACAACAAAATAATTCATGAAGTAAATTCAAGATCAAAACTTTATTCAATCAAAAGACAAATCTATACATGAGGCTAGGGTTTCTCAAAAATTAGGACAACAAATCTACTCTTCCATAGAAAATTCAACAACAATAAACATAAAGGAAGAATTGGGAGAAATCATGATGATAAAACCCTTGTAGAAATGTTTTTTTTTGAATCCTTGATGTTTTGCAACAATTTCCCTTTGAAGAGCTCTCTAAAATCTGTGCTTTAAGGTTAACAAATGGAGTATGATGGTTCGATTTCTAAAAATAACAGAATAGGACATACATATATTGTTTTACACATATACGATCGTGTAGGGAGGTTGTGTACACTGGAGCATCCTTAAAAATTCCGCGTTCTTTAAATTGTACACTGTATGTAGTATATGATCTGAAATGACCTAGATTTAAATTTTATTTAAATTCCATGTGTTTATTTATTATCTTGGGTATTGAATTGAGTGAGTATGATGAATATCATGGTTATGTTGTTAGTAGTCTAAAATGTATTATTTTGCATGTATTTAATGCAATTAATATATTTGTTTTATATGTATTAATGTGTGTGTGCAATAAATTTATTAGTTATGTCTTTTATACATTAAGGTGTTAGTTAAGTTAGATCTATAAAATCAACTTTGGTTTTACAAGATTAGTGATGGAATTTTGTTTCTTTAATTAAGTAGCATTTATGCTTAAAAATAAGTCCCAAATGAGACCTAAATGCACCCCCAATGCTTCCTAAATTTATATATACTTTAAGGGGTAATTTTGGAATATGTTTAATGCCTAATTATGCTTAATTGAACTACTTTTTGGGGGCAGCTCACTTTTATACGAATTTTGCTTCTTCTTTCTTTCTTTTCTTCTTCCTCTTTCAATTCCATTTCCAAACTCAAGTCAAGGTCAATATCAAGTTTAGAAATCAAAGTTTTTCTCAAGACAAGGTATATATATAATTATTTGAATTGATTTAGTTATGATTGTTGTGTTGTTTTGTTTTCCTTCTTGAAGTGAATGCATGAATTTTTCATTGGAATGAGCTAAATGTTATCCAAATTATTTGTTCATGCGTGGGATGAGTTATGAATGTGTTTTATGAGTATGTGAGGATGTGCATATTATGTAGAAGTGATAGGAAGCATTGGGAGGATGTGAAGAGGAATTGTGTAGGGAAATTTAGAATGGATTGAAGTGGAGTTTGAAGTGTTTAATTGTGTTGATTTCATGATTTGAGTTGCTAGGATTGAGTAGTATAGATAGGAGTGAGTATATGATGTTGGAAGTGTAGTTGAGGAAGGTTTAAAGTGTATTAGGATGGGATTTTACAAAGTGGAAAAACAGGGGATTTGGATTTTTTGTTTAAGTCTGTTTTTAAAACGTACGCCGGCACCTGGGAATTCAACGCTGCCGGCTTAGAGGCAGCATTGGATTCAGAATTCTTAAGGCTGGATGAAAACCGTCGACTTTCGCTGGAAAAGTCAGCCGGCGTTCATTCTGTCATATTGTACGCTGGCAGCGGAAATCAAGGCCGCCAGCGTATGTGTCAAAGCTGGCCGCCGGCGTATGTGTCAAAGCTGGCCGCGTATCTAGGTAAGCGGACGGCTTAGACCTCTCTGGATGTTTTTGAAAATTTTGGTTTTGGATTCTATGCCGGCTCAAGACCGCCGGCGTAGTATGCAAAGGCTGATGGCGTATCCTTGAACACTGCCAGCGCTGGCAGTGTTGATTTTCAGAGAATCGAGCACCGGGTCAAAGCCGCCTGCTTTATCTGCCGGCCTATCCTCTGTGCTTTTGAATTTTAAAAACTTTTTCTAAAATTTCCGAAGTTTGTTATTTAAGCAATTAAGTATTTATTAAGCGATTTGTGATATAATAGGACCTTTAAATGCTTATTTGTGACCTTGTATTAAATTATTTGGATTTCTTGATTAATTGTGATATATAGGTATATATGTGTATAATTGTGAGAATGAATCTAACTTGTTGATTTATTGATTATTGGTATTTCTATTTCAGTTAAGGATTCTTCGGTTAGTTCATCACCGAGAGATCCTAGTTATATACTAACGGGTTCAGGTACGCAATAACTTGTTTGATGTTTGCTAGGACCAGGCATTTCTAATTTGACTTAAATTGATTCGCTTAACATTTGAATGAATTGGATGTCTATTACGCTGTTTAATCTGGTCCGAGGAGCAGCAAACCTGTCATGATGCAATGACATGTTAGCTAGGCGCTTAACCAAGTCATGATGCAATGACTTTACCATGATGCAATGGTACGCTATGATGCAATAGCGATTTTTTGGTTAAGTGGGTAGCCGATAGGGGGAATAGTATTGTAACGTTTGCTTAAACTTAGGGGGAAATACCATGATTTAGTTCAAAGTTTATGGGAACTTGTGAACTAGGCTCATGTTATGGACTGAGTTTAAGTAGAGTCGGGCAACGGCTTTTAAACCCTAAATGAAGCTATTATCTTCATGAAATAGATATAGGAGATATAAGTATTCGGACTGCTTATATCAACCCCCTGAGCAGCTGCTGTTACTCAGGATCCCTGAATTCCCGAAGTGTGACCGGGGTTTGAATACCTCTTGTTGATTTGTGAATGAAAATGTAATAAAGATAACCACTTGTTCTATGATGCATTACATCAATTGATGATTGTTTGCATTGGTTATTGTGTACTGGGCCTCTGGCTCACTTTTGCTGCTTTGCAGGTATTGGAGACGAGTATATGATGACTTGGGCTATGGGTCCGATTTCGAGAGATTTCTGGATGAGTGGGACGAATAGGATCCGTTACCTGGACTTTTGGAAGACTTTTTGCTAAGGAAAGTTATGTATAGAAGGCTTGTTAGTTAAGCCAATTTTTTTGTAATGACCTTAAGATCCTTTAGGATTCTCATGTTTTGAGAAAACATGTAATTTTTGTAGTGTCATGTATTGGCACTAAACGATGTTTTAAATGTAAATGTATGTATAGATTGCTTTTGTTAGCAATCTTGTTTTGTTTAAAAGTTCGTTACAAAGTTTAGTGATTTTGATCGAACAATTTTCATAAACTGTTAGTTTTAGGACAACCTTACATATAATGTGAAAACATTATATGTGGTTGGGGATTCGGTACTCTAAGTCTCGGGATTTAGGGGAACGGGTCTTTACAGATGGTATCAGAGCTTTGTTTATGAAATTGTTTGATTAAATAGTGATGACTTGACCTTAGATGCGGTGAGTTAGTTAGACATATATAGGACTTGTTTATATTAAGTTTTATGTTTGAATGTCTAATTGGTTTATTAATTTTTTTGATATTGATTTGACCTTGTAAAATTATTATATGTCATACATATGTTGCATGTTTGTTTAAAAGATGGATAGGTCACAAAGAGTAACCCGACAATCATCGGAAAGAGAAAGTATGCCACCTCCTTCTCAGTCTCCATTTCAGCTTCTGCATCAGCTAGTATTCCATCTTCTACTTCGACTCCATCACCGGCTTCAGCTTCTACTGCACCAAATCCATAGCCTCCTCAAATGCCAGCATATCCAGCTATGCCTCAGATGCCTACCGGAGATCCGAATAATGTGTACACCTTGTTTTGGGATATGTTTGCAATAGATCAGCAGTACCAACAAATGATGTATCAACAACAATAACAATTTATGCAGCAATATCATCCACCAACTGTGAGAGAGGAGCCATAAGCACCAATGGGAGACCGGATTAAACAAGTCAAGTTGCATGATTTTGTCAAACTGGTACCTGATTTTGATGGAACTGCTTGGGATCCGACTCGAACGGAAGGTTGGATAGTAGAGCACGAAAAAGCGTTTGCAGCTTATGAAGTGCCTGGGCATAGAAAAGTTGATTTGGCTATATATATGTTGAAGGGAGATGCATATAATTGGTGGAGATTGAATAGTGAAGGATATGTAAGACCGATACCATGGAACAGATTTAAGGAAGCCTTTTTCTTGCAATACATTCCATCCACAGTGCGGGAACAAATGATATCGAGTTGGTTGATTCTAAGGCAAGGAAATAAAACTGTTGAAGAATATCATGCAGAATATTGCAGATTGCTTAGATTTGCGGGTACAAGTTACAATGATGAGAGCATGAAGTTCAAAAGTTTCAAGATGGCTTGAACATGGAGATTAAGAGTGAGGTAAGAAGTTTCAATTGTCAACATGTCTGAAACAGTAATCAAGGCAAAGTTAGTGGAACAAATTAATAATGAAAATAAAGCTCAGAGGGATAGACGTGCTACATTTATGGGCAAGAGATCGGTGACATCCTACACTCCTTATTCAAGGTTTGGTAATGTTAACAAAGGCAAGCGACCATTTGGGTAAGAAACCAAGCTCGGGACAAGTGGTGAAGACTTCTATGCCATCCATTCCATTTGATAGGCGATGCCCTATATGTTTTGGCCTCATGAATCATTTCAATGTAAATGGACTCCTGGAGCTTGCTTTGCATGTGGGAAAGTTGGTCATAAAGCTTCTGACTGTCCTGAACCTAAATTGAAGCCCATCTTTTGTGCTCATTGTCAACAAAGAGGTCACCATGTGGCAAATTGTAAAGAAAAGCCGAGGAATGAAGGACCGAACTTTGGAAAGGGAATGACAGCTGCTAGAGTGTTTGCTTTACAACAATGTGAGAAAGCTCCTTCGGTTGATACACTGGCAGGTATAATACAGATTGCAAATCATCCTGCATATACTTTAATTGATACTGGTGCTACTCATGCATGTATTGCTGAAAGCTTTGTGAATGAGTGTGGTTTGTCTTCTGAAGTGTTGTATGATAGAGTGATGAGTGTGAATACTCCTTTTGGTGTGCAATCCAAAGAGCCATGTGTATGTAGGAATGTTGATGTTGTGATTTCTGATGAAAGCATGCCAATAGATATGTTAGTTCTGCCTTTAATTGATTTTGATGTTATTCTTGGAATGAATTGGTTGAATCTTTACAAAGCTACAATAGATTGTAGTAAAGCGGAAGTGAGTTTTGAGTTGGAAGGTAGAAGACTACTTCATGTGTTGGAAAGAAGGAGACCGGGAGTATGTATTCTATGGAATTGTGGGAGAAGGATATGAACTACAATGGGTAGTGAAGAACTCCGAGTTGATATGGTGCCAGTAGTAAGGGAATTTTGATGTTTTTCCTGATGAATTACCCGGTTTGCCACCGGATAGGGAGATTGATTTTGGGATTGATTTGATAGGACTACACCTATTTCTAAAGCTCCATATCGTATGGCTCCGGCTGAGTTGAAAGAATTGAAAAGTCAGTTGGAAGAATTACAACACCTCGGGTTTATTCGTCCAAGTATTTCTCCTTGGGGTGCTCCGGTATTATTTGTTAAGAAGAAAGATGGAAGTCTAAGGATGTGTATAGACTATAGAGAATTGAATCAAGTGACAATCAAGAACAAGTATCCACTTCCTCGAATTGATGATTTATTTGATCAACTGAGAGATGCTGCATTGTTTTCCAAGATAGATTTGAGATCCGGATATCATCAACTCAAGATTAAGCAACAAGATATATCCAAGACGGCTTTCAGAACAAGATATGGACATTTTGAGTTTATGGTTATGCCTTTCGGTTTAACAAATGCCCCTGCTGCTTTTATGGATTTGATGAATAGGGTATTTAAGGATTATTTGGATCAATTTGTAATAGTCTTCATTGATGATATATTGGTGTATTCAAAGAATGTGGAAGACCATGAGAAACATTTGAGACTTGTATTGCAAAGATTGAGAGAGAGGAAGCTTTATGCTAAATTTAGCAAGTGCAAGTTTTGGTTGAGAGAAGTTGCATTCTTGGGACATATCATTACAAAGGAAGGATATCTGTTGATCCGAGAAGATTAGAGCGGTATTGGACTGGCCACCACCGACGAGTGTCACGGAAGTACGAAGTTTTCTGGGGTTAGCAAGCTATTATAGAAGATTTGTACAAGGTTTTTCCAAAATCGCTTCACCATTAACAAAGTTGACGAGAAAATATGTGAAGTTTGATTGGGATGAAGATTGTGATCGGAGTTTTCTTGAGCTGAAGGAACGATTGATTTCTGCACCGATTTTGGCATTACCAGTTAGTGGAGAAGAGTTCGTGATTTATAGTGATGCTTCACTTCAAGGACTCGGATGTGTTTTGATGCAAGATAATCGAGTCATAGCTTATGCCTCAAGACAATTGAAGCCCATGAGAGGAATTACCCAATTCATGATCTCGAGTTAGCCGCGGTGGTATTAGCATTGAAGCTTTGGAGACATTATTGTTTGGTGAAAAGTGTAAGATATTCACGGATCACAAGAGTTTGAAATACATTTTCACTCAAAAGGAATTGAACATGCGACAACGAAGGTGGTTGGAGTTAATAAAGATTACAATGTTGAAATTTTGTATCACCCGGGAAAAGCTAATGTGGTAGCCGATGCGCTCAGTAGAAAGAAATCGATGAATGTGGAATCTTGGTTACTACTCAACGGGATTACAAGAAGATCTTCAAAGGATGAATATTGAGATAGCTATGGAAAATGTTGACATTATGCTAGCGAGTTTATCATTGCAACCGACGATTCTAGATCAAATCAAGCAAGGACAACTTGAAGAACCTGGAAGCCAAAAGTTGAAAAGTATGATAGGTAGAAAGAGAAGAAAAGAGATGAAGATTGATGATAAGGGTATTATCAGGTTTAAGGATAGAATTTATGTACCCGAGATCTATGATTTAAGACACCAAATTATGAAGGAAGCGCATTCCTCCTCATATTCAATTCATCCGGGAAACACGAAGATGTATCGAGACTTGAAGCGACATTTTTGGTGGGAAGGAATGAAAAAGGACATTGCAAATTTTGTCTCTATGTGTTTGGTATGTCAACAAGTGAAGATTGAGCATTAACGGCCTCGAGGAGAATTGCAACCATTGAAGATTCCGGAATGGAAATGGGATGAGATAACTATGGATTTTGTGACAGCTTTACCAAAGACAGTAACCAAGAATGAAATGATTTGGATCATTGTGGATCGACTCACGAAATCATCACATTTCATTCCACTGAGAGTCGGGTATTCACTTGAAAAATTGGCTCAAATTTATATTCGAGAGATAGTGAGATTACATGGTATACCAATGACCATCACTTCAGATAGAGATACTAGATTTGTCAGTCGATTCTGGAAAAGTCTTCATGAAGCTCTTGGAACAAAGTTACAATTTAGTACAGCTTTTCATCCACAAACAGACGGGCAATCAAAAAGGACAATTCAAATTCTTGAAGATATGCTTAGAGCTTGTGCATTGGATTTTGGAAAGAATTGGGATGAACACTTATCTTTGGTTGAATTTGCTTACAATAATAGTTATCAAGCATCAATTCAGATGGCTCCGTATGAAGCGTTATATGGAAGAAAATGTAGATCTCCTTTGCATTGGGATGAAATGGGCGAGAGAGTATTAATTGGACCCGATTTGGTACAATAAGCTGTTGATAAGATTCAAATGATCAAACAGAGATTGAGAGCTGCTCAAGATCGATATAAAAGTATGCCGATTTGAGAAGAATACCTTTGGAGTTTGAACTTGGAGATCGTGTGTTTCTCAAGATATCCCCGACTAAAGGAGTTTTCAGATTTGGTGTGAGGAGCAAATGGAATCCAAGATACATTGGGCCATATGAAATATTGGAACGGATCGGGCCATTAGCTTATAGATTGGCGTTACCACCAAGTTTATCAGGTGTTCATAACGTTTTTCATGTGTCTCAGCTCAGAAGATGCATATCTGATTCTGACGCAATATTGGATACCAATCAACCAGAGATACTACCAGATTTGACTATTGAAGAAAAACCGATAAGAATTTTGGGAAAAATGGACAAAGAATTGAGAAATAAAGTCATACCAATGGTGAAAGTCCAGTGGAGTAATCAATCAGAAAGAGAAGCAGTTTGGGAAGTGGAGAGTGTAATGAGACAGAAATATCCTGCGCTTTTTGAGTAAGAAGGTGAGTTAAGTTTCGGGGACGAAACTTCTTGAAGAAGAGAAGAATGAAATGACCTAGATTTAAATTTTATTTAAATTCCATGTGTTTATTTATTATCTTGGGTATTGAATTGAGTGAGTATGATGAATATCATGGTTATGTTGTTAGTAGTCTAAAATGTATTATTTTGCATGTATTTAATGAAATTAATATCTTTGTTTTATATGTATTAATGTGTGTGTGCAATAAATTTATTAGTTATGTCTTTTATACATTAAGGTGTTAGTTAAGTTAGATCTATAAAATCAACTTTGGTTTTACAAGATTAGTGATGGAATTTTGTTTCTTTAATTAAGTAGCATTTATGCTAAAAATAAGTCCCAAATGAGACCTAAATGCACCCCAATCTTCCTAAATTATATATTTTTAAGGGTAATTTAATATTTAATGCCTAATCATGCTTAATTGAACTACTTTTTGGGGCACTCACTTTTATGCGAATTTTGCTTCTTCTTTCTTTCTTTTCTTCTCCTCTTTCAATCCATTTCCAAACTCAAGTCAAGTCAATATCAATTAGAAATCAAAGTTTTTCTCAGACAAGGTATATATATATTATTTGAATTGATTAGTATGATTGTTGTGTTTGTTTTGTTTCCTCTTGAAGTAATGCATGAATTTTTCATTGGAATGAGCTAAATGTTATCCAAATTGTTTGTTCATGCTTGGAATGAGTTATGAATGTGTTTTATGAGTATGTGAGGATGTGCATGTTAGTAGAAGTGATAAAACATTGAGTATGTGAAGAGGAATTGTGTAGGGAATTTAGAATGGATTGAAGTGGAGTTTGAAGTGTTTAATTGTGTTGATTTCATGATTGAGTTGCTAGGATTGAGTATATAGATAGGAGTGAGTATATGATGTTGGAAGTGTAGTTGAGAAGGTTTAAAGTGTATTAGATGGGATTTTACAAAGTGGAAAAACAGGGGATTTGAGATTTTTTGTTTAAGTCTGTTTTTAAAAACGTACACTGGCACCTGGGAATTCAACGCCACCGGCTTAGAGGCAGCGTTGGATTCAGAATTCTTAAGGCTGGATGAAAACCGTCGGCTTTCGCTGGAAAAGTCAGCCGGCATTCATTCTGTCATATTGTACGCTGGCAGCGGAAATCAAGGCTGCCAGCGTATGTGTCAAAGCTGGCCGCCGGCGTATGTGTCAAAGCTGGCCGCGTATCTAGGTAAGCGGACGGCTTAGACCTCTCTGGATTTTTTTGAAAATTTTGCTTTTGGATTCTACGCCGGCTCAAAGCCGCCGGCGTAGTATGCAAAGGCTGACGGCGTATCCTTGAACACTGCCAGCGCTGGCAGTGTTGATTTTCAGAGAATCGAGCACCGGGTCAAAGCCGCCTGCTTTATCTGCCGGCCTATCCCCTGTGCTTTTGAATTTTAAAAACTTTTTCTAAAATTTCCCGAAGTTTTTTATTTAAGCAATTAAGTATTTATTAAGCGATTTGTGATATAATAGGACCTTTAAATGCCTATTTGTGACCTTGCATTAAATTATTTGGATTTCTTCGATTAATTGTGATATATAGGTATAATATGTGTATAATTGTGAGAATGAGAGCTAAACTTGTTGATTTATTGATTATTGTGGTATTTCTATTTCAGTTAAGGATTCTTTGGTTAGTTCATCACCGAGAGATCCTAGTTATATACTAACGGGTTCAGGTACGCAATAACTTGTTTGATGTTTGCTAGGACCAGGCATTTCTAATTTGACTTAAATTGATTCAGCTTAACATTTGAATGAATTGGATGTCTATTACGCTGTTTAATCTGGTCCGAGGAGCAGCAAACCTGTCATGATGCAATGACATGTTAGTTAGGCGCTTAACCAAGTCATGATGCAATGACTTTACCATGATGCAGTGGTACGCTATGATGCAATAGCGATTCTTTTGGTTAAGTGGGTAGCCGATAGGGGGAAATAGTATCTGAGTAACGTTTGCTTAAACTTAGGGAGAAATACCATGATTTAGTTCAAAGTTTATGGGAACTTGTGAACTAGGCTCATGTTATGGACTGAGTTTAAGTAGAGTCGGGCAACGGCTTTTAAACCCTAAATGAAGCTATTTTCTTCATGAAATAGATATAGGAGATATAGGTATTCGGACTGCTTATATCAACCCCCTGAGCAGCTGCTGTTACTCAGGATCCTTGAATTCCCGAAGCGTGACCGGGGTTTGAATACCCTCTTGTTGATTTGTGAATGAAAGTGTAATAAAGATAACCACTTGTTCTATGATACATTACATCGAATTGATGATATGTTGTGCATTGGTTATTGTGTACTGGGCCTCTGGCTCACTTTTGCTGCTTTGCAGGTATTGGAGACGAGTTATATGATGACTTGGGCTATGGGTCCGATTTCGAGAGATTTCTGGATGAGTGGGACGAATAGGATCCGTTACCCTGGACTTTTGGAAGGCTTTTTGCTAAGGAAAAAGTTTATGTATAGAAGGCTTGTTAGTTAAGCCAATTTCTTGTTGTAATGACCTTAAGATCCTTTAGGATTCTCATGTTTTGAGAAAACATGTAATTTTTGTAGTGTCTTGTATTGGTACTAAACGATGTTTATATAATGTAAATGTATGAATAGCTTGCTTTTGTTAGCAATCTTGTTTTGTTTAAAAGTTCTTTACAAAGTTTAGTGATTTTGATCCAACAATTTTCATAAACTGTTAGTTTAAGGACAACCTTACATATAATGTGAAAACGTTATATGTGGTTGGGGATTTGGTACTCTAAGTCTCGGGATTTAGGGGAACGGGTCTTTACATGATCCATGTATCTTAGTCATGTATTCCTGATGTTGTAGTGACAACTCTAAACTTCATCAAAATCTTTGCTTGTTTCATTGTAAATCCTTCAAAAAGCTCCATTAATCTCTTTTTAACCTTGAAATGAATAATCATTCAATAAGTATTCTTTTCTTCAATAGATCAACAAAATATCATATAAAATATGATCAATAAAGCACAATGATTAAGGGTCTTAGGAGACTTATCAATGACATATATTTGGATCATAATTCAAGTTTATTATATTTTTAATACTTTAGGATTTCAGGAGTGGTCTGGCCAAACCTAGATGTTCTGGATCTTGATGTAAACCCCGAAAATTCTTCATTTTAGTACACGACTCTAAAATAGAAATTATGAACTAGTTAGTAAACCTAGAACTCAACAAAAACCCAAGAATAGATCAATGAGTTGAATTTGGCTGGATTAGGATTTAAAAGCCGAATAAAGAACTTCTTTGACCCTAATTGATACCAAAAATGAGATTTAGTATCTTGAGCTGATAACTCAAAATATAATTAAAGGTAACCTAAATTTTCAAACCTCGAAACTTGTCATACAAATAGAGATAGATAGAAATATATAAATATAGAGATTAAATGGCTACTATTGACTCAACAAAGACTTGAGACTAGAACTATGAGTAGTAATGAGCTATACATGGATTTAAACTCTAAATTAAAGATTCCTAGATATTATTAAACACTAATAATAAGATTTCATATTATGTATAAAAAACATAAGATGTCTAGATGATTTAGCTAAGATATTAAATGCGATAATGAGTAGATAACCAACTACACTTAGAGATAAGCAACGATAACCTAAAGATAAACCGTTAGGATAGAAGGAGATTCTTTTATTCCATTGAAACAAGTGAGTTGGTTGATGATCAAGAGAAGATTTTTGAACAATCTTATGGTTGTCTTTTAGAGAACATGATGGAAAAGAATCTTTTTAACAAATGGTTATCTTTTAATTAACAAATAATTTATCAATAAAAAAACTAATATTCAATAAATTAATGAATAACCTTCATTCAACTTTTAAATTAATATATCAATTGAAAAAAAATTCAAATATTATATTGTAATAAATTAATTAGTGAATAAACACCAAAATGCATCAAAATAAAAGTGTAGACACCAAATGCAATTAAAACAAAAGTACAGACACTAATATGAAATAATGTAATAGACTTTAACTTTTCGTTAACGAAGACACAAAATTGAAATTAAATTAAAATTATAAGCACTAAATAGCTAAAAATGAAAGAATAGACACTAAATTGTTGAAAATTAATAGTATAGGCACTTTGTATGCCTTTATCCCGGTGAAGATGTGTAGCTGTAGCATACATAATATACACTCTTAAAGGACGACAAATAAGAGAGTTGATGATTTCTACTTTGATAGTAAGATCTCAAGTGCGCACATAAATAAAATTTTAGGGTAGTTTATATAAGTCATACTTGGTGACAAGAAGGAAACTAGATGTGCCCATCTCCTTATAAAGCCAACTATCTTGCTATTTAGGAGTATCCCTAGAGTCCAATATCTTATTAGTGATTGTGCCTTAGGCCTATAATTAGATATTATCATTCTTATTTTTTTTAACAAAGAAACATTTATTATTATATTGCTTGCATGTTTACAATAGAACAATGTCCTTCAATAATCATGTAATTATTCTAAATGTCCCTAGATGCTCATTATTTTGGGAACAATATTGAATTAAATCTAGTATGAGGTTTGACTGACAATCATGAGGTATTTATTTATATGGAGATAAAAATTAAACTCACATGTACAAGTTGGAGAACTGAGTACCGGATCGACCTATTATGAGATCACTATATGGATTAATGTCATAAGTGATTCTCATAATAATGATGCCATTGTATTTTTAGGCCTAAAAGCACCATGAATTCCAACATGAGAAACATTATGATTTAACTCAATCAAATGTTATCTTTAACTGAATAATTATAAAGGTTGAAATTGGGCATAATGTGAATCATATATAGGGAGATGGGTGATTAATATGGGATTTGTCCCGCTTATTATGAGAGAGATATCTCTGAGCTCCTTGATAAGTGAAACTCAGAAATGCATGACCATGATCACATGAATTGATAGTATGATCAATATCGTTTGTTTTATTAGTTCACTTAGAGATCAAGGAATGATAAGGTTAAACAATATAAGGGCAACACTATCCATGCCTTATGTTCAATTTAGATATCATGTGACAAAAGGTTTATGACATAAGTTACAAATAAGGTAAAGTCATATCGTCAATCTTCACTTAATTTGAGTAGAAATAATGACTTGCTAGAGGGACCTTATGTCTCATGGGTTGGAAAAGTGTTTTGGGTCTATTGCCAACATTAATTAAACCTATAGGGTCGTACACAAAGAATGAACCAAATGGGTCATAGGTCTAATTTATAATAAGCCTACAGGAATTTCTTAATTATTTATTAATCTTAAATAGTTAAGAATATTAAAAAAATAATTTTCTTGATTTAGAAGAGAAAACTTCTTAAAGAGGTAGCTTCTTTTAAAAGGTGTTCCAAAAAAGGAAGTAACTTCTCCAAGAATTACTTCCCAAGGAAGTAACCTCTTGAAGAGGTTAACTCCATATACTTCCAATATGTATAAGTGATCTCTTATGAAGTTAGGACTTTATGTAATGGCACCTAAGAATTGGAGAAAAACACGAGAGATCGTATAAGGAAATTCTCATGGTAATCTAGAACGGTTCTAAAGAGTGCTAGCACACTAATACCTATTTTCAATGCATTCTTTCATGTGGATACTAGTAGAGGGCATTTGTGATTTCACAATACCAGCAGATCTGCCTCATTAACATTTTGAAAAGCATCTTTGGTGAAATATTCACTCCCTTTTCATTTATGTGAACCACATGGATCTATTTCTATTTTAGGGATTCTATTTAAAAAAAAAGTAGCAAAATTTGATTTTTTTTTTTTTTTTATCCTTAAAACCCAACATATCTATCTCAAGTCAACAAGTAAAAAGGAAAAAAGAAAAAAATATTGTTATAATGAAAATAATGTTAGATTACATTAACTATCATTATAAACTGTGTAATAGACACACACATTTTACATTTTCAAGTTTGATGTTGACATTTCTAGGGGAATATTATTATACTTTGAAAAATTTGGTTGTTGATGCTGACAATCATAAAGGGTTTTTTTGTTCTATTTTGAAAAAAAAAAGAGATAGTTATCAATATATTTTACAGTGTTTATAAGATCATCTACATCTATAAATTTCATTTATAAGGCTCTTAAGTATTACATTAGTACGTTAAAGAATTTTCCTCTTTAAAGATCTTATTACTTTATCTATAAGGTTCTTTACGTGAGTTAATTTACATCTTTTTATACATTTATAGTCATATTTACTTTTACACAATATGTTTATTATTATTATTAATAATAATAATAATAATAATAATAATAATAATAATAATAAATAGGCTCTCCATATCCATAAGAAACTTGAAATATAGATCTTCACTTAGAAACCTATGTCAATAACTTTAGATGTAGACATTATAAGAATGATTTTTTTTTTTTTAAGATTAAACACTACAAAAAAAAAAAAAAGGCAAACCTAACCCACTGTCTAGAACATCAAGTTTCATCAACTTGCCTATAGAAAATAGGCATGGTAATCACGTGTGCTTTGCGAGTTACGTGCCAAATTTTGCATACTTTGCATGGTAGGTGCTTTAATATGCTTAACCCTTTTGCGCTCGCATGTTGTGTTTCGTGTGCTTTTTTTTTTTTTCATGCCATGTTGTGTGCCTTTAATGAGGTTTGGTTTGACATTGCTTGTAAGATTTTTTTGTTATTTTTGGCTTGCATTTTTTTCTAATGATTTTCATAATTTTAGTTATGGAAATTACTCATATTAGTTTTAAAATATTTACAATGTAAATATAATAGATAAATTTTACATTTAATATAAATTGAATATAAATGGTGAATAAAGTATAATTTGTTATTCCATTAGTAAAAATAACATGTATCTACATTTGTAATTACATTTGTATTAAACATGATACATAATTAATTCATTTATGATTAATAGGCAAATGACATGGTTATTGACCGCCTTGACCATCGATACCACTCAAGGGATGATATGGTGGTCTCGATTGATAGCGTGCCTATTGGAAAACTAGTCAAATCGGGAATTCATTTCTTTGAGCATCTACCCATGCTCTTTTTATATCTTACTTATCTGTTCCAGACAGTCCATTATATCACCCATGCTAAACATACCGAGTTATTGTTATCACGTTAACCCTACCCCCGCCCCTCTTCCGCCATTCTTTGATTGTGCTTTGGTAAGGGCAAATCTTCAATGTTGAAGTTGAATCTTGGTTTGTCTTAATCATCCCCATTTCCTTGTTGTGCTTCACCAACTTCATGTCTCAAGTTTTGGTTGGTTTCAAGATCATACTTCAAACCTAACCTCCTTGCTATATTGTCTTTTGTGAATTTAACCTCTGCTTCTATTTTCGTGTAATTTGAAAGGTCAAATCCCTATGATTGTAGAATGAGGGTGATAGATAACCATATGCAAGGTGGGTATCTTTTCTCCCAAGTACCCAACGCATGTATTATGCCACCAAATAATCGATATCTAATGGTCGGCCCTCGAACATCATATCCATGAGGAGGATGTCTTCAACAAGGATGTTACTTAAATTCTTCCTTGAACATATATTGTAATAGATCAGGTGGTGGATTAGCCCACAGCTCGAGGTAAATTTTTTTGTTTTGTGTCCTTCAAGTGGTCACTTTGACTCTTACCTACACATATTGGAGCATTAGATGCCTACTGGAACTCATAGGTCATATCTAAGTTTTTGCGCAAGTTGTTGCCCTTGTTGTTTTGATGGAATTAACTGTTAAGGTAATTTGATGTAATGAGGATTGCATTGCATCTGACATAATGTAGATTATATTACCAAACATGCAAGTGGTGATTGAGGTTGAAGTTTGGCATCTAATATCCACCTAAGGAATCGCATTAATATCATTTGTGACCTTATTGATAGTTGCTTTGAGTATAATATACAAACAAGATTAACGTATGTCTCGTTCGGAAGTTATATTGGGATAAGTAAACTAGTGGTGCTTAGGGTGTCAATGAAGTTATACCATTGGTTTAACCAATCCATATTATAATCATTTCCTACAAGAACAAGCCAAGAATAGAACTCCTGGTCATAGGTACTTTCATGGCTAGGGTGAGTAAGTGGATATCACATTACAAGGGTGAAGAAAGTAGGGGTATATGCTTGTGGTGGCAATGTTTTGAATGTTTTTTCCTACAACAATGTAAAGACTCAATGCCCTCCATAATTTATAGTAATTATATGTTGTAGAAGACTTGAAGAGAAATGGAAGAGAGGATTTGGAGTTTGGAAGTGAGGAAGACAAGCTAAAGTGTGAACCCCTAAAGTTTTATGATCGATTAAGCTCAAACCCTAATTAGAAAGTCAACCGGAAATCCTAAGATCAACAAAACCCTTGTCAGACGCAACCGTTCAAGTTCGAAAATCCCATGTTCATAATCCTAAGTAAGTAAGTAAGAGATTAGCATGTAGAATAGTTCGTAATAACATGAGAAAGCTTAAAAATATCAGATTAGTTAAAACGTGATTTGTTTTGAGCCCGAACAGATACAGTTTTCGAAAAGCGTGTCCTAAGACTTAGAATAGTAAAAATATTTCAGATATACCGTTAGACTCGTAAAGAGATAAGGTTTTCAAAAATATTAGTTTTATAATTTTTCGGTAACTAAAAATATCAGATATCGCAATTATACGCGTATTTTCTTACTACTGATACTTTATTTGTCATATCTACTTTACATTACACTATTCATTACTATTCTACACTATTTATCTATCTCTACTTTTCTTATAACCTACTCTTACAACCATACACCTATTTTCTTATAATTTTCATTTCAAATACAACTTCACATCTCTCATATCTTACTTTCCATTAACAAAAATACAAAAAAAATGAATTTTCTCTCTCTCCCACTAAAATATGCGCTGGCCCCCCTTCCCTTTCCTCTCAATTTGTTTTATTTTTTATTTATTTAATTAACATAAATTTCCCTCCACTTTTTCCTATAAATATCACATCTTCCTTCCATTTCCTTCACACCTTTCATACACTACAATTACTCTATCAAAATCTCTCAAAAGTTCTCTCTAGTTTATCTTTCATAGGTAATGCTTCTTTAAGTTTTCCTTATGTTCATTTGCCTAATATGAACATAGTGTGTATTTTCTAAACCCATGGAGGTTAGGAAAGCAACAATATGTTCATATTTTATTCTTGTTAATGAATCTATTTTCCTTTATGTTTTTCTTATGTTTATCTAACTAAATATATCTATGCTATTATATATATCTTTTAGAGCATATAAGCTCATTTGTTATTGCAATTTATTTACTTTCAAGTTGTTTTAAGACTAGTCTTAGACTTGTCCTCATCAAGTCAAAACAATTTTTTTTTTCTTTTGGGACTAGTCTATTCTTAGTCTCAGGAAACCTTGAAGAAGCTAAAGCTCCCAATACTTGACAATTATTATTATGCTTATTTATTTTTTATATTCTTTATTATCTTATCTTATTATATTTTTAGCATTTATAAACTACATGATCATATTCATGCATGGCTAATAAGTTGTTGTCCAAATAAAAATGAATCTTTTTGATGAAAGAATAAAATTTGATCAACGTTTTTCCAAAAACTTAGAAAAATATTTTCAAATAAATCTCTTTTAAAAGTTTATGTAAATTCATCATGAAATTTAAAACTATTAATAAAAGAAGTTTCTTCAAAGTCTAAAGATATTTTCTTTTCAAATAATAAAAGAAGTCTTCATATATAGATAATAACTTGGTACTATATTTACCAACTTTCTAAACCAAGAGCTAAATAAGTTTTCAATAAAATCAACTTACAAGGAAAATGAAAATAAATTTTCAAAGAATAAACTTATCAAGTACTACTAAAGAAAACTTTTGGAAACTCTATTTTTTTAATTCCTAAAAATAAATTTTGTAGATAATCTCAAAAGATCAAACTTTATTTTCAATTCACTTTTGATAAACTAAAAAATCAAAATATATTAGATTTTGATCATCCAAAAATTTATAAATTACTTCACCTACATAAAGTAAAGTCTAACAAATCCAAATTTTCCAAAACACTAGAAAAGGTTGTTTTAAGGAAATAAATTAAATAAGACAATATCTATAGATTCATGCATAAATTATGAGTATATTTATATACATAAGGAATTTTTTTCAAAAATATGCATATTTGAGTTTTACTTAAACAAGCCTTAGTAAATGAAGGATTAGAAAACTTTGTTTTTCAAGAAAGGAATTTTCATAATAGATCTGTACCTTTCTAATCCGAGACCCAAATGACCTTTGATAGTAAAAGTAACCTTAGAAATAGATAGATCTTTTCGAGTAGGTAGAAAACGACATATAATATGTGAACTTCCGAGTTAAAATGAGTAAGTTATGGCCATTTTAAATTGGAAATTTCTTCAATCCGATTTTTACCGCAATTTCGAGTTAGATTTAGAATCTTCAAAATAGAAATTCTATTAAAGACTCATTTTGGATATTTCATCTTGTTTAGGTAAAGAAGGAATCGATATCGCCTTCCCGGAAGATTATTTCGACTAGGAGTGATTGTCATGGAGTGAGTTAATCCCTTACTAATTATGTTTTCTTGATTGTGTTTGTAAGTAGTAGCACTAAAGAGTAAGGAAAGATAAATGAATAAATGTTATGTGATTTAGATTCATGATTGAATGATGTGGTTGTTGAATAAAAGCTAAGTATATCGAAAGAGGAATTGATGAATAACTTATGTTTTCTTGCAATGTTATGATGAATATTGTTTTGGTCACCTTTAACTTGAACTCGACGATAATTGAATAAACCAAATATTAAAAACAATTCATGCATAATATATGGTGAGTCACATTTATTTTTCACTACTATTCTTTGCGTGGGGAAACGAAGAGTCGTAGTGGTGGCTAGTAGGAGCCGGAAAGTCTACATGGGCTAGTAAGAGTCGAAAAGTCTATAAGGCAAGTAGGAGTCGATACGTCTGCAATTATTAATGGTCGTATGGGTCGATAACCACCCAACCCCCGACATGGAGGGCATAAAATCCATGCTACACATGGTTTCCAGTTAATCGTGTGTATTTTGTTTGCTCATGTGATTGATGCATTCCCATATGATTGTCTAAAATACTTGTATGTTTTATGGAAATGATTTGAAGTAGGGAGTTATCTCACTAGGCTAGTTTTGCATATACTCTTATAGCTTTTTGTTACAGTTTGATTACTTATGTTTGGCACCAAGGAGCCACTTTTGTCAGGTATGAGCTAAAGCTACTAGGAGTTTTTGGAAGAAGTTTATATATTTAGTTTTGGATGTAGACTTCTAAGAAAAATCTCTATAGTAGACTTATGATATATTCATGTATGTTTTGAAGATGACTTAGTTTGAGCAAGGCTTTTAGAACGGGGGAATACCCCTAAGAAGTTGTAAGAAATTTTTATTTTAATGATTATTACATGTTTACCTTTATAAGTTCTTGCATACTTTTATTATTTGCTTAAACGTAATACCCCTTTGAGTCTCCTACTATCTTGGAAGCACACCTTACATATGATATCAAAGCTCTTGCATGACTAAGGTTATCATTCATTAGTTTTAATATTATGTGCGGTAGACTGCTACGTTTAGGGTACCCTCTGGGGCGTGACATAAAGTGTGGAAGGTAGTGCCCATGTCCCTATATCTATTTATAGACATGGCATGATTTTGAACGTGGGGTATAATATGGGCATGTTAGTGCCTAACACTCAATTTTTATTCAATCGTTAGGCATTAACGTGCCTACATCATAGCCCAATGTGAGCATGTTAGACCCAATGTTAAGAATTGTGCCAATATCTTAGATTTGATGATGTAGGCACTTCCATCTATGCTTCAACTCGCCTTCCTCACTTCCAAATACCAATTTAGAAGAGGCATAAATGGAAGTATTTAGAGTTTGTTAGGGCATAAAATTTAGAGGAAAACATGCCTAAGCTTGATTACAAGACTAGATGAAATTCTATATTTAAAATGCTTAATCGGGCACTAAATGTAGAAGAGCTCTTACTCATTTGTATAATACTTTGCTTAATCCCACTAACCCTAACATTGGTTTGATGGAAGAGCAGGATTGAAGAACAACACACATAATTAAAGAGATCCTTAAGGCATTTCTTGGCAACTATGTACTTTCCCACTTGGTTGACATATTGGAAATGCTAAGTACCTACTATTGTGATCCTAATATCTTCTCTACTGTTTTTGCAATGGCAAGTAAGCTCTAGAAGTATTTTGTCCCTTTTTCCCCACTCTTCCATGTTGCAATAATGTTAGATCCACAGTGTAGGTTTCCTGCAACTAAAGTACTCTTTGAGGAATTCTACAAGAATATCGATATGGTTGATCTCAATAATATGGCAGAAGTCTTGATATAGGAGCAACGGATTTGCTCAAAGACTTGTATCGATTTTGTAACACCCTAAATTTAATTAAGGCATTACCACAACGTATAATACTTTATGCATTATATGCTTAGGCTTTTTAGAATGATATGTTTATTGTGAACATTACTATTCTACTCTCATGAGTAGATCATCACCCAAAAACATAACCGTACCACCAAGTATCTCCTATACCTTTAATGATGGTATAAAAAAACTTCAAAGACTTCTTTTACAGAACGCGGGCCTTATCAACCCCTTTAAGTGAATATTACAACTTAAAATATAAATCCAATCCATTTTACAAAATAAAATATAAATAATCTCACGCCCTTACTTCTCTACATCTCTCATAACTCCAAGATCGCCCATACTTGAGACAACATTATCAATAACATCACCATCTTCAACATCATCATTCATCAATACAACACTTGGAAAAAGAACATCAACCACAATAATGAGTTGAAGCTCAGTACCCAGTAACACAGACACACATGGAATGACACACAAGCCTAGCTAAATGCAATGCATAAACAACAAGTTAATTATCTTTAATTAAAAGTAAACAAATCAACACTAGAGCACTCATACTCTGAGACAAGTCAATGGGAATCTGTGGTTCCTAAGTAACAGCAGCTGCTCAGGGGGTTGATATAGATAGTTGGAGTATCTATATCTCCTATACCTATCCGAGAAAAAGAAAATAACTTCATCTAGGGTTCACAGCCATCATACACGCCACTTATCCCAATCCATAACATCAGTTAGTTCAATTGGTCCCATAAATGTAAACTAAAACATGTTACTTCATTCCGAGCCTAAGTAAATGTTATACCAAAACTATTTGCCTCATCAGCTAGCCGTCGAGTCACATATAAAATCACCATTGCATCATGGTGTACCATTGCATTATGGTATATTTGTCAATGCATCATGACATCTCAGCGCCTAACTACCATACCATTGCATCATGATAGGATTGCCGCTCTTCATACTAGATTCAATAGCACAAGCACAAGTAGCACTCAATTATTAGGCCGTCTTTAAATTTTATTTCATTTTTGTATACTTATTCTATCATCCAACATGCAAGTTATTACGTGCCTTTTATATGAAATCCAAAGAAAGGCTCATACACCATTTTAGAAGAAAATCTAGAAGATTAAGAAGTCAGACTCAAACATCTGTTGAAGAATTTAAACTATATAATCAATTAAATAGATTATTCATTACATCACTAATTTGGAATCCTACTATGACTGCGAATATCACCCCATCAAAATATGGACAATTCTCCTTTGTTTGTCAAAATATTTCTTTTCACTTTGATTATAGTCATTTATTAAAAAAAGTATTAACAAGGCATTCATATACAAAAACATCTATTTCTTAAGCAAACACATATTTGAAACAACATATTCCCCATGTTAATATAAGGTTATCCTAACATATCATTCTAATCTAATTATTAGCTATTAAAACCATTTTAACTTAATCCTAGCCAAATTGATTAAAAGTAATCATTTAATCAAAATACTAAGCTAAGATAATTAAACTCAATTAATCTAATATGTTTTAGCTTACTAAAGTCTAATTAGTTGTCACACCTCGAGGGGTACCCTAAACGTGGCAGTCCGTCGTACACAATACTAAAGCCTAGGAATAACTACCTCAGTCACGTAAAGACTTCCATATCATGTACAAGGCATACATCACAACCAAGGGAACGCATCGGAGTAGTGCAATTTATTTTGATAATAAATAACAAGGCAAAGAGAATACTTATCATAAAACATAAACATATTAAATTACAATTCTTAGGTACATATCCCTCTATTGTCTTCAAATAAACATACATCACTAATCATGTAAGTCATTACATATAAAGAACCTTACAAAATTACTTCATCGTATGATTCAATTTCCTTCATAGAAGCTTAACATCCTTCCATGACTTCCTTAATGTCATGATCCTCAATTTAAGCCACGGGTATAATTGTTTCAACAAAATCTATAGGGGAATAAGCTATAACTACCTTAGTGAGATATTCCTTTTCATTCGCACCATATTTTCAAACAAGTTCATTTAGATTTTCACACATATGCTATGCATACAATGCAACAATCACATGATTACGCATATATATATAGTTATCCGAAAACCATATATAGAACGAATTTATCCCTCCGTATTAAAGGTTAGGGAATCGGGGTTGAAGATCCCCGATCTTCTACTGCTAGTCCCCAGGTCCTCACCCACAGCGTTCGGTTGGCTCGGCTATGAACCTAGAGTCGCTTTCCTCGAGCGATTTGGATTCTCCAGGAAGGAACATGGCCCGTGTCACCGCACGATCACAGCCAATCCAACTCTACGCGTAGGAGTAGCAGCTTTCCGAAAGAGATGTGACTCGATGGATGCTATGCGTAAGTGTTTCGTTTTTCTTAAGCCAAACCTTATTAAGTTTTATTAGGGGGCGATAAATCAATTTAGCAATTAATAAGCAGTCATATAAGTAAGTAAACAAAATTATTTTAAACAAGCAGTTTGAAGTTGCGATAGTCTGAATCATCATTTCATGCATAAACATAGAATCACATATATACTCATAATCCCGAATTCCCCACATGTATATCCATTTTTATCTTTTCTTAGTATACTAATGCTACTACTTTACAAGCACAAGCAAGGTAACGAAATTAAGAGGAATAACTCACTCGTCCATTTCGTGATCTTCTTAGTCGTAGTAATCCTCGGGAAGGGTATTCTCGTATCCTTCATCACCTAGACAAAAGAAATACCCGGGATGAGTATTTCGTAGAAATTCTACTTAAACTTTCTAATTTTATCTCACTATGTTCGTCAAAATCATATAAAATGAAATTCTAATTTAAAATGGCCATAACTTGCTCATTTTAACTCGGAATTTCGCATATAATATACCGTTTTCTACCTATTCGAAAAGATCTATCCATTTCTAAGGTTATCTCTGTCATATAAGGTCATTTAGATTCCAAAAACATTGGGTACATATTTAAAACGAATACTTCTAGATTTTTGCAAAACCATTTTCTAACTCAATCTTCATTTTAAAGAAAATCCTTTTGTAACAATATATATATATATATATATATATATTTGATCAATACTTTGAGTATATAGGTAAGCTTACTTTATATGCAAAAATTCTAATGGTAGTGTTTCAATAATTTATTTTATAAAATAATTCATTTTGAGTTGTTACAACTTTAACTTTGATAATTTCTTTTCAAGTATTTGAAGAAACTTTATATTTTCCTAAGTTATTATAAATGAGTATATTCTTATTTTATTTTCTTCATTTATTTTCCAAAAACAAGTAAATTTTCCTTTAACCTTTAGTCTTGCATAAATTTTACTTCTAGTGATAAAAGATCAAATTTATCAAAAGTGTATTAAGTTGTTGAAAACCTTTTTATGAATTTGTATTTGGAATGGTTTTAGAGATTAAGCCTTGTCTTCTTATATTTATTATATAAGTTTTTGTTTTCTAAAACTTGTTCTTTTATTTCCTTTGAAAAGAATTTTCTTTATTGATAAAACCCTTTGTTTTTAATTTTATCATGTTTATATTATTTGAAAACAAGTTCTTTCTTTAGAAATTTGAAAATCATTATTTTTCCTAAGTGGGTTTATAACTTTATGGGTTGAATTCATCTTTAACTTTGAAAACTAGTTTGTTTCTTAGCTTTGTTATGGAGTGAAAAAGAGTTTAAATCTTAAGCTTTTTGTAAAAACTTTGAATATTAACAAATTATTTTACTAAAACTTAGGTTACCATAATATACAAAGAAAATATTTATTCCTTATTTTTTTTTGGTAAAGTTATCTTTGTTATTTGATAAAAACTTGAGAAAACTTGTATTACTTTTTATATTGTTGATAATAACTTCATTATTTTGTGACAAATCACGTAATAGAAAATTTGATTTTAAGTTCCTTTAGTAAAGTAAAATTCCAATTTCAATTTAGTTGAGACAATATCATTATGTAGATGCAAGTATTATGAGTATGTAAAATAAAAACATAAGAAAATACTAGAAACAAATAATAAGCAAGAAAATAAAATATCAAGTATTGGTAATCTTAGCTTCATCAAGGTATCCCGATCAAGTATTGGAAGCCTTAGTTTTATCAAGGCATCCCGGGACTAAGAATGAACTAGTCCCAAAAGATTAAAGAAAATAAATAAAAGATTATTTTGACTTGATATGGACAAGTCTAAAACTAAAAAGACTAGTCTTTAAGAAATAGCATGAAATAAATAAATTGCAAAGCATGAAATAAATAAATAAATAACAAGTGAGCTTATATGCTCTAAAGATTATATATATATATACATAAATATATTTAGTTAGATATGAATAATAAAATCAACATAACAACATAATAAAATAGGAAGTTCATGTGGAAGAACAAAACATGAACATGTTGTTGCTTTTACTACTCATATGAGTTTCAAAACAATACCATAGTCATGTTAAGTTACATGACATAGGTAAATAAATGGTTGGAAGAAGTTTACCTAAAGTGTTTATATGGTATGAAGATGGTAGATGAAAGGGGTATTATGTGAGTAGTGATATGTGGTAGATAGTTTATGTATAAGGAATGATTTTTGTGAAGAATTGGTTAAAGAGAGTTTTGGTAGAGAGAATTCTTGAAGAGAAGATTTGTGGAGAGATTTTGAGAGAGTTTTGATAGTGAAATGAATTGTGTGAAAGAATGAAGGAGGAAGGGGGTATTTGTAGAATTTTGGAGTGAAAATTAGATTTAATAAAATAATTTGAAAAAGAAAAATAATTGAGAGGGAGGGAGAGAGCATTAGCGCTGGCCATAGAGGGATTAGAGAGAGAGTGAGTTGATTTTGTGTGAATTTTGTAAGAAAATAATTAATATATAAGGTATGATTTGATATAAGGTATATTGGAAATATAAAAGTAAGAAAATAGGTATATAGATAGTAAGAAAAAGTAGAGATAGTGAAATAGTAATGAATAGTAGAAAAGTACTATAAATAGTAGACTAGGCAATTAATGTACCGGTAGTAATAAGAATACGCGTAATAATGCGATATTTGTAATTTTTAGCTGCCAAAAAATTCTAAAACTGATATTTTTGAAATCCTTGTTTAATTACGAGTCTTTTGGTCTTAATGAAATATTTTTAATATTCCGAGCTTCGGGACATGCTTTTCGAGAACTGATCCCGTTTGAGTCCGAAGGACACTCCAAATTTGCGAATCTGATATTTTTATGTTACCCTATATTATTACAAACTATTTTAAGCCATTAACTTAATTTCGTTTTTTAGGGTTTGAGAATGCAGGATTGCCGAATCTTAATCACTAGGGTTTGTTATAAGCTTTGTTGACTTTTAGGGTTCCGGTTTAACTTTCGGTTTTTGTCGAATTATTCGTAAGATCTTATAATTTTCGAGTTTTGACCGTTTTATAATTTTAGCTCGATATATATGGTTTACATTATTTTATTTGTGATTATTTAATACTCTTTAGTTCTCGAGATCGTTTAACCGAGTCTAGGGTTATGAGTTGACTCAATTTGACTTTTGGTAAAAATTAAAATTTCTGATTCTGAAATTTACCGAAGGATTTAAGATCTTATCATTTCGTTGTTAAAAAGGTATTTGGATATATCGTTTTGATTTGCGTTTTAGGAATCGGGTAGATGATTTGATTGGTGTACGGATGTAGATTTAACCGATAGTTGGATTTTATATTTTGTTTCAAGGGTTCTCGTTTTCTCAAGACTAAGAATTCTTGTGTTTGACTTGATTTAGAATTTGGTTTTAACTTGGGTCGATTTTTGGGATTTAAATTTTTAATGTTAGACTTCTAGGATTATTTTCTAAGAATTATGAAAATTTTCGGGGGTTTACATTAGGTAAGTTGGACTAAGAGTGATTAACTAAATTCATTTTATGTCTAACTTCTACATTTAATCCAATTAGTTATTAAATTCATAAATCCAATTATCTCATGCTTAATTATATCATTTAATTAACACATCAAATTGACTATCATTTAACCATTTCATTTTATTTCTCTTTCTTCTTTTTTTTTCTTCTTTATCAATAGCTACAGGGGATAAATCACGCCCATTATGGGGGTCGTGATTATCATCACCATCCTCATCATGCCCGTGATGGGGTCTGTGATCTCCATCATTTGCCTCATCAAGGCTGTTTTGGGGGCTGTGATGGTTGATACGGGCCTTGTCATGCCTGTGATCAAGAGGAAAAATGTGATCAGAGGAGATCTCGCTCCTTTTTACGGCCTTGATTAGGTCATTATGTTTGAAAATGATTTTGCCGAGGAGATCACGGGCCATCTAACGGCCATGATGAACAAGGAGATCCACATGCGTTTTCCCTTTGTGTTTTACACAAATTTTTAACTACGTAATCCATCATATATCAACAACAACAGCTTATTATAAGTATAACATTGCATACTTTTGTCTCGTACACCACACTATATACATATTTACATCTTATTACCACAAATCATTTCATCAAACACTTAGTCCATCTAATTATGCATATGTTTAAGCTTTTAACATACATGATCATATATTGTTAACTTGCAAGTTTTATCACATGATTTGCATCTATCTATCTTTAATACAACATATGCAAGCAAAATTTAAAACTAAAACAAAGAAAATAAGAAAACTTATATTTCGAGCAAAAAGCTAACATCTTGATTCTTCTACTCCTACTTCTCTTTGCTTTTTGGAGTTGTTTCTTACATGATCTTCACCTTCTATTTTGTTTCATATCTTTAATTTCCTCTATATTCTTGTTAAAATTGAGATTTGTGGCTTGAATTTTGAGAAAGAAGAGAAAGAGAAAGAGAAAGAGAGAGGAAAAGAAATGATGGAAAGGAAGAAGGAAGAAGGAAGAGAGAGAAGGAAGGCAACCAACAAAAATCCAAAAGGGACAAAAAGATATTTAAAGACAAAATTATGAAATATTTATTAATAAGGTTTAGGGCTTAAACTTTTCAGACAATTATATTAAGTATCAAAACCAATTTGAAAATAAATTGAATATATATTATAAAAATTACTAACTTGATTTAGAAATATACTTTAAAAGTTTAGTTTACAAGAAATTGATATTTAAATTCGGTTTTGGTCTAAAACTTATATTTTAAAGCAAGTAATTAAAATTATAAAGACTTTATAAAATGCAAGATAAATAAAATCTAAGGGTTTAGGAGTTTTCAAAACATTTAAAATATTTGTTTTGAGATTTAGGAATTTGAATTTGGGATAAAGGAAGTTTAAATAAAAGAATTGGGTTTAAAATTAAGTAGTTTGATTTGTTAAGAAAAATTATTAAAGAAGATTGATGATTTTGTAAAATATTTCAATTCTCTATTTCAATTCAAATCTATTTACTAATTTAATTACATCAAATTATCTATTTATTTTCTATTATTTACTTAGTTGATCCAATTACACTATCTACTTTATATTCCTAACTTAGGTTAAGATTTAGAGTACCACAACCATTCCAGGCACAAAGCACCAGCTAGGGATGTAACTGGGCGAGTCATTATACGATAACCGACCCTCCCAACCCGCTAAAAGCCCTGTAGGGTCAAACCCTAGAGGATTATGAGATGGGTTTAGTAAAAAATTTTGTGACCCTATAGGATCATCGGTTGGGTTTGGGTTATAGTTATGGCCTTAAAGGGTCGACTTGACCCCCTAAAATTACTATAAAAAATGCAATTTAAATTTTAAAATTAAAAGAAACTTAACAAATATTAAGATTTTTCATAACTCACGTACTACCAAATTGCTATAGATAAGTAGATTTTGTTTTTAAACTTATATATAATGGTAGAGGAGCAAGTAATATTATCGTTACCAACTTATTATTGGTGCTGATAATTAAATATTAGATAAAATGTCAAAGTAATAATTTCCTTTTTTTTTAATTGATATAGTTTATTACATAACATAATATAAAGTGTGTATTTTATTAACTAAAAATATTATTAAGCGCGTATCTTCTATTGTTTTTGATATTTTGACATTAATGTTCTTTTTTTTTTTTCAACTAGAAAAATTAAAATGAAATACCACTTGCAACTTGAAAGGTAGAAGGCTAGCTTCATAAATTTTACATTACAAAGTTTAGAATAAAATTTTCCTTATTTAGAATGGTGTTTATATTTGCATTAATCACATATTTTGATATAGGAACATAAATGCAAAAAAATTGGATCTTATCCCACACCAAAATTAAATAAAAAATTATATAAGAAAATTAAAAAATTGCAAAAGAGAAATATGCATCACACATATACAATAGCTTTTGATATTACATTGTCTTATTATTACACACTTTTCGAAGGTATTGATATAGACTAAGCAATGTGGAGTAGATATTACATTATCTTGTTTGTCCACTTTGCAAAAACCTCTACACAATAAAAATGAAAAAGGAAAAAAAAAAAGAGAGTAAAAATGCAAGCAGGTTAGCAAGCCCTTATAGGGTCGTGGGTCAGGTTTGGGCCTTATATGACCCGTCCCAAACTCGTCCCATTTTCATCCTTAGCAGTGGCAGTCACTCATCTTGGGGTTTCCCCATGAGAAGTAAATGAATTACCCATGATGTTGGTAGTAGCTATAGGAGTTCTCGAGAAGTCTTTGATGACATACTGGTGTACGAGATACATCCACTTGGGGATTTAGACCCCGAAGAGGGAGGGGAATGATTTTGATGTCCATGATTGGTAGAAAAAGAGAACACATATCATGTCAATGCTTTCCATTGTAACATGAGATCTTTAGATCCTCTCACTTTAATAGTTTCATCATAGTCAGCTTTGAGTTCTAGTAGGCAGGTCTTCAATATGTACTACTGTAGGCTAAAAGCGAAAACCATGGAAGTATGTGTGTACTTAAAGAGTTGAGTCAATGCCGATGATAGGAAGCAAACAGATCCACACTTTTGGTAGGTTAAGGATAGTGACTTAGCATCGAGGAAGTTATTGTCACCACCGAGTTGTAGTCGCAGGCACAAGTGGAGCAGTAGAGTATGGCTAGGGGACTTTAGGATAACATGGTCGAGGATGATATGGATGGTGTATGCTTCATGACTTTTTTTTTTAATTCTTCTTATAAAAAAAATTATTGTAAATTATTAATAAAATTTAATTTTTCTACCATTCCCAATGTATTTATTTATTTCATTTTCTTTAATAATTTACAATTATTCTAAATAAATTAATTAAGTAAAGTTAACATTTAATATAATTTAATTACAATTACTTAATAATTTCATTTATTTATTTGCTAAAAAAAATTCCAATTTATTTTGTTAATACAATTGAAATCATTTAAAAATAAAATATACTAAAAGTATTATATTATTTTAAAAATAAATACATTTAATTAAATTAATAAAACACAACAAATTATACTAATTAAATACAATTTACATTAAAATAAAAAAACATAAACCACTATTTTTAATCTTCTTATTTAAAAAAAAATTACATATTGATTTACACATTTACTTACTTATTTTGCATACCTCATGTGCTATGTTCGGACTCACGTATGCTCATACTTTCATCTTTTTCCTTCAAATTCTTTACATGCCATATTAAATCACGTGCTCTTTAATATGCTGCGGCCCATTTCCATTCCCTAGTAAAAAGTCCCAGAACATTTTTCCTATTGTGTCGGTACAATATAACCATAGGCCTATGCTATCTGTCGCCCCCTTTTTTCCTTATCTTCTGTTTGAAGGCTCAAATTGATGAACGGGGAGTACCTGTCCCTCCGTATTAATGTCTCACGGTAACTGGCTGTCTATTGGCTATGAGCTTCTCAATTTCTTGTAAGTAATAAGTCGATGACGTGTGTTAATTAGGTTCATGTATATTGCCAAATTGAAAACAAGTAGTGTTTTAAATACATGCTGTACGGATTTATATGTTTAGATATATTTTACAAATGATGAGTGATCTCGTAAATTGAAGTAAAATGACTAGTTATCCTAAAGGCCCCTGGTATTGTTTGTTCACATTCAAGAATGGCCACTGTAATGTTTTTAATTTAGATATTCTTATGGTTTCTTTTTCTGAAATTCAACAATTACATCTTAATTTGTTTCCAAAATGTAAGAAAAATGTTTACCGATTTTTGTTATCATGAGAATTCATGCATTTTTTCATGACGAAAACAAGATAAAAACTGGATATGCCCCCCACCCTTTTTATTAGAGTGAACTTTTTTATTAATTCAAGAAGTGAAGATGATAATAACACAACTTTGTTAGTGTATGTGTACGTGCACTATTCTGCCAGTAGGGCATTGATTAAGATTTAAAAGGTTTATAAGAGAACATCTTTTAAGCTTTTCCATTAGCAATTACAAACTTCAAAATAACAAATGCATTGGAAAAGATTAAAAGTATTTTATCTTTTTTTTTTTTTTTTTTGGAAAATCACTTCCATCAAACATAAACAAAAATATAAGGTTTAATTATAAAAAAAAAACATAGCCTGTGATTTAGTCAATTTATAAACACAAGACTTATATTAATTTTTTTTGATAAATAGGTAACTTGAGTTTCATGCAAAAAAATATTAATGTTATTTAATAATTTAAGAGTAACACGTGTTATATTTTGTTGGTCATAAAAATTAGTTTTTTACATTTTTTCAATTTTCTCATTTTTAAAGAATAATTTTTAATATTTTACTTAGTAATATTTTTTTATGAAATTAATTTTTTTTAGATCAATAAAACTCTAATACATATCACTCTACTACTAATTAATTATATTGACGCTTTTGTATGAAACTCGAGTCACCTCTTTGTCCAAAAAAATATCATAGATAATATGTTTATAAATTGACCAAAATACACATAATATTTTTATAATTAACCCAAAATATAAATATTTTAAGCACAAAAAGTTCTTTCTATAGCAATTTAAACAATAATCAACGTCCAAAATATTGTCCAAATTTACCTATTACACATTGCTTTAACTTTAAGCAATTATCAGTAGAAATCTTCCTAGTTTAGGCCAGGTTTGACCTATGGACCCAACCTATTGGTTCACGGGTGGGTCTAAACAAGTCTAACTCTCTCTTTTTTTTTTTTTTTTTTTTTTGTAAAAACGTTTTCACATTTTAAATATAAAAATGTATTGCTACTTTTCAATTTGTTTTTTTTTTTTTTTCTAAATCCATTACCCTTTTTTGGTCTGCTGATCCATGCATCTAGGTTGAACCTGCCAACCCGGCAGGTCTGAACCCCATGGAATGGGTCCAATGGTGAATCCATTGTGGCCAATTCCGATTTGGACCTGAGCCTGGAAGATCTTTAATTATGAGTTTTTGGAACATACAATGTACGGAGTTCACTGATCACTGAAGAGACGCACGAGCACTCGTGCAAGAGGGGCAGTTTGTTCAACCTTGAAATCTGGTGTTAACGTTCTAAATAGTCGATGTCTGGTTTAAATGTTTGTTTCAATTTCTTTTCAAACAAAGGAAAAAATAAGCTGTGGATTTTTCTTATAAAATATATATATTGCACACTAGGACACCTTGGGTTTGTGTTATAGTTGCTAAGAAAAGAAAAGAATATTTTAGAATATTCCTTTAATAAGTTCTCCATATGTTACGGACAAACAACATAGGAACCAATCCAACCCAGTTTGGATAGAAGATGCTACGGACAGGCAGCATAGGAACCGATCCAAACCAGTTTGGATGGGAGACTACTACACATAAATACTTTTAGTTATAGTTACAGCTGGATCTGAGTAGGATGTAACAGATACAGTTTAGATCTCGAACATAGAAGTACAAGTAGATCTTAACAGCTATGCATGCATCATATAGTTCTCAGTAGCATATAGTTACAGCCATGTAAATGTGTAACAGACTAGATAACGACAGGCATGTAACAGATCAAGCAATATAAATAGCAAAGCGAGATACTCAGAGAGGGTATCCTCATCTTTTGTCCAACAGATAGTGCCTCGAGTACAGGAGCCTGATCCAGCTAGAATAGGATCAATCTACATACACAGAGTAAAACAATATCAGTAGAAACATAAACAGACAAGCAAGGAATTAACAATAGAGAGAAAATCAAAAGAGTTAGGGTTTCCGAGTTACCTTCTGAAGAGAGAGAAAGAAAAAGAGTTTAAATACTTAGGGTAAAGTGAATCTCGGTTTTACTATTTTACCCTTAACAAATTGGTGCTCTCGTCCATGGCTCCTTCTACACGAGCAGGATCAATGGAGGATAACTTTGCCGAATTGGCAAACAATTTGCAAAACACATTGTTACAGGCTTTACGCCTTGAAATGGACAAGAAATTCGAAGAATTTTCTAAGAATTTAAGTCAGAATCAGAACACGGTGCCTCATCATATAGATCACAATTCGTGTTCATCATTTTCCAATAATGGGGGCAGTATGGCTGACAACTTGTTGAAAGGCATCAAATTAGAAATTCCGAAATTTACCGGCCTTGATCCTTTAGGATGGATTTTCAAAGCAGACCAGTTCTTTGAATTTCATGCCATTCCTGATGAACAAAGGATTACCATTGCCTCTTTTGCAATGGAAGAACGTGCTCTAGATTGGTACAAATGGATGTACAACAATAAACAACTCAGTTCATGGACTAATTTCAAGAAGTCCATTGAAGTTCGTTTTGGTCCCTCAGAATATGAAGACATTCAAGGTACTCTTTCTAAACTGACACAAGTTCGCTCTGTTGATGAATATCAAACACAATTTGAATCTTTATCAAATCGTGTTGTGGGTTTACCTGAATCTTTTATTCTCAGCTGTTTCATATCGGGTCTTAAACCCTATATCAAACGTGAAGTACAGATTGCACGACCTCTTACACTTATGCATGCTATATGGCTTGCTAAAATGCATGAGAGTAAACATAATGATCAATTTCTTTTTAATAAACCATACACAGTTCAACCACCTTCTAAACCTTTTTCTCCTTTACAGTTTTCTAAACCATACACTCATCCTTCTTCATCTACTACCCATGTTCATTCTCCTTCTAATATCAACCTTTCTGATAATAATAAACACAAAACAGCTATTCCCATTAAAAGACTGTCACCAGCCGAAATGTTAGCAAGAAGAGAACAGGGCCTTTGTTACAATTGTGATGAAAAGTATCATCGCAATCATAAATGCAAATCTAAATTCTTTTATTATTGCATGATATTGAGGATGACTCTGAGGGACTATCTGATATGGCTGATCAGACTGATGTAGAGACAGGTTCTATTAGCTATCATGCTTTATCAGGCACTTTAAAACCTTGTACTCTCAAATTCAAGGGTTATATCAATGGCCATGAGGTTTTGATTTTAGTTGATACAGGCAGTACGCACAATTTTGTGCAAGCCCGATTAGTCCATCATTTGGGATTGGTTGTACAACCTGCATCCAAATTTTCAGTCATGATTGGTAATGGTTCTACTATGCAGTGTGATGGGATTTGTTCTGATGTTCATTTTTCTATTCAATCTTGGGATTTCCATGATTCGTTTTATGTCCTTCCCATACAAGGGGCTGAAGTGGTGCTAGGAATTCAATGGCTGACTAGATTGGGACCAGTGACTATGGATTACTCCAAACTCACACTGGAATTCTTTTCTCAAGGGAAATCTGTTATGTTGATTGGCGATAGGTTTGCTATGACTGAAGAAATTTCACATCACCAATTACGACGATTGGTTTCTACTGATGCCATCGCTACTTATTATCATTTGGTGGCTCAGAAAGTGGATACTATGACATCATCGAATACCACCAACAACAATGCTATTCAAGCCTTGTTGGGCAGATTTTCTCGTGTCTTTGAGGCACCTTCATCACTGCCACCTCTTCGCAATATCCAACATCAAATTCATTTACTTCCCAACACTTCTCCAGTCAATGTCAAACCTTATCGCTATCCCCATTTTCAGAAAACTGAGATTGAAAGACAGGTGGAGGAAATGTTGGCTCAAGGAGTCATTCAACGCAGCACTAGTGCCTTTTCTTCTCCAGTTTTATTAGTAAAAAGAAAGATGGGAGCTGGCGTTTTTGTGTGGATTATAGAGCTCTAAATCAAGTTACTGTGCGGGATAATTTTCCCATTCCCACAGTTGATGAATTGATTGATGAACTTCGGGATGCATGTTTATTTTCTAAACTTGATCTTAGAGCAGGGTACCATCAGATTCGAATGGCTCCTCAGGATGTGGACAAGACTGCTTTTAGAACTCACCAAGGTCATTACGAATTTCTTGTAATGCCTTTTGGGTTAAGTAATGCACCCTCCACTTTTCAATCTATTATGAATACAATGTTTCAGTCTTATCTGAGGAAATTTGTCATCATTTTCTTTGATGATATTTTGATATATAGCAGTAACATGGAAGATCATTTGCAACACTTGACTTTGGTTTTGCAAACTTTGTTGGATAACAAATTTTTTTTGAAAGAGAGCAAGTGTTCTTTTGCCCAATCTACTATTGAATATTTGGGACATGTGGTTTCTTTCAATGCTCTTAAGCCAGATCCTTCGAAGGTGGATGCAGTAGCTAATTGGGAAACTCCAAGAAATGTTAAACAATTAAGAGCATTTTTGGGTCTCTCAGGGTATTATAGAAAGTTCATTAAGGGCTATGCTACTATTGCTGGACCCTTAACAGATTTATTAAAAACTGATGGATTTCATTGGTCAACAGAGGCTGAGCAAGCTTTTTCACAATTAAAGAAGGCTTTGATTAATGCACCTATTCTGGCCTTGCCGATTTTAAACAACCTTTTGTAGTTGAGACAGATGCATCTGGAGTAGGCATTGGTGCAGTATTGTTACAACAGTCACACCCAATTGCCTATTTTAGTAAAAAGCTTCCTAATCATTTAAGGAAAGCATCGGTTTATGTTCGGGAATTGTATGCTGTTGTAGAATCAGTCAGAAAATGGAGACATTATTTGTTGGGTAATCATTTTCAAATTCGGACTGATCATAGAAGTTTGAAAGAACTTCTCTCACAGGTTATTCAGACACCTGAACAGCAACGTTATGTGACCAAGTTGTTGGGCTATGACTATGAGATTGTCTACAAGAAAGGAGTAGACAATGTGTTAGCCGATGGTTTATCACGGCAATACAATGATGCCTCTTTGTTGGCTTTTTCTATGCCCATTTTCAATTGTATTGAGGATCTTAAACAGGAGTATCAGACTTTACCTGCTTTTCAAACTATCATTGCTCAATTACAAGCAGGTCTGGTTTCCAAGCAGAAGATTGAATGGAAACATGGATTACTATATTATGGGACTCGTTTATTTTTGGTGCCTGAGTCTTTCTTAATTCCTCGAATTTTGGAGGAATTTCATGGTTCACCAATGGCTGGCCATTTTGGAGTGACCAAGACATTTAAAAGAATTGCCAGTCAATTTTATTGGCCCAAGATGAGGACACAGATTGAAGAATATGTTAGAAAGTGTCACATCTGTCAACAAATTAAGTATGTGACTACTGCACCGGCTGGTTTATTAGCCCCTTTGCCAATTCCTATCAGAATTTGGGAAGACATTGCTATGGATTTCATCACACATCTTCCCTCTTCTAAGGGCTGTTCAGTGATATTAGTAGTTGTGGATAGACTATCCAAATATTGCCATTTGGGAGCTCTGGATAGTCATTTTACAGCTACTAAGGTGGCCAACTTATTTTTAAACATGATTGTTAAATTGCATGGTTTCCCTAAATCCATTGTTTCTGACCGAGATTCTATTTTTCTCAGTCAATTTTGGAAAGAATTATTTCGTTTGAGTGGGACGAAATTACACATGAGTTCAGCCTACCATCCTCAATCGGATGGTCAAACTGAAGTGTTGAATAGGACTATTCAACAATACCTTCGATGTTTTGTTATGGATTATCCTGAGAGGTGGACTTTGTATTTGCCTTGGGCTGAGTATGCCTATAATACTTCATATCATGAGGGTGCTGGAATGACTCCATTCCAAATTGTGTATGGCAGAGAACCCCCTGTTTTACCTTCTTATTTAGGGGGCTCTTCACCAGTAGCAGCAGTGGATCAAGATTTGGTTTCTCGAGATCAAGCTCTTAAGGTTTTACATGCTAATTTACAGCATGCTCAAACTAAAATGAAGAGTTTAGTTGATAAGCATCGATCTGATATCATTTATAATGAGGGGGATCAGGTGTATGTCAGGCTCCAACCTTATAGACAACTATCATTGGCTTCTCATAAGAGCCATAAGTTGTCTAAACGTTTTTATGGGCCTTTTACTGTACTCAAGAAGATTGGTCAGTGTGCTTATGAATTGGATCTTCCTCCTTACTCTAAAATTCATCGAGTTTTTCATGTTTCCTTATTGAAACCAGCACATGGTACTGATTTACAACCTCTTGAGCTCCCTACAGAGTCTTATAACTCAGGTCCGCTCATTCAACCTTTGGCTATCTTAAGTTCCCGCTATGTGGTTCAACAGGGTGCCTCTATTCCCCAAGTATTGGTACAATGGAAGGGATTAGCCACTGAGGATTCTACTTGGGAGGATTGGGACAAATTTCGACAGACTTATACCCACTTTGACCTTGAGGACAAGGTCATTTTTCTAGAACAGGGGAAACTTGTTACGGACAAACAGCATAGGAACCAATCCAACCCAGTTTGGATAGAAGATGCTACGGACAGACAGCATAGGAACCGATCCAAACCAGTTTGGATGGGAGACTACTACACATAAATACTTTTAGTTATAGTTACAGCTGGATCTGAGTAGGATGTAACAGATACAGTTTATATCTCGAACATAGAAGTACAAGTAGATCTTAACAGCTATGCATGCATCATATAGTTCTCAGTAGCATATAGTTACAGCCATGTAAATGTGTAACAGACTAGATAACGACAGGCATGTAACAGATCAAGCAATATAAATAGCAAAGCGAGATACTTAGAGAGGGTATCCTCATCTTTTGTCCAACAGAATAGTGCCTCGAGTACAGGAGCCTGATCCAGCTAGAATAGGATCAATCTACATACATAGAGTAAAACAATATCAGTAGATAAACATAAACAAACAAGCAAGGAATTAACGATAGAGAGAAAAATCAAAAGAGTTAGGGTTTCGAGAGTTACCTTCTGAAGAGAGAGAAAAGAAAAAGAGTTTAAATACTTAGGGTAAAGTGAATGTCGGGTTTTACTATTTTACCCCTAACACCATATCACACTTTTGTAAAACCGGCCCGCTTCTTTAAATAACTTTCTTATCATATCTTGCATATTATTTTTATTTGTTTTATAACACTGCAAAAATACAATGACCCTCTAATCCTTTTAACAACTATACTATGGTATAGGTAGACTCCACCAAATGTCATCGTACTTTAAAAAAAAAAAAAAACTATGCAAATCATTAAACTTTTACTTTGGCCATCGTCATTATTGGACTTTTGTAAAAACAAAAAAATCACTCCAATGTCTCTTTCGGATAATATGACACAAGAAATCCCCCATGGTGATTTTAATTTGTCTTTTTCTTCGATTAAGATGTCAATCTACCATCGTACATGTAAAAAAATAAAAACAATTGTTCCTTTTTCTATAAAAAATGTAATCACCAAAATTTTTTTCGGTGACTCTGATCCACAATATAATTGTGATGTTTTTTCCGTAAACATACAATTATGAATCAAAAGTTAATGATGTAAGATTTTCGCGAATTTATTGTTGTAGTAGTAGTATTAGTAATAATAATAATAATAATAATAATCTTAGAAAAGTGCAGCGGAAACGTATTAATTGGTAAATTTTGAAAATATCTTTGAAATAATTCAATGTGTAATAAAATTTTGACTAAATTAGTTATGGAATAATCTTAAACCTTGGCTTCATCAAAAACATTAATTTATGGAGATTATTATAATAAATAAAGGAACTTCTAGGTCTGACGGTTCAGACAATCATCTAATAGTTAAAATAAATATAATAATTGAAATATTGAATATTTTAGTTATTCGATTACAGTTAAATATGATGTGATCTGTTTGATAGTGACAGAACCGGTTTCGTTAAAATTAATAACGGGACCATATAATTTGCAAAAAAAAAATAATAATAATAATAAAGCACTAAAACAAAAATCATAAATCCCAAACACCTTAAAAGTTAAATAATTTACAATATTGTACTCATCATTATACAAACAATCGTAGAAGATATGAAGAATTCCTCTCTTGCATCACCTGGTCTTTTAAACTTAACCAAGGAGCAGGAATTGGCGGGGGGGGGGGGGGGGGGGGGGGGGGGGGGGGGGGGGTTGGGGGGTGGGGGGTGGGGTGGGAATATTTTTCGTTAAGATGATGCAGCCTAAGTGACATCAGTACAACGGCAAAGAAGTGGCCCTGCAGAACAAAGATAAAAAATAAAATGAAATCTTCTCTTCAGACAACAATTGAAATCACCAGCCGCCGCTCCCGCTGCCTCCGCCGCCACCCAAGACACAGCCACGTACCAGTTTCTTAACACTACGCTGGCCGTACGGTGAGATACGGTTGTCGCATCTTCCGAGGCTAAAATACAGCACGCAACAATAGCAATAAATTTTTGTGGTCACCCATGCAATTATATTTTGCTTCTCTTCAACGTAAAAAATTAAAAAATAAAAAATAAAAAAATTATAATGAAAACCTTATGAAAACCTTTTAACTAAACCAACGGCATTCCTAGAGTCTGAATTGACCATAACATAAGTTTTTTTTTTCCAAGCTGTACCTGTACTGTTTCCCGTTTTCTTTCCTCTCTAAATATTCATTAACGCCTTCATATCATTTCAACAACCTCCATACATAGAGACACATCCCTTTAAACCAAGTTGAGGCCACAATCCTAATTTCCAAATTGTTGTTACCAGCGTCGTTAACGCTGTCGATGCCTCTGCCGACAAATCTCCGCCGTACCGGAAGCGGGACAGCTGGTGGTGCTATGGTTGAGTATTGCCAGGTTATGGAGTCAAGCAAGCTTCCTTCCTCAAAATACAAAGGAGTCGTTCCTCAGCCAAACGGTCGTTGGGGTACCCAAATCTACGAGAAGCACCAGCGTGTGTGGCTTGGCACCTTCAACGAGGAGGATGAGGCTGCTTGCACCTACGATGTGGCCGTACAGCGGTTCCGCGGAAGCAATGCCGTGCTTAACTTCAACCCCATTAAGGACGATGCTGAGCTGGCGTTCTTGGAGTCTCATTCCAAGGATGAGATTGTGGACATGTTGAGGAAGCACACATACAGCGACGAGCTAGCGCAATACAAGAAAACCAATGTGTTAAGTGGAGATGGCAAGAGAATCACCAAAGATCCAGGCGGTTTTCTTGGTGCGTGTGGCGTTGGGTCGGGAGTGTGCGAGGATCTATTCGAGAAAGAAGTGACCCCAAGCGATGTAGGGAAGCTGAACCGCCTTGTTGTCCCAAAGCACCAAGCGGAGAAACACTTCCCACTTAGCTGCTATTTGTCTACCACCAGCAATTGCATTAATACTTCTAGCAGAAAATTCTTGTTGAAATTTGAGGATCCCCAAGGCAAAATATGGAGATTTAGGTATTCCTATTGGAGTAGTAGCCAAAGCTATGTCCTAACAAAAGGGTGGAATAAGTTTGTCAAGGAGAACAACTTGAAAGCTGGAGATATGGTTAGTTTCCACCGGTCCGCAGGGCCAGACAAGAAGCTATACATTGATTTCAAGAGGAGGGGGAGTAGACAGCCCAGCGGTTCGGTTCTTCCACAGGTTAGACTCTTTGGAGTTGATATATTTGATGTTGGTGCGGACATTGGCTGTGGTGGTGAGAGATCAAATGGATAAGTTGTTATGAGGGAAACGGTTGTAGATCGAAAGGTCATATGGTGGTTCATCGTCAGGCTTTATAACATCAGTTACTTAATTTTATTATGTTTTTTCACCTCAGACAATCTTGTGATGGTAAGAAGGGAAGTGGAGAAAAAGTAGTAGCTAGGGTTTGGTTGCATTTAACAACATTAGAGACATGCTTTAGTTTGCTCGCTAATCTTGGGGTTCTAATAATATTTTATTAACTGTCATTGATTTCTTGGTTAATTTTATCAAACATCAGAGAAGAAGAAGAATATAATTATCCAGCTTTTGCATGAGCTTCTCTTTTTATTCAATGGAATAATAAAATATAAATCGAATACATATATATATATATATATATATAAAAGGATAAAATACTAATACCAAATGATGTACATAATATTAAATGATTGTTATTTTCCGGTGTGAACAAGGTGGAAAAACTTGAGTATGTATTATGTTGTTTTGTGATTTGTCTTGAATGGTACCTTGGACGTATCTTTCTTCCCTTAAAAATCTCCTTTGCTCTTGTGTCTGCAGTGCATTTAAAAGTTCTGCAAAGGTAATACTTGACACACCTTTTCGTTATCCCAGGTAACTGATGCTGATGCTTCATATCTTTCGGGCTTTGTTATAAGAATTTTTTTCCTACCATTTTGGAATAAGTGAATGAATTCTATGCGTGCCATGTAACCGTTTTGAAAACTCCTTGATTATATCAGAATCTTTCATTTTTGGAACTTCTTTTTTTTTTTTTTTTTTTTTTTTGTAAAACATGATTCTCATGAATCTGGTCATTAAAATAGCTGCAAACATAATTATCAAAACCGTGAATTAAATATATGATTTTATGAGTTTATAATTTTATATATATTTATTTTAATTAAAATGAATACAAAATTGTTTAAAGACAGTCTTTATGTAAATTGTTAATTTATGTGTATGATTTTACATTATCTATAAATTCATGTGAATAGTAAAATCGCTATTTTAACCTTGGCTGCAAATGGATATGCTTTTGCCTTTTGAGTTTTTTATGGTTTTAAATTTGTGCTGCATTGGGATTAATTGGAAGTGAAGCACCTTTGTAATCGTCTTCCATGGCTTCCTAAAGATCTTATGCCCCTAGGTAGGTCTTCATTCTCATTGCCTAAATCTTGTAGTTTTCTCTATCAAAGATAAGTGGAGCAATTTGTGAAAAATTGCTTTCTTTCCCATTGTGATTTTTTTTTTTTTTTTATGGGTTGTATGTGTAAGTGTCTAAGCTCTCACAACTCACGGATCTATAAAAGGCTGTGATACCGATCATTCGTTCTATTAAACATTAAAAAAAAAAAGAAGAGAAATATAATTTTATGTTTTTGCGTGAGGCTTGTCTCTTTATTCAATAGACTGCTAATTTTATAAAGTTAATACTTATAAAATATAAAATAAACTAATATTAAATGATATCTACAATATCAAACCATACTTATTTAATTTCTAATATTGTACTATGACTACTGAAAAATATCTTTAAAAAAATACCTCCTGAAGATTTGGTTTGTCTAACCAATTTGTTAACATATCTTTTAATAGATTTAGCAAACCGAAGCGTATTTAATAGCAATCCATAAACCCCACAAATTGGACATATGTGCCAACAATGATAGTAAAAAGGAAAATTCAACGAGTGCATAACGCATATATAGCATATTTATGAATATCTTTATTCTTATATTTGTTGCTATAAGTGGAGTGCTTTGCTAGGAATGCTCATTGAGTCATAAGTGAGTGAGCATTGTCTCCTAAATATCGTTGCAAACGAGTTAGGCCAACATTTTGAAGGCTTGGGTTGGTCTAATTTTAAAATTATTGAAATCAAACTTGAGCCAATTTTTTTTTTATTAAGCCTAAAATTTAGATTTGAACTTCACATATTTAGACAAACAAGTTTTTTTTTTTTTTTGAACTCAAGCTAGGCTCATATTGAGCTCAAACTGAGCTCTATAACAAGCTTGAAGTTCTAGCGTGAGTTCAATTTGTTTAGATAAATAAGTTTTATTTTGAGTTCGAGTTTGGTTTATTTACAAATCAAGTATCAGTTAAACTAATCTTAAAAGTGAGTACATATCAAGCAGCATACAAGTAACTTGACTTGCGTAAAGCACTAGAATATAAGATATATGTTGAATTTGATATGGTATATATACAAATGATTAAATATTTAAATAGATGAATGGAACACAACAATAATTAAGAATGAAAATTTCTATTTAAGTTTTCCTTATCATGATTTTTATTAAATTTAAAATATTAGATAAGAGTTGCAAAATATATATACATATATATTAAATAGAAATTAGTTTTTATTTTAAATATATATATATATATATATATAACTCATAAGTTTACTAGTGAGCTTATCCATGAGTAGTAGCAAGTTTGTACCCAAAGCCAATTCATGATCTTGAATAAGAGTTTAAGCTTTGCTTTTTTAAATAAATAATTTTTATTTTAATTAACTTTGATTTGTAAACAAGCACAGCTTGGAGTTTACTGAGATCCAAGTTTGTGTAGCATATAAGTGGGTCGACTCGTTTGCAATCTTAGTTTTAAGCAACATTGTCCATAGTATTAATGTGTAAGACCTCTTATCAAGGGTTAGTAGGAAAAATAATGTTACATAAAGACAAAATATTTTTCCTCTTGCTTGCAAGTGATAAACAAAAAATAAACAAAACACAACAAAATAATGAATGACACTATGATTTAATATGGAAACCAAATAAGGCAAAAACCTTAGGACAATATGAAAAATTACACTATCAACAAGTGGTAGAATTATAATATTTTTCTTCACTAGCCATACTAGTGGATAGCCAAAAGTTCACCAATACAATAGGTGTCGATATAATCACAGAACTAACTAATTTGTAAAAATACAAAGTTTACTATTCAATTTGGACATCTAAGAAAGATTAGCAAAATAGTGGCAAAAAAAAAAAAAAAAAGAAGAAGAAGGGTTAGCAAAATATGGAAGCAATCACCTCATAGTACTCCATACCATAGATTCAACGGAAAAAGTTCATTACAATTGGGATTCAATATAGGTCATTCAATTGTGGATTTGAAGTGCTCTACCAAAATTTATTTTCTTCCAATCTTGTAAGATAATTTCTTCTTCATCAATTCAACATTTGTATTGTGTTGTGTCAAGAGACATTAGAGTACTTTTTCACTTCTACTCTTCTTGTAAAGTTGGGATAATGGCAGGCCAATTGTAAGTATTGATACTACTTTAGTATCTCATCTTTAAATTTTGGCAATTTAGTAATTATACTTTTAAAGTATGTTCAATTTAGTGTCTCTATTAAATAATATCTTATGTGTATTATTTTAATGATGGAATAATTATATACCAAACCTCTGTACTTTCAAGTTTTGGCAATTTTCAATAATTTAGTACTGCATTTTTAACTTTTGGCTATTTTTAGCCAAGTTTCCGCTATCATCCCGTTATTAAAATAAATATCCATCTAATATTATTTAACAGAGATATCAAATTACACATAATTTGAAAGTATCAACACTAATTTATCAAAATCTAAAAATAATATACTAAATTGTCAAAATTTACAAGTAAAAACACTTGATCTGTCATTATCCCTATAAAGCAAGTCACACGTTTTTACTTTGTTTTTTTTTTTTTTTTCTTGATGGTGCTTTCTTTCATCCCAAGCTACATTCTCTGATAACCCACTTTCATATTTTTTTTTCTATTATATATTTACTTTTTTTTTTTCCCTTAAAAATTTTGATATAACTAGTTTTTATTTTGAATTGCAATGGATCCATATGCCTTGGATCAAGAACCCAACAAAGGCTTATATATTGTATTTATAAACCTTTTATGATTAATAAAAGGGAATGCGTGCCTGAATTTGATTGAAGATATAATAATTAGGTATAAAAATTCCAGTGATGAATCATTAGATTGTTCAAAATATGTATTGGTTAAGTTATTCTCATTATATCAAGAACTTTTCTTTTTTTTTTTTTTTTTTTTTTTTTTTTGCCAATATTAGATCAAGAACTTATATTCAAATAAATGCAAGTACATGGTCATGTTATGGTAATAAATTAAGTAAACAAAGTAGATTCCAAACTTAAATGGCATTATTGTCAGTTGTTCCTTTTTATTAAACGAGTACAAATAATCATTAAACCGAGATCTTTATTACTGATCCTATGTAATTAAGACTATATTTTGATATCGGTTAAATGTGATCCTGAACCACGAATTATGGGTAATGCGATATTTTGGGTATGATGCATTTCATAGGGAGGATAATAATGTATACATAAGATAAATTTATCCATTCTAGGAAAATTAACGTTTGAAAAAGTATTATGAACTCGAGTTTTGTCCATAAAAGTACAGTTTGGTTTGAAAAATTTCTATGAAAGCCTTAGGTTGGTCCAACCTTATTTCTGTTGAGTTTCTTTTTCGGAAAGATTATATATCTTTCTAGCTTTGTTCTACTTTTTTTCATTACACATTATCATACCCAAGGGATTAAATTCCAATATATGGTGTAAAATTGTACAAAAGTTTGAATGAAATCTAATATTTCTTTTCCTTGGGCATCCTTCTCTCTCTCTTTTTTTTTCCTGCCTCACACATACGTGCGCGCACACACACACACACACATTTGAGAACAAGCAAATCCTCTGTTTTAAAATTTAGGATAAATATCATAAATGGTATTTAAATTTTGATAAAATATAAAATTAAGAATTTAAACTTTAAAATTGATTGATTTAGTATTTAAATCAATAGTATCTTCATCATAATTGTTAAAAACACCACATGTGATGATGACATTAGCTAATTTGATGGTTTGATGAACACAAAAAAGTTCTTTTAGATATTAAATTAATTAAGATTCTTAATTACATATTTGATTAAAATTTAAGTCTCATTTCTTGCATTATCCGAATAAAGATGAAATTCCAAAAAAAAAAAAAGGGTTTGGGTTGGGGTGGGCCGGGGACCGTCTAAAGCATTTAGTTTCGTCCACTTGTCTGGGAAAACCAGAGCACGATTTGCCAAGAGCGGTACAGATCTGATTAATGTTTCATAGCGAGTGGTTGTCGCTTTAATATCAGGTAATTGTCAATTGACTTTGAGCTCCATAATTTGCAGTGGTTTCTATATATTTAACTTTTTAAAATTAGGAGGTAATATCATAAATTGTACCTAAATTTTAATAAAATAAGTAATTAAATATGTGAATTTTTGAATTAATCAATTTAATATCTGCAGTTTAAAATTAATCATTTTCACTAGTAAAAATTTAAGCTTGTGTAGTGAAAAAATTTGTCTGTAGGTACAATTTTTGACTTAATAGCTTTAATGAGGCGAAAATTTCGCCTGAAAATTTCTCGTAAAACATGGCCATCTAGGGAAAAAAGAGACGAAATTCGTCACGTTAAATTTATTTGAGGCAAAATTTGCCTCAAGTAAAATCAGAGGCAAAAATCGCATCATCTAGATCAAATGAGGCAAGTTTTGCCTCACACATGGCTGGTTGCCACGACAGTAGCGAGTCGAGTTTTGCCTCATTGGGTGACATGGCACCCAACCATGTGTGAGGCAAAATTCGCCTCTTATATATATTTTTTAAGTAAAAAAATTGTCGAATTTTGGCTCAGCAAAATTAAAATTAGTTAAATAATTATTTTATATTTTATAATTTATATTAAAAAAATTTAATGTTCTTATTTATATTACAAATATTATGCTAATAATAACAATTAATCATTTTTTAATTTAAATGTTACAAATAGTGAGAATATTATGATACTACAAATATGTTTAAATTCGTAGAAATATTGCGCATTTGAAATCATCATATACTTGAAATATTAAATCAATTTTATCAATAATTACAATAAAAATACAAATTAAAAAATATATTGTAATAATAGTAAATTATTACCACGATTTTGATGTTGTTAAACTTGTAATAACAAATTGATTAAATGATCAAATCCTGCAAAATTGATATAAAGAAATAACTACCTAGAAGGGTCAGATATGAAAGTTAAAAATGATTACAAAAGGAATAACAAAATCAACAAATTGGAGAAGGAGAGAATCGAACTGATTAAAGAAGCAAAGAAATCGAAGAAACTGAGAAGAAGAAAATAAAGACGAGAAAAAAACGAAGTAAAGAAATATAAAATGGGAGGGATGAGACGAATTTTGCCTCATGACTGGGATGGTGAGGCAAATTTCACCTCACATCTTAGTCATGAGGCGAAATTCGCCTCATTGTCCTAGTCAGCGAGGCGATTTTCACCTCATAGCTGAGAAAATGAGCCTGATTCAATTTCCCACATCCTCCTTCGATCCTGCACGAATTTTGAATAAAAATTTTACATCTTGCCTTATTTTTTGACTGGGGTTTATTTTATTTGAATTATTTTAATTTATTAAAATTAAACTATAATATTTATTTACAGTAATTATTAAAATTTAAATAATATATAAATATAAATATATTTTATCCATAAATTATCTTGTTAGTAAATAATATTAAAGAGTTGTATTTAAAAATCCTAAGAAAAATTTCGTAAAATGAATTCTTTATGTCAATAGAGCATTTTAAAAATAAAATAATCTTAATATGATAAGTTTTGTATTGTTATATAGTTTCCTTTGGCCTTTTTTTTTTTTTTTATAGAACCCTTTTGTAAAATTGAACACACCAAAGTGCATTTTGCACCTTCTATAGAAATCTTGTTATTAAAATATGTTATATATTATATTATATAGTAATTGATATGTAATGTGTAAATTATATATTGATCATAGTTATTACAAAATTGAGCACATGAACGTAAATATTTCTTGTTTTATTAAAAATCCAAGATTTATAATATTATAGATTAATTGATATGTAATATGTAAATTACATATTGATAGTAGTTTTTTTATAAAATTGAATACACTAATGTACATCTTGCAAGTTTTATAAAAATCTTGTTATTAAAATTCGTTATTTTTAATATTATCTAGAAATTAATTAAATTTAAATATAAGACATATAAAAAATCAAACATGAAATAAGACGCAAGGCAATCATCACACAATCTAATTAGATTGTTCTAGTCAAATTCATTTCTTCATGCTAAATAAATCCACATCAAAGGACACACAACAATGCATATCCAAAACTGATCCAGTCATCAACAGATTCATGATAAATCAAATATATTTAATGCCACAAGTAAAATGTTCATATATGACTTCTTTCATTTTAAGATGTGTTTCAGGTATGTAGCATGTCACATATCATCTTTGTTAAATCAGAACCAAATACAACAGGAGTTGTCCCTCCATTTTTCTTTTATTGATAGACATATAGCAAAATATATAAGTTCTTCCACCACATTATACCCTAAAGCACTAACATTTATACTACTCAAGAGGATACATCTCATCATCACAAACACTACCTCTTTCTACATTTTATGAATAGAAATTAATTGACATGTGATATGTAAATTATATATTGATAGTAGTTTTTTTAATAAAATCGAACATACCAACGTAAATTTAGCAAGTTTTATGAAAATTTTATTATTAAAATCCATTATTTACAATATTTTTTTTCGAAATTAAACAAATTTAATTTTATGATATAACCAAAGTAAACATGAAATAACATGCATGCTGATCATCATAGAATATGTCCATACAAACCAATAGTACATACTACAAATCATAATGATCCATAGGATCTAGAAAGCAATGGAGAAGTCTAGAGAAAATAAAAACAACATAGTCTGAACATTGATTATGTATGAAAATATAAATAATAGCAATGCCTTGTGCCTTTGTTGCTGGTTCTGGTGAACACGACATGATCTTATAATGGATGTCCTCTGACTCACTATAGATATGAAAGTCGAAGCAGATGTCAAATGATAAGCTGAAGGCTGTGTGGGGGTATGTGGTGGAGGATGCTAAGTGGAACTTGGACCTACTATTAGAGTGGCACCTAAGAATAGAGGTGGGCAAAGAGGGTAAGCAGGCTAACCCGGCTCGGCTCGCTTTGGCTTATGGGCCAAATTTTCTTTTTATTTTTTAATATTAGTTTATGTGAAATTAGAATTATTTTATATTCTATGGTTTTATGTATATCAATGACTAATTTTATTACTCTTTTGATTATTTATATATAAAAACAAGTTTTTAAAATGATTTATTTGATATCATATTATGTTTAAATCAATAAATATGTATTTTAAAACATGTTATAATACTTGTAATACATGTATTAATCCATCTTCTTCTATAACATACATCAATAATCATTAAGATGTTATATTGTTCTTGCTTTTAAACTTCTCTTGTTTTTTTTTTTTCCCTGTGGTTTATGAGCCAACCTGGCCTAGCCCACTTTAACCCGTTGGTTAAACTAGCCGGCCAATTTCGCCTGCATTTAAACGAGCCAAAAATTTTGGCCATGACCCTTTTTTAAGCGGGTTGGTAAGCCGGTTCGTGGGCTAGAGCCCATATGCCTAGCACTACCTAAGATTGTGTATGATCCAAATGCAAATGCCTATGATGAAAACTGAGCAAAAGCTGCACCCCCTTTAGACCATGAGGTGAAACTCGTTGAAGGATGATGCCCTATCTATTGTTTAGAGCTACTAGGTGACTCGTGAGATGGATCATGCATGGCGTGCGTGAACATAGACGGCTAGCTCGATATCCCATGAAACCCTGGTAGGGATGCGAATGAGGTGCCACTAGTGTGAATGGTGTAAAGCTAAGCTAGCTCACATCTGGGCCGCTACCAAGAGTACTCATGTGCGGTGCAACCTGCTGGTATGGAGGGTACTACCCAAAGGAAGACATCAAAGGAGGACGGACATAGTTCATCAGCATATCAATTTGCTCCTACATCTACTCCATTTTTTGTTACTACCTAGTCCTATCGTACTCAGAGTGCACTAAATCCTCATTACGTAGCTGCTCGTAGTAGTCAATCTTATGCTGATCTATTAGCATACTGTATCCAAAACCATGACGGCAGGCAGATCTGTGCCCCAAAACCTCCTCCATAATGACTTTGATTTAACATAGGTTACTGACCTGTCGCAGCAGTAATATCATCATCCTCCCTCCTCCTATGCACCATGTGTGCCTAGTTGAAACAAAGTGAAGACAATGTCGATATAATCATAAAAAAATGATGGATAAGGTGTGTTACCATAGAATATGAAAATCGAATACCTCTGATTCCCAATGATTAGTCAATTGTCCCTTCTGCCTCCTCAAATGCTATTGGCATGAGCTCTTATAATACATGATTAGCAAAATTACCAAAAAACTAGAGAACATAAACTTGTATTCCCAATGATTAGTCAATTGAAGCATAGACTTTGTACCACCGATATGTACCAATGTTTGCTTCTTCCTATTTGCTGTATTCACCGTGGACGAAGCTACACGATTGAAAAAGGTAAACAAATGGAACAAATAACTGGTTATCTATTTGACCACATGTAGAATCATACCTTATAATCTGGATCAGTTTCTATAAAGTGAACGAATGCCCTCCACTTATCTACTTGGTGCTCAAACCCGCTGGTGGCCTGCTAGCAGCTTCCTCCCCTCCACCTTTAGATGTGATGTATACCTTTAGCATTTAGTGGAGTTAACTGTATGATTTACTTACTAAATACTTCAATGTTATCTACCATTTATGCACCTTTTGCAAATTCTTTAGTAGTTCGAATTTTTTTTGCACATTAAAAATAGTTCGCATGTGTTAGTGAATGGTTGAGGCTACAAAAATCGCCTCCCAAGTATGTTTTTAACTGAAAATAAACTTATCATAACTCTGTGGATAATGCCATGTCGATAGGCCTTTGGAAATGTTGACTATGCCTTACCTTGGTCTCTCAGAACGAACATCTTAGTCGACACTCTATGGTGGAGCAAGAACTTCAACCTAGCCATCCTAGGACATGAGCATATAAGTCCCATATTCTATGGTGACAGTTGGCCTATGGCCTTTCCTCCTACAATTCTCCTCCTCCTGGGTCCCCTTGTACATACCCCGACGCCTCTCAAGCCTCATGATATTAGCCCGCTCCTACTCAGTCACCATAATGGCCTCATCATGCTCCACTGCTGTAGCCTATAGGTACCCGAGGTCCACCTGAGCAGGTAGATCATTTAGAAGATCATATGCGACATTTTCTTCGATACCCAGCTCATTAACCCACCCGGATTAAGTCTAAGCATCCTCGCTCAATTGGTTGTCAGTCTTATTATCCTCCTGATTGGTCAGTAATGCAGTAACTGATCCTCTTGTATAATCAAATAAGAAAATTAGTGCATCATTCTAATATGGATGTGGAAGACAAAAGATTAACCATTCTAGGTGAAAACCCCATGGCATATTGCTTGGAGTATGTCTTGGAGTCCTGCATAAACTGATCGATAAAATATGAGCCATTCATCCTACACATTATAAAAATAACCATTACTTTGAGTTCACTACAAACAAACATTTCTGATAAAGAAAAACATGTGAAAATAAGCATACAGTCTATTTGTCCGAATCATCATCCCCCACACCACTACAACCCTCACATGGGTTGGGTAGGCGTATAAGGTTTCCTAAGTCAATAAATATGTAATAGATTGGAATCATCCACAGCCTTTCAACCGTTTGTTGCATTGGCTCCTTGGTTGGTGGTGCCTTATCCGATTCACCATATTCTATGTATTTTAATTAGAAGAGACCACATGTAAATATATGATGGTATATAACTTTCTGTACAATCTTTCAGTCGCCAGATCGCTTACTCGGGTCTTTTAGGTAAAATACTAATTGTGCTTGGTCTACAAGAATGTACGGGTCATTATTGTACCATATCCTTACTGTGTTGATTGAGAGGAGGTTTCCATCGATACTTTCTGGTTTGTCCTGGTTTGTATCAAATGACTTGCACCTGAATAAAAACATTTGCCAAGACCCTATATAATACAATTGAATAACTTCAATGAGAATACAATAAAAGGTTATTCGTTGTTTGTCATCTACTCCAATGACATATACACCACTATTCTGTGATCTTAATCTCGTCTCCTTTGCTTTTATGTTATATCGAACCCCATTCACAACACAAACATTGTAACTATATTGATGAATATCTAGGCCTCACCCCAAGGCTTCTAGATCTTCTGACATATGCTGCCCATGGATAGACGTAGGTTCCATAATCTACAATAGATGAGAATGATGAAGTTAACCTTTAGAGATATTGATGAATATATGTTTCAAAAATTATGGGTGAGTTGCAACCTTATTTTTAACCACTTTATAAAATATTTACATATTATTCCTCTCATATTGCGTGCTCCTCACACAGTTAGTTCTTGCTCGAACTCCATGGAAGTAATTTCATTAAAAGTTTACATTAGGAAATGGTGTCATTATAGTGTTATTAGGTCATAAATGAATGTAAATGACACCACATACCTTATAAACAATTGCACCTCCTTGCAACTATTTAACACTATCTAATGCATTTTGTTGAGTTCAACGTCCAACCCTGATATAATGCATGCACCTATCAGACATACGAGTTATGCGAATAATTGAAACGATGAGGACGTAGCTTCCTCAAGCTGATCGTCCCACTATTGATGGGGCCTATTTATTCTTGAGTCCATATTCTCAAAATACAGTGAGCAAAATTGAATGCTCTCTCTCATAACATATGACTCAATAATGGGACCTTTCGATCATGCTCTATTCTACAAATCTCCCTTGAGAACTCCCATGTATCTTCCAATAGGATACATCCAATGATACTGAATAGGGTCACACATATATGCTTCATTTGGAAGATGCAGAGCTAAATGGATCATGATGTCAAAAAAAGTAAAGGAAATATCATCTCTAACTTACAAAGAGTAAGGATTATGGTTTTTTTTCCAAGGACTCCAGTAAATTCACACGAAGTTCTTTAGTTATCATTTCCTTGAAGAAACGAGAGACATGACATGACACACATCATCGTAAATTTTTTTATTGAGAAACCCACAAATGACTATCGGGAGGATCCGTTGCAGTAGAGCATGACAATCATGGCTCTTTGAACCCCTCAAACTTACTTCATTAGCACCTAGGCAAGACGATATATTGGAAGCATGTCCATTTGGCATCTTGACATCCTTAATTGAGTTATAGACCTCTCTCATTTGCCTAGTTGATAGTATATATGCAGCTGGTAACCTAAACATTCGTCTACCATGTTCTTGTTGATGTAGCTCTGAATAAATACCCATTTCTTAGAGGTTATGTCTTGCCTTATTTGTGTCTTTTGACTTTTTTAAGGCCAACAATAGTCCCAACGAGGTTGTCACATATATTTTTTAAAAATGCATCACATCAACGTTGTTTCATATATTCAATCCATTCCAATATGACAACCGGAAGAGCAAACTCTTTTAGACCAGTTTGTGTCGTCTTCATTCCTTCAATAATAGACTTGCTCTTATTTTTTTTCCAATATGACATGCTCATTCTAACTCAACTAATCCACAATGTCTACCCTAATCAAATCCCTTGGTCGAGCTCTTATTTCTATGATGCCATCAAAACTTGTGTTTTCATAGGTCTTAGAGGCAAGAACCATTTATGACCCATATAGTGAAACTTACTATTTGATGTACCATTGTGCAGTTGACGTTACATATAAGACATGCCTTGTAACCCTTAGTTGTCTAGCTTGATATGTCACCATATGCCGGGAAATCACTAATAGTCTACAGCAATACAACATGCATTCGAAATGTCCATCCTTTGACCACATCCAGTGTTTTCATGCCACTTGCCCACGGTCCTTCCAGCTTTTCTATAAGGGGTTATAAGTACACATTAATATCTTTACTTGGAGATTTCGACCCTTGTATTAAAAAAGACATCATCATATATAGCTCCTTCATGAATCTCCATGGTAGAACATTGCATACAAATATAATAGTCCGCTACACGATATATGTTGTGCTTATATTTGCATAGGGATTGAACCCATTGGAGGCAAATCTTAGTCACATACTTCGGGGGTCCAACACGAACCAAGGGTATTTGTCATCTAATCCTTTCCACTTTTCAGAATCTACGGGATGCCTCAATACATCCTCTACCGATACGTAAAATTCATTGTGCCATCTTATCTTTGGAGCCATCTTTCGGCACATTAATAGCAGTTGTAATTTTGAAATTAATGGAAAATCCTACAAAACCTTAATCGATATTGTTTTCTGTTTCGTTAAGAGAAGCTTCTACTTCCTTCACCACATACTGGGCAATTATCAAGATTTTGGAATTCTTTCCGCAACAGTACACAATCATTTTTGTACGCATGGATCGTGTTTGCATCCATGCTAAACTACTTCAAAAACTTTCATGCTTTGTAATATGATGACGGTAACAAATTGGTGGCCAATGACAAACATTTTATTACAGCAAATCTATTGTTGAATGACTTCACTGACTATTTATCGTTAACCTTTAGATTTGTCAAGGCATCTAATCAATTTATCTTCACTCTTATGGTTTATAGCAGCTTGTGAAAATTCTTTAACCCCATTTCTATATTGTGTAGTTGTCAAATCATACATCATATGCCAAGTTCATGTAAACATCATAAATTGACATTTAATTAATTACCACATCTTATTTATATAAGATATTTTCGTATAACTATCCGAACATCTAATATCGAAACACTATCTTCTAAATTAACATGTTATCAAACTTTTTATATGTCATGCAGTTAAACACAATGAACATGTATAAATAATAATATATAATTGCTAAATCCTAAAAATATATATAATTTTTTGAATTACTAACAAGAAATACATAAATATAAATAAAATTTACATTAATTAATAAAAATATAAATACTAGCACTTCAATAATTATATTTAATCTACGTGTTATGAAGTTAAACACAATAAACAATTATTAAATAATAATATAAATTACTTAAGCCTACATATATATATTTGAATTACTAACAATAAATATATAACTATAAATTCAATATACATTAATTAATAAATATATAAATACTAGCATTTAAATGTTTGTATTTAATCTATGTGTCATGCTATCAAACACAATAAACCTGTATTAAATAATAATATATAATTTCTACATACTAAATATATATAATTTTTTGAATTACTGACAAGAAATACAAAACTGTAAATTAAATATACACTAATTAATAGATATATGACTACTAGTATTTAAATAGTTGTATTAAAATTATTATAAAAACCGAACTATTCTTTTGATGATTGTTGTATTCCAAATATCCAATTTGAGTGAAACAATTTATCTAATGCTTGTACAAACATAAAAAATATAATTTTACTTTAAAGATATATATTTTATATACAATATCAGTAAAATTTATTGGCGTAAAAAACTAAAAGAAATGAAAGAAGAATATTGATTGATATATTTAAAAAAAGCGACAAAATTTACTGTGCAGTGTGTGAATGTGTGTCTATGTGAGAGAGAGAAGGAAAGTGTTGTGTGTGCGAGAGTGAGAGAGAGAACAAGGGTACTCTCTATGTTTGTGCATACATGTGTTGTGTGAGAGAGAGAGAGAGAGATGTGTGAGAGAGAGCATGCACACAACTAGCTTATTAGAGCTAGCTTGAGGCGAATTTCGCCTCATCCAGTCAGCACATGAGGCGAAATTCACCACTGACAAGGACTATGAGCCTCATTGTCCTGGTTAGCGGCAAATTCAACCTCATGTGCTGATTGGATGAAGCACAATTTACCCTAAATTAACAATAAGAGGTGAAAATCGCATCTAATTGTACAAGAGACGAACTTTCCCTAAAAAATTCGCATCTTATCATCAAATTTTTACCGATGTTTTATACTTGAAAGACTTTAAAATTGATCAATTTAGTACATAAAAATACTTGATAGAGATATTATTGACGATACGAAAAGTTCTTTTAAGTACTAAATTGATCGATTTCAAAATTTAGACATCAAAATTGGTCAATTTTAAAGTTTGGACATCTAATTATATATTTATCAAAATTCAAGTACTATTCGTCACATTAACCTACTATTCTTTGTCAATTGCGTCAGTGGTTGTGCAATCCTTGAAAAATCTTGTACAAATTTTCGATAATACCCTGCTAATCCCAAGAAACTTCTTACTTCTGTAAGAGTTTCAGGTCTCCATTCCATGATGGCTTTAACCTTAGCAGGATCAACTAATATTCCATCACTCGAAACAATATGTCCTAGGAATAATATGCTTTTAAGCCAAAACTCACATTTAGACAATTTGGCATACATTTGATTGTTTTGCAGTATTTACAATACACTTCTTAAATGTTCATCATGTTGCTCCTCTGTAGACGAATACACCAATATATCGTCTATGAAGACAATCACATAAACATCCAATAAAGGTCTAAAGATACGGTTCATCAGGTCCATGAAGATAGCAGATGCATTTGTCAATCCAAAAGGCACGACTAAAAATTCATAATGACCATACCTAGTTCAAAATGTCGTTTTTGGTACATCCTTCGCCTTAATTTGAATTTGATGTTAACCAGATTTCAAATCAATTCGAGAAAATACTTTTGCTCCCTTTAATTGATAAAAATGTCATCAATTCTTGGTAAAGGATATTTGTTTTTAATAGTTACTCTGTTTAATTCTCTGTAATTAATACAGGCTCATTGAACCATCTTTTTTCTTAACAAACAATACCGGTGCTCCCCATGGTGAAACACTAGGTCTAATAAATCCTTTATCCAACAATTCTTGTAATTATACCTTTAATTCTTTCAATTCCACAGTGCCATGCGACATGGAGCCTTTGATACTGGTTTTGTTCCAGGTATCAAATCAATTGAAAACTTTACCTCCTTGTATAGAGGTAATCCCGGTAATTCATTAGGGAATACATCTGGATACTCACATACTGTTATCATAGTATGGACATCCATTTCTTCGGGTTCGTCCTTGATTGCTCGAAGAATGCATCCGTCCCTCTCCATATCTTCATCTTCAATCTCAATTGTCATTATTCGACTTCCAACCTCTTTGTGGATCTCACCTCCAAACTCTTTTCTTTCCCCTTGGTTATTCATAAAAGATATTGTCTTGAGATGACAATCAACCTTTGCTTTTACAGTAGTCAACCATGTCATACCCAAGATAATATCATATTTTTGAATATCTACCAAGATTAAATCAGCAAATGATTTTTGTCCTCCGATTTCTAGTGGATATCCCCTCATTATCTCACGAGTTATCACGAAATCTCCTATTGGAGTGATAATTCCTAGCTCCTTGGCCATGGTCTCAATTGGATACCCCACATTTCTTGCTAGTCCAGTATTAATAAAAGAGTGTGTTGTTCCCATATCAAATAAAGCATACATAGGCTGACCTCTCATTTGTATTGTTCCTATTTTTCATTTATTAATTATATGTTATTTTTCTTCACAAAAATACTCGTTCATCTAATTGTGTTTATGCTGGCCAAAACTATTTAAATAAATTAATTATAAGACTACGTACCTGCAATGAGACCGTAGTCTTCAGGATCAGCTTTGCCCATACATTTTCTTCATCCTCCTCCTCTGATTCCAAGTCCTTAATTGGAGTTCCATGCATAGCATAGACCCTAGCTGTTGTAGTAGCTTTACTGGCATTGGTATTTCCATTTTTGGGTCCGGTTGTACTAGCTACTCCTTTAGAGTGTGAAGGACCAGCAGTTGTATTTATCTGTCATGGACAATAAGTTGATATATGTCCGACCTTTTTACAGATGAAACAGGTTGCACCATTCTTCTTTGGGCATGTAGAAACCATGTGTCCACTTTCACCACGGTAATAACATTTTTATCTAGGCAATTTCTTGGGTAATGAGCTCTTTTACACTTTCAGCACGAAACATTACTTCTTTTAATGTTTCTACTTTTCATATTCCCCATGGGTTTAAAGAATCTCTTTTTCTTATGAGCAAAACTTGTTCTTGTCTTCTCATGTGTTCTTTTGCCAAATGTCTGTCCGCATTTCCTATATCTTTCAACTTCATATTTTTTGGCTCGTTCAATGATCCGTGCTTTTTCTACCATAGCTTTGAAATCCGCAATTTCAAACTCAGCCAGTCTCCTTTAGAAATTTCGTTCCAACCCTAGCATAAAAGTTTGCCTCTTTAATTCATCACTATCTCTGTAGGCATCTGGTGCAAATTGTAATAATCGGTTGAACTCATGCTCATATTCATCCATTATTTTACTGCCTTGTGTTAAATTCATCAAGTCAGTACTATACTTTGCCTTTAGACTACTCGGGAAATATTCTTTCAGAAATTCATGCTTGAACGTTGCCCTGACAATAGGTTGTGGCAATGTTCTTTGCTTAGAGTTCCACCACAATCTTGCTCTTAACCTAAGCAAATAAGTTCCATACGGCACCCTCAAAGCTTCTGGTACCTGGAAAACATCAAGAGATCTCTCAATTTGAGCTAGCCAATCCTCGGCTTCTTCTAGCCTTCCTGGTAGTCCTTCAAAGTACTTATTGCATTTGATAAATTCATGCAACAGGTTTCTTTGAGGATGTAATGGTGGGGGTGGTGGTGGTCCTTGCACCTCGGCAGTAGATCATTAGGGTTTACTGATTCATTTTCTTGAACTTGAACCAGTATAGTATATCTTTCATTTCTTCCAAGGTTTGTTGGAGGAGTTACTGGTACCCCAGCTGGTGGCACAACATGTGTTGCTTGCATATTTTGTAGAGCTTGCAAGATCAGTACATTTTGCTGTTGAAGATTTTACAACACATTTTCTAGTCGGTTCTGAATTGGTGCAGGAGCATTTGTTGGTGATTTTCAGATATTCTTGCATTTCTACTTCTATCTCTTCCCTTTGGTATTCTATTGTCATTAAACATATAATCTATGTTAATTCAAGACTTACATACATTAAAAGACTTCAAAGAAAACCACATATATGTTACACATGCATTTCATAACCAAAACACCCATAATATTATATAATTAGTGCTTCATATACATTCGAAATTTTTCACTAACTTTAGTCCTAACTTCTTCTAATGATCACATCAAAAGATCGATATCCATCATCCTACATGCCATACATTACATATATATTCCTACCAACAAGTCCATCAAAATATTACATCAGTTATATTATCTATCAAGAAAAACATAACATAGTTTAAGTTTAGATCTAACTCTAGGGGCTAGGGTACAAGTCCTTTGCCCTTTTCCCTGAGGCTTAACTGTGGATAATGATCCTCTTCTGCAAAGCTACTATCATCAACATCAATTCTTCCCTCTCAATCCCCTGGTGGTTCCAAAGTCAGATTTGTATCCATCATCCGGATACCTTTAGAGGCAGGCTTCTCCATAGTACTAGGTGGTGGTACATCTCTCTAAATCCATCCACCATGAGAAGTCCCAATCCATCAGGCATAATTGTAATTGGAACAAACCTTTCAGCTTCCATTCTTCTCTTTTTTCCCTCTTTTTCATCTATCAAAGCAGTAGTCACACTCTGCATAAAAACTGTAAAGACCCGACATGCTCAATTCTCAAATTAAGCACACCAAGTCCCCAACCACGTATAACTCTTACGAATTATACGCAAGGTTGTCTTAAATGAATGTGTCTATGTTGAACATTGCTAAACCAATTTTAGAATTTATGAAATCGTTTAGTTAGATTTCTAAATAACTGGATTTGGCAGCGGAAAATTAAATTTTATAAAAACAACTTATAAACTTCTACTCCCTACAGAGCAAACCAGTTTTCTAAGAAACTAACTTTATAAAACACTTTATGATCCACTCTTAGGGATAGATAATTATTTACAATCAAGTAAGCATTAACAAGCCCTTAAAAGAAAATACAATTTATAAATAAATCCAGTTTTCATAAAACAAAGCAAAGAAGAAACAAAATACCAGTAATATCTCGATCCTATCACACTTCACTCATTCTCTCATATCTTCAGAATCGCCCAAAACCCGGAGCAAACATCATCACATCGATCATCATCACCATCACCATCCTCATCAACAACATTAACAACATCAACAAGAATTCATCATCATCAACTTCATCAGCATCATTAACAACAACAATACCTGTAAAAAGAATAACAACAACAATAATGAGCCGGAGCTCAGTACACAGTAACACAATCACACACGGAGTGGCACGCGAGCTTAACTAAATGCAATGCATTAATCCACAAGTTATTATCTTTTCATTAAAATAAACAAATCAACAATGGAGCACTCACACTCCGGAACAAGCCAATGGGAATCTGGGGGTTCTGAGTAACAGCAGCTGCTCAGGGGGTTGATATAGATAGACCGGATATCTATATCTCCTATATCTAACCGATAAAGAAAATAGCTTCATTTAGGGTTCAAAAGTCGTTGCCCGACTCTACTTAAACTCAGTCCATAACATGAGCCTAGTTCACAAGTTCCCATAAACTTTGAACTAAACCATGGTATTTCCCCCTAAGTTTAAGTAAACGTTACTCAGATACTATTCCCCCTATCGGCTACCCACTTAACCAAAAAGAATCGCTATTGCATCATAGCATACCATTGCATCATGGTAAAGTCATTGCATCATGACTTGGTTAAGCACCTAACTAACATGTCATTGCATCATGACAGGTTTGTCGCTCCCCGGTTCCGGATTCAACGACGTAAAGCACAACCAAAGTTCTTAATCCATTTTAGATGCCTATCCTAACATCCAACACGCAAGTTACTGCGTACCTTATATATGAAATCCAAACAGAGTCTCAGAAGGAATTCCAGAAGATAATCCAGAAGATAAATCAGATATCCCCTTCTGTTAAGGAAAGAGCTCATATAAGAAACTCAACTAAACTAAACTAATCATGCACTTCATCAATATCATATAAAAACTTAAGCTATTTATCCATTCATCTCAAACTCATTTTATTAAATCCTATTTGATCAGACACTAATGTGGAACCCCACTATGGCTGCGAATATCGCCCCGCCAAAATATGGACAGTTCTCCTTTGTCTGCCAAAGTAATTCTTTTCACTTTAATTATAGTTTATTATCACAAAACATAGCATACATAAAGCATTCATACTCAAAGAAAATAAACATTTGAAACAACATATTCCCATATTATTCAAAGATCATCCTAATTCATTTATCTAAGCTAATTAATAGCTATTAACCCATTTTAGCTTAACATTAGCCAAATTGATTAAAATTAGTCATTTGATTCATTGACTAAGTCAAGTTGATTAAACATAGACAATCTAATTCATTTTAGCTTAGTAAAGTTCATTAAGCCAAGTTGGACTTAGATTAATTACTAGCTCATTACATATCTAAGATCTAGTCACTTAATCCCAAGTTAGCTTAAACCTATCCAAATTCATCAAAGTTAAACAATCTAATCATTTTAGTTCATTCAAGTTCATTTAGTCAAGTTGAACTTAGATTCATTACTAATTCATTATACATGTGGATCTATGTCAACTTAACTCACCTTACTTGAACTTAGCTAAATTAATTAACCTTAATCATTTAGTTCAAAAACTAAGTCAAATATGGCTAAACTAACTCAATTTAATTCATTTTAACTCATTCAATCTATTTAATCAAATTGAACTTAAGTTTGTTAACTAAGTTCATTTAAGTTCAATAACTAATCATAGAACAAATAAAAACAAATCTTAAACTTAGCATGAAGGAAATTCAAATAAAATTCATAAAAATACAAACTCATCATTTATATACTTATCAAGATCATTTAGTTTCACTAAGTCATCACAACATCATAATCAAGCAATGGAAATCATATATACAACATAACTACTTTTAGTTTAATACTCTTGAAAATTCAATTATTTGTTGAATTTATAAATCTATCTAAATCATGCTTAATTAAATCAATCTATCAACATAACACGTCAAACATCACTTATCTATCTCATTTTAACTCAAAAAGATCAATTTACACTTAACAATAAACATTTAGAAATCAAAAACAAGTTTTTATTTTGTTTAGGAAAACACAACAGCCGGAAAGAATCAAAATTTAAGAATCAATTGGTTTCGTATTTGTAAAAACTCAAAACATGAAAGTTGTAGATCTCTTTTGAATCTTTTTATAGCAACTTGAATCACCTCAATTGGAGGTCGTATGAAAAAGTTATGGCCAAAATACAAAGCAGCTTTGAAACAGGGCACTGAGTAAAACGAACACCGGCACTTTAAAGCCGGCGACGTAAATTTCAAAGCCGGCAGCGTAAGGCTCAAAGCTAGCAGCGTTGGGCATTCTGTTCCCTTCAACACTGGCTCAAAGCCGGCAGCGTAGAAGCTCCAGGAGCCGGCGTTGAAGACAGATAAGGTTGCGAAAAGAGATTTTTTTTACACTTCCTTTTATCAAAACTTCTTCGAATCATTTCCTAAGCTTCCTATATCAATTCTAACATTAAACAAACACTAATAACAACTCCTAACACTTCAAATCTCTTCCCACAACTTCAAACTACAATCAATCATCAAACCCAATTCATACTCTTCTTCCTCAAATCAACTCATATCAAACCTCAACTCAACAAATACAAATATGAATAGCACTTCAACTCATTTTCAATATCAATTCATCAATTGAATAAGTAAACAACAAATAAAACAAAGATTAATTGAAATAGAAAACTTATCTTTTTAACACAACATGCAATTTCTTCTTCCTCTTTTGTTCTAATATTGATTCCTTCTTCTAGCTTTGTTTTCTTTCATCTTGCTTCTTTTCTAGCTTTGATTTATCTTCTAGTCGGCTTGATCTTGAGTTTTGTTGAATTTGGAGAGGGAAAGAACAAGAAGAAGAAGAAGAAGAAGAAAGAAAACGTTTTTAAAACAGAACAAAGGAGAGAAAATGGCAGCAAAGGAAAAATAAAAGAAAAAGAAAAGGATAAAGTCAAATTTGGCTAAAATAGAAATAGGGTATAGGTCTAGAACTATCAGATCAAATCTATAGTTCCAAAGTATTTAAAAGATGATTTTGAACGATATGTTACAAATTAAGCTCTTATATAAGAACTTAATTAGGTATTTCAATTTGGATACAAAGATATTAATTTGAGTTCGAGTTTAAGAACTGATATTTTTATTCAAGCAAATGAACTCAAATTTTACTGAGATTAGGAATTAGTATTTTTGGTCTAAATTGAATGTTTAGGAATCTCTAAACATTTTAGAACATGTTTAGGGATTTGAGGAATTTCAAATCTCAAAACTAACTTAATTATTAGCTAATTAAATTAAGCTAACTTGTCTAATTAAGTCATATAATTCATTTGATTCATTTAATCTATCTAAACTTAATTTCTAATCTAGGTGAATATTTGGGGTATTTCAAAAACTATGGCCTGTACAGTTGCTGGTTTTCTTTTGCCATGTGGTCTAATGAAGTGCCTGGCCTCACTTTCCTCCTCTAGGATGGTAGGAGGCCTGTCTGATAAAAAGTCTATGGGAAAACTACTTCTGACTACATGTGTTAGCATCCAGTCATCATCATGAGTAGTATCCTCCCGAACTAAAGCATGATCATATCAAATGTCATGTGCATATACCCAATCACCTCCAATAGGAATCCAAATCCTAAAATTTGGAACATCGGGTCTCACTGATCGAGCAGATACTATAAAAGCTATATTATCAATTTCTATGCCTCCACCTCTCTGATTAATCAACCTCTCAAACCCATAAATGGTCTCAACTGCTATGCCATTATTTGGGAAAGCCCTCTCCATCGGGAATAACCAACTTTTCAGCAGCAATTGTAGACCTCTCTTCGAAGTACTGAAAATTTTCATCTAGTGTCTTTGTGATGCCTGACAATGCCAACTCTTCTACTAAGACTCGGAGTCGGCGTCTATAATCCGTAAGTGTCTCTTCCTCCATCATGTTAAAGATTTGTCGTTTAATATGGAAAATAGTTGGATTAGTTTGCACACAATAAAATCTATATGATTAGTAATCACACAGATTTTATCCCTAATTGTGCATCCAATACTACTTATAACTATCCAACTAATCTAAATGGTTCTAATTGGATCTAAACTTATACTATTAACACCACATTTACTAATTTACTCTCTTACATATTTGTCTCTTCTATACCAGCAACCATGCTTGATACAACTTAAAACTATCACAACCGAGGCTGTAGTAGTTTAACAACCAGATATATTTTAATAATATTTCTAGTTTTTACCTTCTAAGAATGACATATTTTCAATAAACGGGATCTTTTAGTTGCTTAGATAAGATGAACAAATATATATAAGACATAAATTAGTAAATAACTGTCATACCAAGTTTGTGAATAACAATAATACAGACCATAACATTTCTATAAACTCCTGTAAATACATAGCTAAAGTTTCTAATGCAAAATACTTGCAACTAAAATAGAAATATAATCTTAACCTATACTATTCCTTAAGTGTCTAGCTTCTAAATTCTTACCGAGACCATGCTCCTGGTAGTAATGAGCTAAGGTCGCAATATAAACCTGAAAAGACTGTTGGACTATGAGCTAAACCACAAGCTCAACGAATAACTAGATCTTACTACAAAACACACAAGTTATTTAAAAATCATATGAAATAAATCAATCAAACATATGTACAAATACAAGCCTAAATAACCCGAAATCCAAACAAGATGAAGATTTATGCCCTCTCATCAAGGTTGAAGAATCACAATCCATAACCTACCTACCCAGGAGAGACTAAGCTTTCAAGAAACGACATTGCTCAATTAATTATCTCTTTGAATTTAATGTGTCTTAACATTCTTTTCCTATTTTAGCTTTAGAAACTCCACTAAGTGTTAATCATTTCCAAGCAATACCATAAGCATCGTCCTTCATTTACCATTTAGTTCCTATGGTATCAACAGAACAAAGGTAATCTTGCGATTAACTAATAACTGTCTTGCCTAGATAAACCAAGTATTACCAAAGATCCGAAATACTAACACGTAGTAGGCTACCACATAATCAAATGCTATTTTATGCAAAATATGCAATGCATGTACAATTTCCATTATGGTACCAATAGTTTTTAATTTAATTGAAGGCGATCAAGCAATATATAGACATTCAATCATGTTATACAAACAATATAGTCATACATAATTCTGTTGTCATTATTATTAGAGTGACCTGGCAATCAACACAATAAACAGTTCCCATAAACCCATACAGTACACTTAAGTTATTATCTTTTATATAAAGTTCGCTAAGTTACAAACACATACAATGTAATAAGACTGAGTTACTCACCTGCACATGTCGGCCAATCGTAGTAGTCGTCAGGAAAATCCTCATGAGTACCCAAGTCACCTATTAAGATGATTAATATATTCATCAATGACAAGTAAACTATATGATTAAACTCCTATGAGTGCCTAAGTGTCCTATCTTGCTGTTGGGTTTTCGTTTTATTACTATATTAGTTATTTGGAGATCTTAAGATAATCGAGTTTTAGTCTATATTTATTTTCAAGTTGTTTGGTTTGACTTTGTTTTGATACTTATATCTAACAAGTGGGTATTTGGGAATTCCATAATTTAGTTAGTTCACTTTCATAGTTATTCTTGTCTAGAACTATCAGTTTTCTTTCGATTTATTTGATATAATTTTCTCGTAAAGTAAAAAATATCCCTACATTCATAAATCTAAACTATTTAAATTTCCATTGTTATCCATTTATTTATAAGTATCCATTTAAATAATTAATTGATAATTACTAAACTTATAATTTTTCTTGTAAAACTAATTAGATACATCAATAATGATAATAAATTTAATAACATAACAATTTGCTAAATTTAAAAATTATTTTCGAAATATCAATAATGTTTTCTTTTTGGCCGGAAATAATAATAATAATAATAATTACGGTGACAACAATAATATTAGTAATAATAATAATTACGGAAATGATAACAATAATAAACAAGTTTAATGAAAATAATAATAATGTTTTTCATAATAATAATACTTGTAATCTTTAAATTTACAAATCCTTACTCATTAAAGTTAAAATTAGTAGTAATATCACTAAAATAGCTTTAAACTTGACTTTTGTAATAATAGTAGCTAAAATAATTCCAGAAATATTTATTAATTCAAATATCTTTAATGGTACTAGTAATATTAGTAAATATAGTTGTAAAGCTTAATGGACTAAAGTTAAATTAATGATAGTGATTTATATCACTAATAATCCTTCCTTGATAAAGTTAATATTATTAATTCATAATACTTATGTCAATAATCTCATAATATATATATTACTTAAAAATTATATATTTATTAATACAGAAAAATAATTCTTTTTTTTTATTTTAAACTCAATTTTCAATAATTTTAATATTACATTACTATCATATAATAATACTCTTAATAATACATAAAATAAATAAATAAAAGTAAAAACAATACTAAAACTATTTATAATATTAATTATTACATTATTTAATTTAATTATTTCGGCTTTAAAAAAGATATATATTTTTTATAAACAATGAAAGTCGAGAAGTACAAGGGGTGCAACACGCCCGTGTTCCTCCCGTGCTAATCAGGGAAAGTACTGTTCATCGTCTTCCCCGAACGACCGAATTCCGACATTCCAAGGCCCATGAATCAATTCCTATGAGTTCCTACAATGTTTTACTACACCTATATCAACTCAAAACATCAAAACAACAACATGATTCACGGTTTCCGCATCAACAAGGTGTAACTAGGGTTTTTGAAAATTACCTTAGTCGAGCTAATTCGATGAAATTCGAAGCTTGTTTTTGTGTTGGTTATGATCCTATGATCATCAGAAGTCGGCACCAATCCTTGGTTTTTAAAAAAAAAAAAAAAACAAACAGAATCACATCAACTTACCTTATTCCTAGTTTATGCGTTTTTCGTGTTGTATTTTTCCTTGATTCGAATTGGGTTGTTTTGGACGAGTTGATTTCTATTCTTTGGTCTATTTGTTTGCTATTTAGGTGCTTGTTTAATTTGGAAACTTTGGGAGTGTTTGGTGTTTATTTGCTTATACATTATGAGTTATAAACACTTACATATATAGAGAAGAATGAGGACCTTTCCTTCGACAATTTGCATCCGTTTTCTCCAAAATTTTACACTATTTTATCTTTGTTTTACTGTCATTAATGTGGGAGATGAGTTGGAAATGTGTGATTTGTGAATGAGTTGATTTTGTTGACTATTTGTGCATTATTTGGAGGATTTTTCATGCACAATTCGATTCTCTTTTTTCAAGACAATCCAAATCCTCCATTTTGTGTAATCTTGGACCGATCCTATATATATATATATATATATTATTAATATTTAGATAATATTTATCTTTATTTTTCAAGACAATCCAAAAATATTTTTATAGAATTCTACAAAATGTTTAGATTATCAAATGATACAAATTTAAATTTTAAATTTACGCTATTAATTGTTTTTAGAATTTTATCTCCTGCGATTAAGGTTTCCTAAGCTTATTAGGTTAATTTTTGTTTTAGGCTCCAATAGCTTAAGAAAACCGTAACTAGAACAATGATATGATTCAAATATTTATTTGAAGTCTAGATCTTTAGTTATACATCTATTTATGTTTTTATTGTGTATTCATAATCTTAACGGTTTATCTTTACATTATCGTTTCCTATCTATAAGCGCAGTTGATTAACTACTCAATATTGCATTTGATATATAAGCTAAATTATTTATATATCTTCGGTTTTTGATACCTACTATGAAATCTTATTAGTAGTTTTTAATACTATCTAAGAATCTTAAATTTAGGGTTTAAATCCATGTATAGGCTCATTACTACTCATTGTTCTAATCTCAAGTAATTGTTGAGCTCAATAATAGTCATTTAATCTATATATCTATAATTTTCTATTTAATCTATTTGTATGATAAGATTCGGGGTTTGAAAATTTAGGTTTCCTTTAATCATATCTTGAATTCTCAGTTCAAGATAGGAAATCTCGTTTTTGGTATCAATTAAGGTCAAAGAAGTTCTTTATTCGGTTTTTAGATGTCATGACCTGCCACCCCAGACTCCACCACAGCGAAGGTGGTACCTCTACACCCTCAGGCCACCCTAGGCAAGGATCGTGATGTTAGGTACACTAGCCATCCTAGCGCACCCTCAGGCACAACCAGGGCACCAGAGGCACTATGTAATGACTTGGAAATCTACCTACGGAAGTATTATCTGCTTTGGCCATAGGTCACACAGTTTTCTGCGCAGAGCGCGCTTAACTTTGGAGTTCGCCATTACACCGAAAAGGCGCCTCTGTGATTAGAGTTCCACCATCTATATTTGAAGGGTGTTACATCCCATCATCCTCTCCCCCCCCCCCATATAGATAACGACGTCCTTGTCAGTTTCGTTACACAGGTTCAGAACCACTGCTCTAATACCATTTGTCACGATCTGCCATCCTAGGCTCCACCGCAGCAGAGGAGGCGCTCCTAGGCCCTCACGTTATCCTGGTAGGGATCGTGATGTTAGGTACAATGGCCATCCCAATGCACCCTCAGGCACAACTAGGACACCAGAGGCACTGTGTAACGACTTGGAAATCTACCCACTGAGGTATTGCCTGCTTTGGCTACACGCCGCACAGCTTTTCTCCTTTTGGTGCCGGCACTTCCCTAGGGGTCACCCATCTTGGGATTGCTCTGCCTACAGCACGCTTAACTTTGGAGTTCTAACGAACTCCAAGCCATTGTACCGAAAAGACGCCTATGTGATTAGAGTTCCACCATCTATATTTGAAGGGTGTTACATTAGATCATAACCCAGCCTAATTCAAGTTATGGATCTATTCTTAGGTTTTTATTGGATTCTAGTTTACTAACTAGTTCATACTTTCTATTTTAGGGTCGTGTACTAGCGTGAAAAAATTTCCGAGGTTTACAATACCAGTAATTTTCTAAGACTTAATATTTAGATGTAGTAAAGTAGTTTTACTTTACCTCAAATTTTGTGTGGTTGGAGAAAGAGAACCATATCATCTATGAGCAGTCAAAACCCTATGATAATGTGAATTGGGCTTTCTTCAATTTATCATTGCAAAGGAGTAATTAAAATTGTCACTACAAATGTTAAATTGAAGGTTACCTTGGGACAAGCTTGATTAGACTGAGATTATGTTAGACTGTGTCAAAATTTTTAGTAACTCTCTTCCCATATGCTGGCGCGTTGTAAACGATGTAAGGAACAAGGTGTCTTGTTTTGTTTGTTTGGTGTTGAAAAGTGGCAGTAGGGTCTTGAAAAGTGGTAGAAAGATGAGGAATTAAATAATAATTTTTTAAAAAAAAGGAAAGGAAGGTGAGGACAAGAGACGACGAAAGAGGCAGGGAACTTCCTATGCTTTGAATAGCTAGGAACATAACAAATGTATTGTTGATATGTATAAAAAATTCTTTCAGGTATTAAATTGATTAATTTCATAATTTAATTATTAAATTGATCATTTTAAAGATTGTATATCTATTTGCTTATTTTGTCAAAGTTTAAGCACCATTCATGATATTATATTAATCATTTTTATTTCATGATTATTTTTGTTCAGGCTTATCATTTATAGATTACCTTCTAAAATTTTATTTTGGAAAATCATGTTTTATTTTATTTTGGAAGAGAATGTTGATTTTATTTTTTTAGGTATGTTGTATGTGTTTAAATAATGAGTGTCGAGCCTGAATTTTGAAAATATTTTGGTTCGTTTCTTTTAACCCGATTCACATTAAACCCTAACCCATTTAACATGAATCCTTGACTAGGGATTAAAAGAAATTGAATATTGAAAAATTTTGGAGTCGCCAATCGATAAAAATCGGAAAAAAATGAAAAGTTAGGATTAATGAGTCGGTTAATCCTAACTTAGCTACTAGTCTGCGGAAAATTTGATTTAAAACCAAACTTTAACAAAAAATACAAATATATCTGTCCGGGGGCTAACCTATTAAAACCTAAGCGGTTCACTTTAAGTTTAAAATTCAAAATTTATCCTTTTCTAAAAAACTTGCAAAAAAATATGTACAAAAAATAATAACAATATTTATATGTTAGAAATCATTTTTAATAATTTTTTCATTTTTTAATTTTTAATTCTTAGAAAACTTATAATATTTACAAAGAAAAGAAAAAACATTCAAAAATTATATATTTAAAAAAAACTTATAATTACATTCACAAATGACCACAAAAGTTGAATATTTATAAAGAAAAATTAATTAATAAGAAATAATAAAACGTATTTAATCATTTTCCAAAATTTTTCTTAGGAAAAAAAAACTTAAATAATAAACTAATAGTACTTTAAACTTATAATATCTAAACAAAAAAAAAGGTTTTATATTTTTAGTGTCGCCCCGAAGGTGCCTACGTACTCGCTAATCAAGATCAGACAAAACGTAGTTCTTTTATTAATTTTAAATTTGTTGGTTATTTCTAATTTTTAAGAAAACTTTTTTTCTTAAAATTCTATAAATTCTAAATTTTTTTTTTAAACAAAAATTTAATTCTGATCCCTAAGATCCAAAACTTTTATTTTGTTATTTCATAAAAATAGGATTTTTCTAAGTCCTTTTATTAATTTTGAAAACAATTTTTTTAAAATCAAAACAAACATACACATATTAATCTATTAATGAAAAATATTCAATAAATATCAAAACATTCATACACATATTAACATATTTTTCAAGAATATCTAAACACACATACACTCATTAACATATTTTTCAAAAAATATCTAAACACATTTATATATAAAATATTCAAAAAATATCAAAACATGCATGCACATATTAACATATTTATAAAAAAAATTCAATGAATATCAAATTTGCTGAAAAATAAATAAAATATTTTTTCTTATTTTTAGAAATTTTTCTGGATTTTTTAATAAAATTTTTTATAATTTACGTAATTAAAAAACAATATTTATAAAAATAAATAAATTACAAACTAACCTGGACCGTTGGATTAACTCGGGCGAGATCTGGATCGTTGATCGCGTTGATCAATTCTACGCGTCTGATCGAATTGACTAAATCAGGGACGTTGATCTGGCAATTTGATCACAGCCGTTGGATCTGATAATGAAATGGGCCGTCATATTTGTGGGCATTGGATCCAGGTTGGAGTCGGGTCGGATCCTCCCAATCGGGCGAAGAAGACGATGGTGATCTTTCGAGGCGGATTCCGGCGGTTGTGGTGTTTCTCGGCCTCCGAAACCTCGTCGGTCCGACGTGTCTTGCGATGGTTGATCTCCTGGTGGTGGTTTCTTGCACCCAGATTGACCATAGGTGGTGGTCCGATGACGATCCGACGGCGGCACACATTGAAAAAAAATTCCCAAAAATTTGCAGAACACAAAATTGCAAATTCGAGCAATTTCAAACACTCTAATCCGAATTTGAAACACTCTAATCAATCAAAAACACTTTCTAATGATCCTAACACTCTTTAATTGGATCGAAATTCTCTCAATCACTTCGAATTTGTGATTTTTGCAATTCGAACACTTTCACTCCTATTTTCCAATCTTGATGTTGTAATGTGTATTTTCTAAAATTGAATTGTACTTTTGGCTTGTGTGGTGATCCTATTTATAGAGTTCGAATCAATTTGTCGTTTTGAAGCTTTATGATTGTTCAATTTTTCGAATCACGAATCGTTCGTATTTTTTCAAATAAGAACAATTCAAAATTGGGACTCGATTCGTGATTGTTTGTTTAAATTGATCATTAATCATGTGTTTATACATTATGACTCTTCGATTGGGTGTGTTTAATTTGATCAAAAGACACGATTTGGCCATTTTTAGAATTTGAAGAAACATATTATTTCGAATTTTTCCCCAATGTTCATGACTCAATTAAGATGCCTTTTGGGATGAAATAATACATGAATTGTGTACAGATGTGATGTATCCCATGCCTAGTTTGTGTCTGTACACTTAATTTCAAAAAATAACAAAGATTCATTGATCAAAAAGTGTTTCAAAGTGGAAGAACCAATGTGTCTTTTGGGAAAAAAAATGAACAAAAAAGAGGCAAAATCTGCCTTGGGCTGGGATCGAACCTGGATCCCCTTGGCCCTGAACCTAGTGTGTCCATAGTCTAAACTGTTAGGCCGTTGGCCTGAGCCTTGGTCATGTAGCTAAACCACTAATATTTAAGGCTTAAAAAATAAAATATATGTTATATCGAGCCCAAATAATTTTATATTTTTATTAATTTTTTCCTACATATACATATTATTATTTATTTTATTATTTATTTTTTCCTCTATATTTTATTTCTCTATTTCCTATACTCTCTTTTTTTATTATACTATTTAGTATTATTATTTATTTTTTATTATATTTTTGATGAACTTAACATGACACTAATTTATTATAAATTTAAGCCTATTTTTAATTGGGCAAAAATTGGTGTCTACAATGAGTTATATAGAAGAGTTGTTTATCTTTTGAGATCAATTAATATAGAAGTATTTCTAAAGTTTTTAATTTTGGCATTTTCTATAAGTTCTATAATTTTGTTTGATATCATATAATTAGATTTTATAAGTGTTTATTAGGGTTTCAACTTGCACATATAAACAAATTTCCCATATTATAGATATGGCTAATGTCTGAAACAATACCAAAACTTTGACAAAATATAAGATTATATACTTGAAGTTTGAAATTGATCAATTTAATACCTAAACTTTGAAACCGACTAATTTAATGCCTCAAATAACTTTTTGTGCACGTTAACAGTACGTCTATCAAATTCTTTCAAGTATTAAATTTGTCAATTTCAAAGTTTTTCAAGCACCAAATCAATGAACTTCAAAGTTCATATACTAAATTGATCATTTTAAAAATTTATATATCTAATTGCATATTTTGCCAAAATTCAGGTATCATTTATGACATTATCTCCTATAGATATTGTGATATTAAAAATTACTTTCTTAACTACTTTCCATTGGTAGTTTAATGTAAATATATAAGCTATAATTGCATATACCACATTAGATTTATATATATTACTCTAATTTTGAAACTTAATAAAGGATGTTGGTTCCAATAATATAATTAAAAAAGCAGAGAGGAGGAGGGTCATTGTTGAATTGGTTACTTCGATTTTCACATCTTTTTTAATCATAAGCTAAATGCCCTTTGATTACTTCCTAGTTAGGCATGAAATTGATATAACAATTAAACAACAACATGAGAATTTAGACAATCAACAATCAAATACGCAACTTTAAAATAAATAGGCAAGGAAGGAAAGCTAAGACGACAATTTAAAGTGGTTTTGTCTTATGCTTATGTCCACTCTTCTAGTTTCATGCCAAGACCCCACGATCCACATGGGTATGTTCCACTAATCTAATGAAATCTTCATTACAAATAGTATGATTCAACTCTACTCAACCTCCCTAACTTCGCCTTAAGGTAACATTAACAATAGAGCACTATTTGTAATACAAAACAAATGAAGGACACTCTATGATTCCTTCTTTGTACAATTAATAAGCTATGTTTAAGATGGTTGCAGCAAGTTGTAGATGTATAAAATCAGCTCAAATGGTCACACGAAATTTTAGTAGCTTATTATTTTTATTTGACTTGTATTTCTCCTTTTTTGTTGAAAGTGTCTAAATTTATATGCTTCAAAAAGGTCTTCAACGATTTGTAACTTCCATGCTTTTAAATGTCTTGAATTCAAATTAAAAAAAATCATTTGTAAATAATGTTACTAGTTGTAACAGATTTACATTTGATTCATGAAATTGTCCATTCATGACTATCGATTTCATAACGTTACCTACTGAATTCTTCAATTTTTTAGATACTCTCCTTGAATGGTAAAAAACATAAAACATGTGTCATCATATCTTCAAATGTTCAAGATTTCTTCACGGTTGTAGCAAGCTATGATAAAATAAATATATATAAAATCTTCGAGTGAACTAAACCTCAAAGAACTTGATGATTTGACTTGAATTTCGATTATATTCCTACTTAGTAGAACATATGAATACATTACCCAAATGTATCCATCTTTTGAAGCTAAGCCTTAAAAACTTGTTTAAATACAATTTGAAATCCATTATGATCAACACAAGTTCCTAAGTTGCTTTCTTAACTTGTTCTTGATAAACAAATACGTCTTGGAATTCCCTATGGATTGTATTTCTTCTTTGGTTGTATTGCCAGTATACTTTATGGGGTTCTCTTTGGGTTCGATTTATCTTTGTTTTCCTTTTGCCAATATAATCTTTGGAGTTCCTTCTAGATTGTTTTACTTCTCTTTAACTTATTTAGTAATAACATTCTAGACAAGTTTCGAGGTAATCTGATATTTGTTATTTTACTTAATGTTTCAAAAGGTTGCACACTAAATAGATTCATTAGTAACTTGTTTTCTCTTTTGTTATCATCAAAACTACTTTTGATAAATCTTAACAAAGGAAAAATAATTCAAAGGCTCACAAGCTACAGAGTGGATATGAGATAATATAGGATAGGTTCTAGGTAGAAAATTTAATTTAGGTTCCAGATTGAAAATTTAATTTATTTACTTTACAGGGTAAGATATGAGTAAAGCTTCATACCTTATCAATCTTATATCCATTCACTCTTATTATATAACACTTTTCTAAGACCAACTTGCTTCTCTAACTAGCTTTCTAATTGCATCTAACATTTCATTTTTATTTATTTTATAACACTGAAAAAATATAAAAACCCTCTAGCCCTCTCTTATGGATATTTGTATAAGTCAATATTCCTTTTAATATAACATAAATATATGACACGTATCAAAATGAGTTTTTGAAGAAAAGCTACAATATTGTATAGGTAAATTCTAGCAAGTGTCATTGTACTTTAAAAAGAATACCATGCTGACCGCTAGACCTTTATTTGACCATCGTAACTATTGAACCTTTTAAAAAGTTAAAAGAAAAATTCAATTAAACAATTTCAATGACTTTTTATGTAAAGACCCGACCTGCTAATCCTTAAGACTTAGCAAGTTAAGTCCCCAACCACATATAATACTTTCGTATTATATGGAAGGTTGTCCTAATCTACAGTTATGTGAATTGTTTGTTTAAAACTACTAAAACTTGTTATAAAAGCTTTTACAAAAGGATTACTCACTTGAGTAATTATTTACACAAAATAGTTTAAGGAAATATTTACATCCTTGTGTCCAGCATAGGACACAACAAAATATACATAAGTCTCACAAAATGAAGAAAATAGACTTTAAGTCTTTTAATACAACCCAGGCTTAACTAACAAGCCTCTATTCCAAAATACAAAATACATTTGTTAAACGAACACATGAAATAAAACTTTCTTCAAAAACTTCCCCCACAGGGTCCTACTCATCTCACTCGTCCATAAACTTCTCCCAATCTGACCCGAATCCCATATCATCATAACAATCATCATCAACACCTGAAAATAGCAAAAGTGAGCCAGAGGCCCAGTACACACAACACAAACAAAAGCGAAGCCATACACACCTATACTAATACAATGCAAAAACAATTGCTTCATTTATCTTTCTTTAATATTTCTTAAACAAATCAACACTGGAGTATTCAAACTCCGGGACAAGCTGAGGATATCTGGGGTCCTGAGTAATGCTCACAACGCTCAGGGGGTTGATATAGGTAGCCCGAATACCTATATCTCCTAGGTAACGTTACATTGCAAATAATAATCTCATCCAGGTTATATAGCCGTTACTCAGCTTCACTTAACTCAATCCATAATATAAAGCAATTCACATGCTCCCATAAACATTGAATTAGATTATATTATTTCCTCTCAAGAGTAAGTAAATGTTGCTCAGTTATACATTCCTATCGATTATCCCCGAGCCTAGTCATTGCATCATGACTATTGGCCTAAGCGTCTACACTTACCTATCATTGCATCATGATAAGTTACCGCTCCTCGGATTGGATTTAACGGTGAAAACACAAGCAATTCAAGCAATACTTAAGTCATTTAGAACTTATATCAAATTTAAGTATGCCTATCCAAACAAGCATACAAGCAAGTTACTGCGTACCTGTATTAGCTTGGAATTAATGGGGGTGGCCAAGAGAGGATCAATAACTGTTCAACAAGAATTATCACAATTCACACTTAGTTTAAACTCATTTCAACTAATCTTACATAACCATACAAATACATTCAAATAAGTTATCACAAGATCCTAAAACAAGTAAAGATAATCAATAATTTATTAAATCATACAAATCCTTAAATCATGCTTAATTATATTACTCGATCATCATTACGTATCAAATATCATTAATTTATTTCATTTTAACTCAAAAAGATTCATTTCATAAGTTGAAACACATTTAGTAAACCAATATAAGGTTTTAACTTTGTTTTGGAAAGAGTAGCATCGGGAAAGAATCAAAATTTAAGCATTTTTAAGTTTAAAATTTGTGAAAACTTAAAACATAAAAGTTATAGATCTCTTTTTTATCTTTCCAACACAACTTGAATCACCTCAATCGGAGGTCGAATGAAAAAGTTATGGCTAAAATACGAAAGGACGGCGAAACTAGGAAAAGTTGCAAAACGAACGCCGGTGTTCAACGCCGGCGGCGTAAATTGAAAATTTGCCAGCGTTAGAGGTCGACGATTCTGGTCCCCGAGTGCATCTTCAACACCGGCAAATTTTCCAATGTACACCGGCAGCGTAGGATTCAACACCGGAAGCGTTGAGTGCCGGCGTACATGCATTACGCTGCTGTCAAATTTTCCCCTGTTTTCATTTTGCAAAAACCATTTGTTCCAATTGTTTCAAACTCCTCCAAATTCATTTCAAACTTCTTAAAACTTGTTATATGGTCTTACTACAATCTAATAAACACAAACTCCCACTTCAATCCATCAAACATCACTATAATCATCATAAACAACTTCAAACCCCAATTTCACTATTCATCATCTTCTTCCCAAATTCAACAACACCCATACTTCTTGCTACACATAAAACATATACTATAAGTTCTTGTATCCTTAATATACTACTTAAACTACGATTAACATATAGAACACATCATTTCTCATATTTAGCATAAGCACCCTATTATCAAGAAATCACATATATGCATAAGATTAAGACATGAAAGACAAACTCACCAATAGAACTTTAGGCTTTAGTTTAATGGTCCTCTAGCAATCTTTTGGTGGTAAAGTTATGGAAAATGAAGGGCTTAATCTTATACCACCTTGGAGGAGCTTTTGAGAGGGTTAAGAGGTGTTTTGAAGCTTGGAGAAATGGTTTGGCTAAGGTCTGAAATTTTGCCCGAAAATTTAAGTTTGAAGAGTAGATATTACCTACTTGTTTGACTTTTAAGGTATTTGTAATTAAGGCAATTAATGACTTAACCTTTTGTTACTTAATGACATTGTCTTAAGGCCTTAATGAGTGTTTAATAGTTTATTTATATTATTTTTTTTTTTGCCTAAAAATTCTGCTACATAAGGACTTAGTTACATGCATTCCTCCACTTAATTCAACACATTCAAATCATAAATTACACATATGAATACAATTAAAATTTTATGAACTAAATATTTAATAATTCTAGAATATTTCAATATTTTAACATAATAAAAACACATAATTCATCATGAAAAAAAAATCATATTCAATACATATCAAAAGTATGTATAAATTTATTAACACGCTATAGAATATAAATTGGAATTTCATGGTTATTTCATTTTAATAACATGGTAACTAGAAATCCTACATGGTACTAATGGTTTATCTTTTTCCAATTAAGATGTCTAACTATCTTCCTACAAGTAAAATACTAAATAACTTGTTCCTTTCTCTCTAAATTTCTAAATTTTATAAAAGAAGCTTTAGTTATAAAACATATAGAATTTAGGAATTTTGATTAATTTTCATTACACTAAAAAATTGAATCCCCCAGCTTTTTTTTCATGAATCTGATAATCAATATAAGAATTAGTAGTTGATCATATATAGTTACACACGAGATTCATTTTGCTCCCAAATTTTGCGTTGGAAATAACAATAATAATAATCTCTGAAAAGTGCAATGAAAATGTTAATCACTAAACTTTGAAAATATCTAAAAAAATAATTTAATCAAAGTTAGCTACAATAAAATTTTGACTAAATTAGATATGGAATAATCTTAACCTTGGCTTCATCGAAAACATTAATTTTTAAAGACTCGTGAGCGCTAAACAAATCAATCTATTACAAAACTAAAACACAAAAACAAAAATCGTAAATACCAAATACCTCAAAATACTTTATACTATTTTACTGATCATGATATAAAAAAATTATACATGGAGTGAGACACATCCACTTAATATCTGATTATTATGGGAGGAATTTTCAAACATTTCATTAAGATGATGGTCTCTTGAGTGACATCATTATAATAGCAAAGAACGAGCCTCAATTTAAAAAAAAATAATAGAGACAAAAGTAAAAAAATGCTAGTTTAAGGGTCTGTTTGTTCATTGACAGATTATAGATACAAATACTTTTTTCTAATAAATTGTTTATAAAAAATAGATATATATATATATATATAAAATAGTTGGCAATATCATTAAAAGATCAAATAGATTAAACATAGATAAAGCATATAGGCAAATTAAATATATTTACGTATATCGTTTTGATATAGATGAAAAACAGATCCTAAAACTAGCAAAACCAAAGGAAATAACTAAAATAAATTAAAAACAGAAGGCAAATTGTAAAGAGCAGCCATAGTCTAGAGTTAGACAAATAGGTTTTGGTCTGCGATAATCTATTTTAAAAATAGATTAGTATCAATTTTTTCAATCCATTTAAAAAAAGGTAAATTTTACCCGATTCATTTAACCCATGGGTCAAAATAAGTTGATCCGCATGTTAGCTAGGTTGGCATGCTAATCTTCTTTTAATGCACAAAGGCAGCCAAGTGCCCGCTGTCTTGGAGCTTCTGACGCCAAATCTAGCACACAACAGTGGCAATATATTCTTCTAGTCATAACTTGTCTAATCATATTTTCTTTGTCTCAAAATTCAACAACAATCCTTTGCTAGAAGCATTATAACTGGTGGTGAACAAAGAGCCACTAAGTGGGACGATTTTCTCCGCGTGCTGCTTTGGAGCAACAAGGCGGTTAGCTTCCTTACATCGCTTGGCGCTTTCTCGAATAGATTCTCTTGCCATCCCCATCTAACACGTTGGTTTTCTTGTATTACGCTAGCTCGTCACCATATGTGTGTGTTACAAATAACAGAACTTCAAGCAGGATAAAAAGGCAACCAGAGTGGATGAAAGATTACATCCACTAATTAGTTACAAAAATAGAACAAAATATACATAGATCCAGCTGTTAACAGCTAAGTTTTTACAGTTACGCAACAACTTGTACAAAATAGTATAGATCTATAACAGCTTGTAAGCAACAGTTAGAGGACAGCTTGCATGTATAGAACAGAGGAATGTAATAAACGTATGATATAAATACAAGTTTGCAGAAAAGGGAAGGCATTCCCCTACTTACAGAAACATAGAGTGATTAGGAGTTGAAGACTAACTCGAATAAGTCTCAGTTATCATTTAGTTCCAACGTGCACAAATCAAAACAAACAAGTTAGGGATTAGGGTTTCAGAGAGAGGGTAAAACAAGAGAGTTTTCGAGAGAACACTTATCTGAGGGAGTGAGCATTAGGGTTTCTAGCAAAAGTGAGCCTTATATACTTCGGGTCAAGAATTCAAGTAATCAGCACAAAGTCCGAATCCGATCGCGAGCTACCCGAGTCTAACATTGGGCTCTCGTTGATACTCAGATGGCAAACCGAACACAAGATGAAGTTGCTAAATTGCAATCATTGGTTTTTTCCATTGCCGAATCAGTTAAGGTCATGCAAGAAAGTTTTTAGGAACAGATGTCAAATGCCAAGATGCACGAGAATATGCAAACATTGTCTACTTCCTTACAATCTTTGCATACTAAAGTTGATTCTGTTGACAATATTACAAATCCTGTTGCATCACATCCCACTCCTGATGCAACCAATTCATCTTTTTCAGACAATTCTTTAACTGAGAATTTGTTGAAAGGTTTGAAATTAGAAATTCCAAAATTCGATGGGGAAGATCCTTTAGGATGGATTTTTAAAACACAAAAATTTTTCAATTTTCATAATGTTCCTGAAAATCAACGATTGGTGATTGCTTCTTTTGCCTTAGAAGGAAAGGCACTTAAGTGGTTGCAATGGATGGAACAAAATCACCAAGTATCAACTTGGCCTTTATTTTTAAAGTCTTTGGAAACCAGATTTGGTCCTTCTGAATATGATGATGTTCAAGGAATTTTGTCCAAATTGGTTCAGAAGGGATCTGTGGATGAATATCAATCTGAGTTTGAAAATCTTTCAACTAGAGTAGTGGGTTTATCAGACACTTTCTTATTAAGTTGTTTTGTTTCGGGATTAAAACCATTTATTCGAAGAGAAATACAAATTGCCCGACCTTCTTCTATTTCTCATGCAATTTGGTTAGCCAAAATGTATGAGTCAAAATTTACAGATACTAATTTCTCTTCCAAGCAGTTTTCTTTTCCGAAACATGTTTCTTCAGGATCCAATACTCTGCAGTTTGCAAAGCCTGCAGTGCCTTCTCCTACTACTCAGCCTATTGGATTATCATCATCTAAACCCACTATTCATTTTAAAAAGTTGACTCAAGTTGAAATAAATGCACGAAGAGAACAGGGTTTGTGCTATAATTGCGATGAAAAATATTATCGCAATCATAAATGCAAAGCCAAATTCCTTCTTTTAGTCACAGATGATGAAGGAGATGATTTTGAACACATGGGTATCGACAAGAATGATCTTCCTATTTCAGACCATTCTGATCATCTTGATGACTGTACTATCAGTTATCATGCCTTAACTGGCACATCTTTACCTCGTACATTGAGATTTCAAGGGGTTATTAATAATAAACCAGTGGGCATATTGGTTGATTCAGGGAGTACACACAATTTTGTGCAGAGTAGAGTTGTTAAACAACTCAATTTGACTGTTTCTTTCGCCCCTCAGTTTAATGTCCTCATAGGGGATGGCACTAAAATGCACAGTCAAGGGAAATGTCAATCTGTTGATTTTAACATTCAAGGGTTTTGTTTTTCTGATGACTTTTATGTTTTGCCTCTTCAGGGCGCTGACATAGTTTTGGGGGTTCAATGGTTACAATCTTTGGGCCCATTCACCATTGATTATGGTCAATTAACTATGCAGTTTATGCATCAAGGATTGATAGTAACTTTGCAGGGTCAAAAAGGGCTGGTAGAACAGATTTCACACCAGCAATTCCATCGTTTATTAAAAAAGGACGAAGTGGCTTCTTGTTTTCAATTTTTGGCTCAGGAGGTTTGTGATAACACATCTAAGAATACCACCAACAATAAAGACTTACAAGCTTTATTGGGCAGATTTTCTCACGTGTTTGAAGCACCTTCATCATTGCCCCTACTTCGAGATATTCAACATCAAATTCATATTCCAGAAGGAAAAGGCCCAGTGAATGTTCGAGCTTATAGATACCCTCATTTTCAGAAAACTGAAATTGAGAAGCAGGTTACTGAAATGTTGCAGCAAGGAATCATCCAGCATAGCACCAGTCCTTATTCTTCTCCAGTACTATTGGTGAAGAAGAAAGACAGCACATGGAGATTCTGTGTGCATTATCGAGCCCTGAATCATGTCACTATTAAGGACCAATTTCCAATTCCTACCATAGATGAGTTAATAGACGAATTATATGGTGCTTCAGTCTTTTCCAAATTGGACTTACGAGCAGGATATCATCAGATCAGGATGCATCCCCATGATATTGAGAAAACTGCTTTTCGGACACATGAAGGGCATTATGAATTTCTAGTAATGCCTTTCGGACTCAGCAATGCTCCAGCTACATTCTAGAGTATCATGAACAAAATTTTCAGGTCATTTCTTCGAAAATTTGTCATAGTATTTTTTGATGATATTTTAGTTTATAGTAGAACTATGACTGATCATATTGAACATTTGGGTCAGGTTTTACAAATCTTGTTAGATAATGCTTTTTACCTTAAGCATTCCAAATGTTCTTTTGGGGAGTCCTGTATCGAATACTTAGGACATATTGTATCTCACCAAGGAGTACAACCTGAAGTCAAGAAGATCGAAGTAGTGACTAATTGGCCAACTCCAAATTCCATTAAACAACTCAGGGCCTTTTTGGGCTTATCTGGGTATTATCAAAGATTCATTCGAAATTATGCATCTATTGCTAGTCCTTTCACAAACTTATTGCAAAAAGATGCTTTTATTTGGAGTACAGCGGCTACAGAGGCGTTTGACAAGCTTAAACATGCTTTAGTTTCAGCCCCCATTTTGGCATTGCTAAATTTTCAAGAGCCTTTCATTATTGAAACAGACGCCTCAGGTTCAGGAATTGGAGCTGTCTTATTACAGAAGAATCATCCAGTGGCTTTCTTTAGCAAAAAAATGCCTTTTCATTTAAGAAAAGCTTCAGCTTATGTAAGGGAGCTTTATGCAATAGTAGAGGCTGTAAGAAAATGGAGACAGTATATTTTGGGATCTCATTTCATCATTAAGACTGACCATCGCAGCCTTAAGGAAATCCTTACTCAAGCAATTTAAACTCCAGAGCAACAGAAATACCTCTCAAAGTTGATGGGCTATGATTATACTATTATGTATAAAGCTGGAGTGGATAATCAAGTAGCTGATGCATTGTCCAGACAGTACTCAGAGGAAGGGACTTAGTTTGCTTGGATAGAACCAAAATTCTCTTTTATTCAGACATTAAAAGATGAATACAATTCCTTAAAGGAATTTTGTGATCTCATATCTGCCATGAAGGAAGGGAAAGCACTCAAATACAATTTGACAGGGAATGAGTTATTATATTTGAAAAACCGACTATTTTTGGTGCCTCAATCCACTCTTATTTCAATTGCTGTCAGAATTTCATGTTTCTCCTTCCTCAGGGCACTTTGGTTATTTGAAGACATTCAAAAGACTGTCTTCAGAATTTTTTTGGGAGGGCATGCGTGCCATGGTAGAGCAATTTGTTAAGACTTGTACAATTTGTCAACAAGTCAAGTATTCTACTCGCCACCCATCAGGATTACTGAGTCCACTACCTATTCCAGAACAAATTTGGGAAGATGTAAGTATGGATTTTGTCACTTCACTTCCTAAATCTCAAGGTTTTACAGTTATATTAGTAGTAGTGGATAGCTCTCTAAATATTGTCATTTAGGAGCATTGGAGACTCACTACACTGCCACCAAGGTAGCTTCCTTATTTTTACACATGGTAATCAAACTACATGGATTTCCTCGTTCCATTCTTACTGACAGGACGCTATTTTTATGAGCCATTTTTGGAAAGAATTGTTTTCCTTAAGTGGGACAAAGTTACTCACAACCAGTGCCTATCATCCTCAAAGTGATGGTTAGACTGAGGTGATGAACAGGACTTTGCAGCAGTATTTGAGGTGCTATACAATGGATTGTCCAAATAAATGGGTCTTTTTTTACCTTGGGCAGAATATGCCTACAATACTTCTTTCCATGAAGGAGCTGGACTCACTCCTTTTCAGGTGGTTTATGGCAGAGCCTCCTACTATCGCATCCTATACAAGAGGTGCTTCTAAATTGGATGCAGTTGAACAAGAATTGTTGGACAGGGACAATTTATTGAGTTCTCTAAAAGCCAATTTAACCAAAACTCAGGAGAGAATGAAATTTTTTGCTGATAAACAACGAACTCATTTAGAGTTTCAACCAGGTGATCTGGTATATGTTAAGCTCCAACCATATCGACAAGTCTCAGTATCTTTAGGAAAATTTCATAAACTTTCCAAAAGATTTTATGGGCCATTTCAAGTTCTTAAAAAGATAGGGACATGTGCTTATCAGTTACAGTTACCATCTTATTCGAAGATACATGATGTGTTTCATGTTTCTTTATTGAAGAAAGCACAAGGAGCTTCAGAGCACTCATTGGAGTTACCCACAGAGGCAGTGAATAACCAACCAATAATTCAACCGTTGGCTTTACTCAAGACAAGAGTTATTTTAAAAAATAACCGACCGATCAAACAATTTTTGGTTCAGTGGCGAGGATTACTTCCAGAAGATACTTCCTGGGAAGATTGGGATAATTTTTCCCAGATTTATTCCACTTTTAACCTTGAGGACAAGGTTAGTTTTGAAGGAACGAGAATTCTGTTACGAATAACAGAACTTCAAGCAGGATAAGAAGGCAAAGAGAGTGGATGAAAGATTACATCCACTAATTAGTTACAAAAATAGAACAGAATATACATAGATCCAGCTGTTAACAGCTAAGTTTTTACAGTTACTCAACAACTTGTACAAAATAGTATAGATCTATAACAGCTTGTAAGCAATAGTTAGAGGACAGCTTGCATGTATAGAACAGAGGAATCTAATAAACGAATGATATAAATACAAGTTTGCAGAAAAGAGAAGGCATTCCCCTGCTTACAGAAACATAGAGTGATTAGGAGTTGGAGACTAACTCGAATCAGTCTCAGTTATCATTTAGTTCCAACGTGCACAAATCAAAACAAACAAGTTAGGGATTAGGGTTTCAGAGAGAGGGTAAAATAAGAGAGTTTTCGAGAGAACACTTATCTGAGGGACGAGCATTAGGGTTTCTAGCAAAAGTGAGCCTTATATACTTCGGGTCAAGAATTCAAGTAATCCGCACAAATTCCGAATCCGATCCGCGAGTTACCCGAGTCTAACAGTGTGGTTCCTCAACATGTCCACCATCTCATCCTTACAATGGGACTCCAGGAATGCCACCTCAACATCATCCTCAATGTGGCTGAAGTTAACTATGGCATCATATCCACGGAACCACTGTACCGCCACATCCTAGGCGCAAGCAGCTTCATCCTACTCGTTGAAGGTGCCAAGCCACACCCGCTGTTGCTTCTCATAGATCCGGGCACCCCAACAACCGTTTGGCTGAGGAACGGCTCCTTTGTATTTTGAGGAAGGAAACTTCCCCGACTCCATCACACCTACCTAGGATTCAACTAGGGCACCTCGGCCAGCTGTCCCTCTTTTTGTACGGAAAAGACTTGTCGATGGAGGCTTCAGCAACAACGTTAAAGCTTGTGGCTTAAACATCGTTTATAGAATTTCATCTCCATTTACGAAGATTGTTGAACTGATATGGATGCGTTAATGGCTATTTAGATAGAAGAAAAAGACAGGAAACAGTACTATGTACAGCTTCCCGAGAAAAAAAAAAACCTACGGTGCTTAGAAGATTCAATACCTTTTTATTACGTTCAAGAGAAAGAAAATATGATTGGATAGGTCACTTCCAAGAATTTTTTTAGCTCCGGAAGCATCGAAAGTTACCCCATCGCTACAACCTAGTGTGGGCATTTTTTTTTTGGGCCACTCTAGTGTGGGGTTTTAGTTTCCTTAATCTGTACGTGGAACACCAAAGGCCACAGAACTTTTTTTTTTTTTTTCTCCTCCTTTTTCTAAGATCTGACACATACAATGGTTCCTCTTCCTATTCGGTAGTAGCAATAATTATTATTATTATTATTATTATTTTACTCAAATTGATAATTGAGCAGTAGGTGCCCCTCGGTATTAATGTTTCATTTCATGGCGAGTGGTTGCCCATTGACAACGAGCTCCATAATTTTGCAGTGAGTACAATGCATTTAACTTTTATTTTTTCTTTCCCCTTTAAGTTGACTATTTCTATTAATAAGGTTCATTTATATTGCCAATTTGAAAACAAGTAGATCTTAGACTTTTCATTTTATCGTTTTTTAACAGATGGTTTATAAAAAATAAATATAATTCATACCGTACCAATTTATATCTTTCTACATATATTGTATAAATGATGCGTTTCCTGATTAATAAAGGCAAAACGGAAGTTAAAATGGTTTATTTATTTCTCTTTAAACAACACGTGGCAATTAATCATCTTCGACAATAAATTGGTAGACAATTTCTTTTATATTTTGTTCGTCACATGCAAGTGGTCTACAGTATTGCTTTAATTTGGATAGTCTTCTGTTTTATTTTTCTAAAATTTAACAATCACATCTCGACATTTCTTCTGAAATTGCATATGCCTTGTTTCCAAAATGTAAAAGTTATATAAAATGTTTACCCATTTTTGTTATCTTGAGAAATCATGCATTATTTTTTAATGGGGAAAAAAATATTGAAATTCGATATGCTTCAACCCTTTTAATTAGCATGTATTTATTTTATTAATTTCAACTAATGAAGATGATAATAACATAACTTTGTTGGTGTTTGGTCACTAGTAGTTTCATTGTACTTTAAAAAGAATATTATTGTATAGGTAAATTCTAGCAAGTTTCATTGTACTTTAAACAGAATACCATCCTGATCACTGGAGTTTTATTTTGACCATTGCAACCATTGAAACTTTTAAAAAGTTCAAAGGAAAAAAACAGATTCAATTAAACCACTTCTATGACTTTTTGATCACATGATACTAAAATAATGTCTTTTTTTTTTTTTTTTCAATTAAGATGTCTAGATATCTTCCTACAAGTACAATACAAAATAACTTGTTCCTTTCTCTCTAAATTTCCCAATTTTATAAAAGACGATTTAGTTATAAGACGTATAGAAATTAAGAATTTTTTTTTTTATTTTCATTACACTAAAAAATTGAATCTCGCTAGCTTTGTTCATGGTTCTATAACCAATAATATGATTATGATTTAGTAGTTGACTATGTACTTAATAGATCCTAAACAAATTTTCATGATTCTATTTTGAGGAAAAAAAAAATTCAAATATAAGATATAGCCACAGGAGACTCATTATGTTCCCATTTTTTGCGAGTTGTAAACAACAACAATAATAATCTCTTAATAGCGAGATGAAAATGTTAATCGGTAAACTTCAAAAATATCTTTAAAAGTAATTTAATTAAAGTTGGTGATGTAGTATGCAAATTTGTGCAAATTTGTGAAAGAAATAAATCGGTATTTTTTCATTCTTTTAATTATTTTGATATTTGTAGACTTTTTATGAACTTTCCTTTATGTATTGCCTTTGATATTTATTTATTTTTATATCTGTTTGCATTTTAGAACTTTTCTTTATATGCCACATATGACATTTTCGTCATTTATTTATTTTATGTTTATGGACTTAGTTAGGAATATTTCTTCTATGGAAAAAAGACGCATTTCATATATATTGTACGTCCTAAGGTGAGAAAGATAGATTATTGATTAAATAGAATTTTATTAAGCGTGTCTTGCTCCTTTTTTTCCAAAATTCGAATTTTCTTATGATAATTTTACATTTTGATGCCGATAACCTAGGAATTATGACGCAGTGGGATAAAATAGTTTATCACAAAATTGTTGATTCTAAGAATTCCTAGGTTGTTGGCATCAAAATTTGAAAATTATCACGACAAAATTCAAGTTTTGAAAAAAAAAAAAAAAAAGGAGAAAGACATTCTCAATAAAATTCTATTCAATTAATAATTTGTCTTTCTCACCTTATGGCTTAAAACAAATATGAAATGAGTCTTTTTTCCAAAAAAAGAAATATTCTTAATAAAGTCCACAAACATAAAAATAAATAAAGAAAAGACAAAAATGCTAGATGTGGCAAGGAAAGTTCCTAAAATGCATACAGACATATAAATAAATAAATGACAAAGACAACATATAAAGGAAAGTTCATAAAAATTCTACAAATACCAAAATAATTAAAAGGATGAAAACATGTCAATTTATTTATTTCCTAAATTTGCAAAAAGCATTACTGTCTCTTTCACTGCATCATTATCCCCTTAGGTTTGGCAAAATTTGCCCTCGAATTTTACCATGTTACACAGGAACCAATTCGAATTAATTAGACAAGCTTCAAATCAATTTCCTACCTCGATATTTTCTCTGTCCCTATCCATTTTCTTCATCATCTTTTGCTAATGATAACAAACTAGAAGCATTAACATCGTCCTTATTAAGCACCAATACAATCTTCTCCAAGATGGTATAGGTAAATTAAAAAAGTATTCTTCAAACAATCATCTTCAATAGCCCATGAAGTTGTACAAGACCTACTAATAAATTTCTTTCTACTATCTCCAGTTATGTACTCTTGTTTCACACAATAAATATAAAAAATTATTTTGTCATCACCAAAAACCTCAAAAACATCCTCCTCTTCCTCTTCATCAATATAACTATCAAAGATTGAGTCACCACATCCTAAAAAAAAATCATTGTCTATATTCTCTTCAACTTTTTCCATAACATCAACCTTGAATTTCTCATCCAATCGATTCTTCATTCGTCCCTTTAACAATTCTACCTCATGTTGCACATATTCCTTTATCATGGGTACCAAGATGAATTTCCTTTCCATAGTAAAGTGATCATCATGACACATCACGATAAGATATCTATAGTTGGTCCAAGTGTATGTGATAATCATTCATGTGTGCGATATCACATAAAATTGAATCTTTATAATTTGTTCCCAACGAAAAAGATACATGTGCTTGTTTTGTTATCCAAATTGGTTGATTGTTACGAATCACGTCATATGGACACTGAAAATAAAAAAAAAGACACAAACGCCATTGCTTTCGTTTAAATAATATAGATTACCAACTTTCCACGTTTTCAACTATTCTCGGGAATTCACTAAAACTGACAAAATTTAAAATCATAAAAAGTGCTCCTTATTCTTTTTAACCTACTCTTTCTAATGTGAAGTAACCGATTTATTTTCTCTATTATTTCTTTCTCTTCATCATTTGCTCTCCTCTCTAAAACTTTAACTTCTCTCTATTCACTATTCTTATCATGAGAATAGGTTATTTAAATTAATGTTCTTAGGTATGTGTGATTGTGATTATGTGTCTTTTTTTGTTTTCTTACCATTTCTTCATCAACTCCTAGAACTTTTCTTGCCCTTTGTTTTTCTTCGACTTCTACAACAATAATAATACCATTTTCGGTTTGTTTCTTTATATTTTCTTTTGTTGGTGGAAGCTCAAATTGTACTAACCTTTGCTAATGGAACTTGTATTACACGTTTTAGGCTAAATGTACAGCAGCATTCAGGGTCATGTTTAAGAAAGGAAGGAGAAGTAATAGAATTCCCCACCAGTTGAGGAGAAAACTGGAGATTGAAACCACTCTTAGGCATCTAATATACTCTGCATCTATGGTTTGTTCCATGATAATGGATATGCTTTTTTTATGTTGGCTTCCTCTTTAATATCACAGCAATTGCTTACTAAAAATTCAACTTTGATATCATTTATAAAAACCATTTTGTGTGTCCAATTCCGGCTCAATTGATTCTGTGGATTGGTTGAGTGGTTAAGAAAAGTTTTAGTTTTATGGTTAAAGGAAACTAAATTTGTATTGTGCAAAAAAAAGAAAAACTACCGTTGTACTTCAAGTAAATATCAAGTTTAATTTGTCTTTTTTTATCTCTTTATGTAGATTTTTTTCTGCTTAGTGGTATTCTCTTTTCCTTTTTTTTTAATTAAATATTGCTACCAAAATATTAATTATAGGTGTTGCCAAGCTTTTTTTCCATAATACTAAATGTTTATGGTCTACACTTTTTTTCTTTTTCAAATTCCTTCTATTTTGTTTTTGGCCGAGAAATTCCTTCTATTTGCATTTAATTATTATCGTGTATATGGTTATTATTTCGACCTTTTTTTATTTAATTACACAAGGTCCCTTTTTATCATGCGTCAAAAAAAGTTCTGAAAATTAATTTTACATTTGCTTTTTAAGATTATTTTTAAAATTTTAAATGATAACATCATTAATGTTTACTCCTTTTCAGGTGATTTTTTATGAACTGAGTCCACGAATAAAGCAAATTGAAGCTTAATTTGCACATACTTCACAAGTGTTAAATTACTTCGGAACAAGTACTCATTTACTTCAGTCCATGTTTCAATAAGGGAATAATTATTTAAATTCACGAAAAAAAGAAATCTCCATTTCAATGCTAAATTGCTAATACAGCTTATCATTCCTAAACTTATAAATTTGAAAAAATAAATGAAAAAAATTCTGTGTTTTCAAGTAAGATTTTGTTAAACTAATAATTAGCAGACCAGGCATATTTGCTATGCATGTGCTTAAAAAAAACTAAAAGAATGATAATTTAAATAATAAAAGATCTCTATTTTAGGCTATAATATTTTTATAAAATTGTGTAAATATTTTTTTATGTACCTCCTCACTTTTTTTTTTAATCTTTCATATCCAATAGAAAAATAATAATTTAAAAGGATGATAATTTAAATAATAAAACTAAAGATCTCCACTTTTTTTTTCAAAATATTTTTGAAGAATATTTTTCAGTTGAAAAGGATGATATAATTTTAAAAAAGAACATCATTAGATTTTATTTCATTAAAAGATTTTAATTTTATGAATTTTTTAACACACGCATAGTGGATGCATGCAGTCTACTTGTAATAATAATATAGATGAAAAAAAGAAATTTACAACCTGTGGGGGAAGAGATGTGCAAGGAGGGGAGAGAAGGGTGGAGGTACTTATGGAAAAAAACTATGAGGTAAATCTTTCCTCAATAATTTGAATTTGTGAGGCAAGTTTCGCTCATATCTTATTAATGAGGCAAATTTTATCTTATTTTTTTGCTTTTCAAGATCATATTTTTATTAGCATGCACAACAAGTTTTAGAGCTTCAAAGAACCTACATTCAAAATCCTTGATATAAATTTTTATATGAAGGATTTTATTTTTTGAGATCCATACGAATGTTGAAAGTTTCTTTAACATCTTAGGATCATGTATAAAGGTCTTCAAAAAGTGAGTTTATTTTGAATATTTTATTATTATAATATAAAAGTAAGGTATTATATAAAATGAGTGCGATCCACCAAAAATATAAAAAAAGTAAAAAAACTCATATAAAAAACTTCAGAAATAAAATTATGAGATCCTTCGAGTCTTAAAATAATGATGTAACACCAACAAGGTCTTATAAAAAAAATTATCAGACATAGATACTCCAACCTAGAATCAGATACATCGCACAATAGTGGCAATAAATTCTTCTAGTCACTTGTCTAGTCATATTTTCTTTGTCTTCAACATAAAAATGTGTGAAATCTTCTTAACTCCAGCATTTGTAACTTTACCATATATAGCCAATAAACCAGTATACATATACTGTTTCCTTTGTCTCTTTCCTCTCTAGGAAGTCATGATTCATTAACGCCTTTATTTCCTTTTCAACCACCTTCGAACAAAGGCCCAAAAAAAAAAAAGGAAAAAGGAAAAAACACACCTTCGAACATGGAGGCACATCTGCCCACAGGATTTGAACTGTTGAAGCCACAGAGCCCTTTTCCCGGTTAAGGTTGTCGAAACCTCCGCCCGATAAGTCTCCTCCAGGTGGCGCTGCTATGCTTAACAGTAAAATGAGGACCGAGTCAAGGAATAAGCTTCCTTCCTCAAAGTACAAAGGAGTTGTTCCTCAGTCAAACGGTCGTTGGGGTGCCCAAATCTACGACAACCAACAGCGGGTGTGGCTTGGCACCTTCAACGGGGAGGATGAAGCTGCACGCACCTACGATGTGGCCGTACAGCGGTTCCGCGGCCGCGACCCTATGATTAACTTCAATCCTGTTGACGATATCGTCGAGGTGGCGTTCCTGGAGTCCCTTTCCAAGGATGAGATCGTGGACATGTTGAGGAAGCACACCTATAGCGACGAGCTAGCACAGTACAAGGAAACCAATATGTTAGGTGAGGATGGCATGAGAATAATCAAAGATCCGAGCAGCCCTTTTGGTGCGTGTGGCGGTGGAAGGGTAGAGCGTGAAGATCTGTTTGAAAAGGTGGTGACGCCAAGCGATGTCGGGAAGCTCAACCGCCTTGTTGTCCCGAAGCAGCACGCGGAGAAACACTTCCCACTTAGCAGCCCTTTGTTCACTAGTAGTAATACTTCTTGCAAAGAAGTGTTGTTGAAATTTGATGATGCCAGAGGCAAAGTATGGAGATTTAGGTATTCGTATTGGAGTAGTAGCCAAAGCTATGTCCTAACAAAAGGGTGGAGCAGGTTTGTCAAAGAGAACAACTTAAAAGCCGGAGATACAGTGAGTTTCCACCGGTCTGGAGGGCCGAACAAGAAGCTCTACATTGATTACAAGCGGAGTGGGACTAGAAGGCCGAGCAGTACGGCTGTTGGATCGGTGTCGGTTCTGGCGCCGGTTAGACTCTTTGGAGTGGATATATATGATGTTGGTGTGGATAGTGGCAGTGGTGGTGGGAACACGAGAGACAGAGGGATCAAATGGACAAGTTGTCATTAGGGACGAGCAGGTTGTAGTAAGAAACAACAGATGGTGACTCATCAGCTACTTAATTCTATGATGTTTTTTCTTTGCAAAGTCTCCTTCTTCCTTCGGCTATCTTCCGACAACCGTGTGATGTAAGAGGAAAATTGATGAAAAGGTAGTGGCTAGGGTTTGGATGGAGGATGATGCAAGTTGCAATAAAAACATGTTTCCTGATGGGATAAACTACTTAGGGTAATGCTATTGCGTTTAACTACATTATAGAGATTCTTTGTTTGCTCACTAATGTTTTACGGGCAGGTATGTTTCGAAGAATGGGATGAAATGTCATTATCTTTGTTGGTTTTTATTAAACATCACAGGAGAAAAATATAATAGTCATGTTTTTCATGTGACTTGTCTTTTCATTCAGTGGAAAGCACATTTATAAAGCTAATACATATATTAAAAACCAGATAAATTAATATTCCAAATCATATCTGTAATATTAAATGATATCCATCTATTCTTAATGTCATAGTACAAGAATTGAAAAATATCTAAAAGCAATTTCTTTTAAAGATTTTGTTTGTTTGACCGAGTCTTCAACACATCTTTTAATAGATTTAGCAAATTAAGGTTTGTTTCTAATATCAATCCCTGCTTTAGCGATTGCTGAAGTCTTGATTAACATTTCTGCCATTTGATCTTTAATTTTTCCTAGAAAAACATTATTATATGGATTTTCAATTTCAGCTTGGTTATGCCCTTCATTCTTCATATCATGTATAGTTCTATTTCCAATTGTGAGTTTAAATGTAAAAGTTTTGTGAAGTTATTTAAAGAGGTTTTGATTATAAGTCATTTGGTTTATGCAACCACTATCTATAAGCTAGAATTCTGTAAAGTTTTTGGTAGAAAAACATGAGATGATAAATATTTTTTTTTTTTTAATGATTGTTTATCAACAGTCTTTGCTATTCTTTATTGTTATTGTTTCTTTCCATGTATTCTAGGGGCCACATATTCAGGATCTCACATCTAGTCTTCACTAACATTTATTTTGTGAATGGTCGGTGTTTTTTAATGTGTGAATAAGGTGGAAACTCGAGTATTGTTACCTCTTTTATTGTTGTTTCGTTAGTTGAATTGAATAGTGCTTTCCACATATCTTTCTTCCCTTGTAAGCCTCCCTTGTTGTTGTTTCTATATTGCATTCAACACTTCTGTCAAGGTAATCCATGACGAATCTTTAGTGTTCTCCAAGATAATTATGGATGCTTCATATCTTATAGGAATTGGTATTAGGATTTTTTCCGCTATTATAGAACTATTGTACTCTATGCCAAGTAACATTTCTAACATCATCCACATCCCTTAAGATCTCTAAAAGATTCTTAAGATGCCATATCAATCTTTAAAGGGCATCTTTTCTTAAAAATCTCACCACTTTATCTGTACAGTTGTTTAGACAAGATCATTTATATCATTTTAAGTTTTGTAGGTCTCATATATATTTATGTAATATACTTAATAAATTAAAATATTATATAAAAAAAATTATAGATCTTACTTTTTGGAAGACTAAGGTCCTTAGCAGAGGACTTCGAAAAGTTTAAGGACCTCCTCTTATCTCGTAAGATCTCAATAAGTAAGTTCTTTCACATAAGATCTCATGTCAAGGGTCCTAGGATGGGGATATTCTATGTACACTTTGACTATCTCATACTTATTGGATTTTGAAACTCAAATTTCCATATTAAATTCAACCTTGTATGTCTTGTATTCTTTCAACTCCCCCATATTCTTCCTTTAAATAATCTCAAATCTTTATTTATTTATTTATTTTGCTATTTCAAAAGGCATCATTATTACGATCCTAATTGTCGAAATAATAACTAGTAGATATGCTTCTACCTTAGACTTTTTGTTTTTTCCCCCTTATGTTTTTTATCGTCTTGTGATGGGATTATTTGGTAGTAGAGGAGCTTCATAATCCTCTTCTAGGGCTTTCCAAAGTTCTAAAGCCTATAAGCAAGGTTGTCAAACTTTAGTTTTTATCTAGAATTGCCAAAGGGTCCGTAGAATCGAAATATGAATTATAGGATTTTACAACTAATGTAAATTTGCCTGGAAAAACCATAGATTTACTTGCTATACTAACAAAACTTTAAATAAATGATGAAAATAAAGAATTCAAAATTAAATTAGTTACATACAATCAAAATTTGCATTTTACCAACCATAATTCATATACTCTTATTAATATATTTAGTGCCATTCTTAATATCAAAATAATTATTTTTATTTAATGATGACTCACAATCTATAATTATTAAGATATATTGCAAATCAGTTAAATTAATATATGTGAGTAGCTGGTTTCGTGCAACAATGAACATCTTCATGTTCATTATACATTTGTGCAAAAAATCATTATACTCATAACAAATAAATTACATATAGAAAATTATTAAAAAAGGAAAAAAAATATAACACTATCTAATTTTCATTCATATCATTCAAAATATAGTAGAGTATATAACCTAAAAGAAAATAACTTTTAAAAAAATACAAAGGAAATAAAATATTAAAAAATAAAAATAAAATTAAGTTAGATTAAGATAAACATTAATAACCAACTTCAAAAATCCTAAATTTAAACATATTAAATTGATTGCATTTTTAAAGTTCAAATAGAAAAAAAAAGTATAAAATTACAACTTTACTATTCTACTGCCAATTCTACCATGTAAAATTGCGAGTCTACACAAGTTTATTCAAAAATGATTTTTTATGTGAGTTGAATCAAAATCCCATCATCAACTCATAAACTCATAGAAACGTACAAGCTAACTCACAAGTTTGACAACCATGCCTATAGGTAAGTCTCTATTCTCACTGCCCAAATCTAAGTGTTTTGCCTATTAAAGATAAGTGAAGCAATTTGTGGAAAATTGGTTTTCATTTCCATTGTAATTTGTTTGTAGGTTGTATAGGTAAGTGTTTGAGCTTTGTCAACCTCACAATCCCTTAAGATAAAAGACCCTAATACTAATCGTTGGTTTTATTAAATAATAAGGATAATGAAAAAAGAATATAATTATTATGTTTTTAAACAAGGATTTTCTCTTTATGCAATTTAATGGTAATTTCATAGAGCTAATACTTATAAAAATAAGATAATTATTAATATCAAATAAAACTTATCTAATTCCTAATATCATGCTATAACCATTAAATATATCTTAAAAAATGTCTCTTGAAGATTTGATTTGTTTAACGAATTATCTAGCTTATCTTTTAATAGATTTAGCAAACTAAGGCATGTTTCCAATAATTTTGTAAATACAATTCCATTCCAAGATATACATTTGTTGTAGGAATAATAATCTAAATTCCCCCATGAAACGGACAAATCTACCGAGAATGAAGAAAGAAAAATCAGCGTGTGCATAATGTGTGTCACATTTATAAATATAGTTTCTTCATAATTTTCTTTATAAAACTGGATTGGTTTGCTAGGAATGCTCATGGACTCATTAGTGAGAGTGTCTTATCCTTTATAGGGTTGCAAATGAGTTGATCCAAGCTTTTAAAGGATCGAGTTTGATTTATTTAAAATTATCAAGCTCAAATTCGAGCCAAAATTTTTATTGAGTCTGAAATTTAGGCTCAAGTTCGACTCATTTATATAAACGAATTTTATTTTGAACTCAAGCTTGGCTCATATTGAGCTCAAGCCAAGTTTCTTAATTAACCTAAAATTCAAGCTTGAGTTTGGTTTGTATTAAATAAATAAGCTTTATTTTGAGTTTGAGCATAGTTTGTTTACAAATCAAGTATGGTTAAGCCAAGCTTAAAAGCAAGTAGAACTCAAATAGCTTGACTTGTGTATAACCTTAGAATACAATAGAAAAGTCAATTTACATAACGCCCTAAACATAAGGTTTTCTACAACATGTCACGTGTCAACTCATAATAGCAAATACGCTAATTCTCAGAATATGCTAACATCCATAATTAAATGTTGTTTTTCACTCAATTTTACACACAAATAAATTAAGGGATGTCCATACATGAGACACATGTAATCTATGCAATAAACTACACCAGTATAAACTTATCATCCGAATACCATAGCTAAAAACAACTCATAATGAAGTCCATCTATACTACAATAAACTAACAAGTAGAGGAAACTGGATCCAAGCCCTAACAAACATAATAAATATAGAACTAAACCCATCATTAAACAAACTAAAGGTGTCTTTGCCTCTGAAGTCCAATCTATTCATTAGTCGGATTGTCGTCATCATTATAATCCACAACAACATCATATGATACTATGATGAGAAAACATAAATCATTCGCATGCATACTTAAATCTAAAGCAACAAACAACCATTGATTATTTTTGCTTTTATGCAAATCAAGTAGCACAGGGATCACAACACACATTCATATAGAGTGCATACATATATGATATTAAGTACTTCTCAACATTTATGATTCCATGAGTCCGTTTGTCCATGAATCCATGAATCCATGAGTTAGTGAATCTAAAACCTTAATATGCTTGTAATCATCTCTAGGTATGACTCCATGTAAGCACAATGTTATCACAAAGGTCATCAAGATGCTACATTGACATCACTGATACTCTCGGTCCACTAACCATAGCGTAGCACATGCAACAAATAAGTTTATCACTAAATGTGTTATTAGCTAAGTTATTAAATTACCCTAACAAATACAAACATCAAGTAAGGTATACACGTATTTGGACATTGAATTTTATTTGAATAGTAAAGTTTACTACTAAAATGTTTCAAGAGTTTTGACAATACTCAAAACCTAAAAGAAAGACTTACATTAAGATTTCTTATTTTTAAAAAGAAGAAATAAAGAATTTGGTGAAGATAAAAAATGCAAGGGTAAAGTACATGGACATGTACTGGGTCATGTTGTTTTGGGGAGATTAACACTAAAAACATAGAGAGTTACACACTTAGAGCATGAGATCGTGTATCAGCCATGTACTCTTAGGGTTTAAAGATTTTCAAAAGCATGGAGAGATATATGGCTTATTACATAGACTCATCTATGGATCGTGTATTTTTGGAAAAACACTAGTTTTCATTAACTAAGATTTTGTTTGGCATGATAAAATGAATTAAGAAGGAAAGATTGTGGAAGGAAAGAAAGTGGATGGAATAAATTATAAGAAAATTTGAATCCTTTCATATGTTTGAATAATGGAGGGGAGAAAAGTAGATGGAATATTAATTATTATAAAAGATAAAATAAGATACAACAGTAAATTATTTATAAGCTCCTAAAAGACAATAAGTAACTTTGAAAAGAAGGATATAAGAGTAATTTAAAAAAAAATTCCTTTCCCTCCTAGTTCTCTCCAATTTGGAGGGGACAAAAAATTGGTGGGACCTCAGGAGAAAATTACATCTATTTTCCTCCCCCTCATCTTTCCCATTTAAAACAAATAAAAGAATAAAATTTAATCCCTCCCATTTCCTTCTCTAAATAATCATTCCTTTAGAATTCCCTTATACAAAACATAATACAAGAGTTACACAACCTAATGCACAGGCCATGCATTAGGTCATGTACTTCTAAAAAGACTTCTAGAAAAGCTAATGTTTAGAAAAGGGTCATATTCCTTAAGTTTTCTCAACTATACATTTCTAAAAGTACAATTTCGTTTGAAATCTTATTATAAATGCCTTAGGTTGGTCCAAACTTATTTCCCTTATGTTTCCTTTTTTTTTCCTTTTTGAAAAATTATATATTTATCTAACTTTGTTCTACCTTTTTTTTTTTCCCTCTATAACATTATTGGACTCATGGAATTAAATTCCAATGAAAAATGAAAAATCATAAGAAGTTTGGATGAAATATAATATTTCTTTTTCTTTCGATTTTTTTCTTAGGCATCCATCCTTTTTATTTTTCCAATCACGTACACAAACTTAAAATGAATAGATAATCCCTCTTCAAATCCTAAAATCTAATATCATCATCTCTCCTTCTTTAACTCAAGATACCTTTCCATCACTTTAATTGGATTTGGACCCTCTCAATTTATTTTTTCTCAATTTTTTTCAATATACAAATCAATTTTGTCATAATACCTAAAATATCTTATGATATCATGATAATGCCATCTTATTCTTTTTATAATTTTAAATAATTAATTATATGTAGCAATATTTTAAGAATATAAATTAAAGAAAATTAAATAATAAACAGAAATGATGGATCAAATTTCCAGCCTAATTAACCTTTAAGAAAGGCTAAACATACCATAGGTTGCTTTGTTTGTCTATATTTTATAGGATTGGACTAAACAAAACTCTAAGTCTCTTGTCTGGTTTTTCTTATGGATAACAGAATTGGACAAAAAAGATCCTAAAGCATAGGAAAAACTTAAAAAAAAAAAAGAAAAAAACACTATTCAACATCTTCCATGATACCAAAATCAAATTCACATGACAAATAACTTCAACTTTCAAAATTTCAAAATTATCTCCACTACTGGTCATCTCATTCCATTTACTTGGTAACACCAAAATTTAGTTTCTTATGTTGCAACTTTCACTCCCTCTAGCAAGTCTCTCTCTCTCTCTCTCACACACATTAATATATGTAACCTAGATAATTCAATTAATTATTTAATTTTTTTATTTCAAATCTAAACTTAATTAGCATTGTAATTCATATTCCTCATATAACACTTCTTATTTACATGTTTGATTTTGAAGGTTGAAAGGGAATTGCATAAAGTATTAAAATTTATTTTTTTTGCTTTTTAGGTGTGCAATGAAATGTCTGAGCGAATTTTTCTTTTTGGTGACTTTGAAGGGTAAAGATTAATAATTTCCTGATTGGCTTTACTTTAGAAGTTACTCATGTTTTGATTTTATCTTTGTTTTCATGTTGGTGTTTCATGTTTTTCAGTTGCGGTTATTAATAAATTTTGGTGGCAAATGATATCGTAAGTGGCATATGTGGTAGTTGAGTACTAGTGATGGTATATAACTCATCACAGAATATGTCTTATGTAAATGGGCTTAAGAAAAATATAAATATTATTATTTATTTATTTAGACTTCACTCGTAGGCTAAGTGATTGGGCCTAGTAAGTCCAATTTCTCATTAGAATGATTAAAGGAGTTTTGGTATTGTGGGCTTAGAGTAAGGCCCATTGGATTAGTCTGTCTGTCATCTAACCTTTTTCAGTTTAGCTCATGCACTAAAAGGGACTCATCTTGGTTGTCAATTATTAGTGTGATCTAATGGATGACGTTGGTAGCCAAGCTCTATAAATACCTCAAGTCTCTCATCATTCAAATAGGAAGAAACTTATTAGAAACACTAAGGTGTTGCTAAAATTCTGTCTTAAGAGATCAAACGCTTGTTCTTCACTACTAATGGGGTTTGATGCTTGATAGCTCATCTACCTATCACAAGTGCATTGGAGATGATTGGGATTGTGTACTCCTCGCTATTCAACTTCTCTCTTGATCTTTTATTATGTGTCATTATGTGTCACTCCTCGTAAGCCACGTGTAGCATGACACTCACACAACACTTATGTGGCAACTCTGATTGAATCCATACCTCTACATTTTGGTAACTCCACTAGAAAACGAGTAACTTGACATGGTTATGATGGCATCTTCAAGAAGGAGGTAAACTAATTTAGACAACAACAATAGTCAAGATGCTGAAAACATTAACCCCGATTTGATTGACCCAGATATGCTAATACTAGAAGATGCCAACCCTAATACCAATGCTAATGTTATTGTCGATGTGCAAGGTATCATGCCTGATAATGCATAGATAATGTGCACCATACAAGATAGTAATGCAAAGGTGAAACAAATGATGTAGGAAAACACCAAGGCTTTAAACCGATTCATAGCTATAATTACTCACCTCGTGCAAAGGATGGATGCTAATACTATCGTCCTCCATGGTGCAGCCTTGCAAGGCCTCACCCCAACTCCACATCAAGGTATCAACTCTTTATCTCATCCAACTATTGCTCCCATCATTTAGGCAAATATACCTTAGGAGGCGAGTGTGCAAACCCCATCACCGCATGTTACAACTAAGCAGTATCTAATGTCTAAAGCACACAATGTATGAACCTAACATGGCAGGTCCTCATCCTTACATATAGCCTCTCACACCAACTTGAGTGAGACCATTCCCTCGCTTAATCTTGATCTTTCTCAAGCATCGACTCTTCTAGTTATACCAATTGCAGCTGCTGCACCAATTGTTCCAATTGCACTAGCTGTATCATCGGTATCAATGCTTATGGAATCTTTTCTAACAAAAGAAGACATAGATGTTTTTCCGAAGGAGATTCAAGTTAAGTCCTTTGTAAGAGTACTACATTTAACACTTCCTTAAATATCTTAAACTATTTATGCTAAATTTATATGTATGTGTTTGTTAATTAAAGTATAAAATTGGTTGTGACAGTCTAGTTGCTAAAATTGTATGGGTTGATGTGATTAATATTAGGAAGCTCATTTCTTGTTGGTCAATTCAAGCACAATTTTTTTGTGGATTTGAAAACCAAGCCCACATATACAAATAAGCCTATAAAAAAGCCTTTTTCATTTTACTTTTGATGCCATAAAAGTCAAAGCTCACTTTAGCCATTATTAAAGGATAATTGTCATGTTTAAACATTTCAAAAATCAACCATAAAGCAGACCATAACCACGGTCTTTCACAAAGAATACTCCCTCATTTTGATCCAATTTTATTGTCAAATTTCATCAATAATTTCCTTAAAGCTTTCATCCACAAGTCAAGGTCATTTAAGGTAAGTTGTTTTTTACTTCTTCTCAACATTTATTCACTTGTTTCTTCCATGTAAGACAACTTCTATGTAGATGAGTTTTTAATGAATTGAAGATATAATTAGGAATTAAGTTGATCCTTAGGCATAAATGAGTCTTTTAAACTTGTAAGAGCAGCATGATGAAGTTATTTTAGTTGTTTTGGTGGATAAAAGAATTTGTTTGGTTTATATGTTACTCTAGTATTGAAAAATGAAGTTGTGAACGATAGAGTTGTTGAGTTGCTTGTATGTGAATGTGTAATGAGTATCTATGAATCCTTTAGGGCATGATAGTAAGTTTATAACTTGAATTTGGTGAGTTTTTCTTAAAGGAAGTCATGTTAGTTAAGTTATAAGAAGTAAAATTTCGAACTAAAGTGAGTAAGTTGATTTCCCTATGCATCACAGACATGATGAAGGGCATTATGTCCACTGATCACATGTTTTTAGACAATCATGGGCATGATCATATCCATGATCGTCACTAATCATTCATTTTTAGTCGATAATAGGTGCGATTGATCCAATGATCATCATTGTTTGTTTTTAAAACCTTATGGTACCTTTAACAATTGGCATAACCGAGCCCGTGATGGCGATAACGGACTTGATGGATCCCTACTCCTATATATATATATATACACACACAAGAAGAAGAAGAAGAAGATGAAGAAGAAGAAGAAAAGAAATTGAAAATAAGGAATGTGTTATATAGATATATGTGTGAATACTAAGTTATGTTTTGACATAAATTTTATTTAAGTTTGATGATTGATAGAAGAGTTAGTATTTAATTATAGTTTAATATTATACCTTGTATGAAATGATTTCTTTTTAACATATTATTTTACTTAGTTGTGTTTGTCTACTGATTCTTCACAAGCTAAATCAGATCATTCAGGTGCGTAGTAACTTGATTGTTGGTTGATAGGATAGGCATCTCTAAATGGACTATAAACAAAGATAGCCTAGAAATGTTTGAATTATTTGTGCGCATACCATTTGATCCGGTTTGAGGAGCGGCAACTCTATTTAGCGATGACAGCATGTTAGTTAAACACTTAGGCCACTTCCTTGTCATGATGCAATGGCAATTTATAAGTGGCTTAGTGGATAATCGATAGGGTAACAATATCGGTATAACGTTTACTTATTCTTAAGAGGAAGTAATATGATTTAGTTCACGTTTATGAGACCGGATAAACTAAGTGATGTTATAGATTAAATTTATTAAAGATGTGAATGGCAGTGAACCTTAGATAAAACTATTACCTTTATAGATGCTTCTATAAGTGATACAAGTATTCGAACTACATAAATTAACCCTCTGAGTAGCTACTATTACTTAAGACCCCGAGTTTCCTAATGGTTTGTTATCGGAGTTTGAATACTTCAATGTTGATCTGATATACCTAATCATTGGAATACAACTTAATAGTTGCTGCATTGCATTAGACTAAGAGTATGTGCTACTTTTTATTCATTTATGTGTTGTACACTGGGCTCCCGCTCTCTTTTTCTATTATAAGTGTTGATGAAGATGAGCTTTATAATCAAATGAGGTATGGCATAGATTTTGAAGAGTTCTTTAATGAGTGGGGCTACTAGGAACCATGTTCTTGTGATAGTTGTCTTGTAATGAACTTAGACAATGCTTTTCCATCTTAATATAATTTTGTTAGAGGCTTAACCATAAGCCTATGGGTTGTTATGTAATGTATTAAACTACTTTTATATTTTTAGATGACAAGAACTTTGTAATCTTTTAAAGTACCTACGTGGTGGTATTTTTTATGTAATAAATGTGATGTTGATATACTTTTAATGAGTAGTTTTGTAACTTTCATTAGAGGCTCGTTTAAGCAAATAGTCAACATAAACATCATCTTTAAGGATAGCCTTCCATATAATACTTAAGTATTACATGTGGTTGGAGTTAGGTACACCTAGACTTAGGTTCGGGGCATGACACTTCCATACCACCATCAAATTGTCGCAATGGCTTACCTAAAGAACTATGTTAATTCTAATTCATGTTGTTTGATTGCAAGAAGGGTAGCACTAAGGAACACTTGTTGAAATTCATCGAAACATTGAAACTGTATAGGTTTGATGATAATCGAAGGAATACCTGATGAATTATATTGAGGGTTATAGACAACACTCTTTAAATATTTAAGATATTTTCACAAGAAGGATTGGTGAAAATTAACATGCAAGGGATGTTAACCAAATATGTTGTCTACCTTGAGAGTCTTAATCTGTGCTCCTTCGCTACTCTTGTTAAGAATGTGTGAAGAACCAATAACTCCGTAGGAAGACAACAGAAGAAAGTGATACAATAGTTAGCTCAATCTAGGGAGAAAGCTCTAGAGACAATAAGAAGCTAAGGAATGATAAGCCAAGGAGCTCTGCACCAATGCTTTTGTTTCCTTGCCCAATGGAAAAGGTTCATGATGTACTTGACTAATGGTTAAGAGATGGAATCATCAAGCTCGCAAGGGTCGAATGCCTTCCTAATGCAAATGAAAGAAATGATGCTAAGTTCTATAGGTATCACAATATTGTAGGTCATCCTACTAAAGAGTGTTGGAAGTTCAAAGAGATATTGAACAAGCAAGTTCGTAATAGAGAGATCATCATTGAGAACAATGACATATGTAATAATTCACTTCCTACACAAATGCTCAATAGGGTACAACAAATGTTATCAGTCATGATATGAGGATTGAAGAGGAAGAAGTGCCACAAATTGAGGCATTTTAAGATAAGGAAATTCCAGTTGATAATGATCAAGGCGTAGGATCAACTGTGGCTACCGCCTTAACGAAGACTGCTAACTTTGGGAAGTTCTTCGACTTGTAGGGTTTGATAAAGAAGTAAGGCTTACAGTAGCAACTGCATTCACCTAAATCTTCGAAAGACAATATAAGGAGTGTAGCCTAAAGTAACCCAAACGAAGAATGGCATACGTGTACGAAAACATGATATTGTTTATAAAAACTCATATGCATGAAGAATCCTCACCATAGTTGGCCACTGTACATTGAAAGCGTACTCGATGGACATCACTTCAAGAGGACGTTCATAGATAATGGCACCTCTATAAATATTATACCAATGTCTACATTCAAAGATACGAACATAGACATGAGATGACTGTTAAAGCAACCCATTTCTATTAATAGTTTCATCGACTTGACCACAAATACAATGAGACATGTCAACGTTGATTTCAAAGTTAGGGCAATTAAGAGATCTACGTAATTCCATGTGATTGATGCACTCATATCATATTACTTGCTTATTAGAAGGAAGTGCCTGCACAATCATAACTTTATATCTTCAACACTGCATCAGTGTATGAAGGGTCATTGGAAAGGGAAAGACATATTCATTCCCAATATGAAGAATCCCTTCGAGCATAACAAGTCATATCTCGTTGAAGTTACCCCCATTAATGAGTATGTTGAAGAAGGAGAGAAAACTATTGCAAAACTCTTTGGCATACCACTGCCTATTTGAGAGGAGGCTTTAGTAGAAGTAATAGAAAAAGAGAAAACGTGGCTTCCAAAGAGGTAGAAAGAAGCATAAGTAAGTCAAGGAAGTCAAAAGTTTTGTTAAATTAACACAAAAAGATGTATACTACTTATGACAATTTATTGAATCTAAAGAACCTTTCATGTCATCTTTAGATCCCACAATAATATAAGAACCCTAGCACCCCCTCCTTCATGCGCCTAGATGCAAGATCAAATGAAACCTCAAGTAAAGGAAGTTGAATTGGACCTAGTAAGGCTAGTGGAGTCTCTGTGATTCATCTTCATTAGTAAGAACCTCTTGACAGAGATCTAGTTTCACTTAGTGGAATTTTTGAACAACAACAAAGATGTGTTTGCTTGGACATATGATGAAATGCTACGATTAGACCCTACTTTAGTGGCAAACAGATTAAACACTGCATCCGAGGCTAAGCATGTGAAGCAAGCACAATGAAATGTTCTCCTTTATGGATGCCCAAAGGATGATTTCCCACTCCCTAACATCAATATGTTGGTATACACTATAACGGGACATGAATTGTTCTCCGTTATGGATGGTTTAAGCAGGTATAACCAATTAAGATGGCTGCTAGAGGTGCTAAGTGTATAGATTTTAGAACACTTGTGGGAATCTTCTACTACATTGTTATGTCTCTTGGGTTTAAAAATGTAGGCACCACCCACTAAAAGGAAATGATTGCACTCCTTCATGACATGGTAGATGATTTCATGGAAAACTTGGTTGATGGCATAGTCATCAAGTCTAAGTAGGCACCTAACCATTTAATTCATCTGTAGAAGGTTTTTGGAAGATGTTAACTTTGTAAGCTATGTATGAACCTATTGAAGTGCATGTTCGAAGTGTCTAGAAAATTTCTTAGATTCGTTGTTCATAGACAAGGGATTGATGTCAATTTATTTAAGGTACATGCCATATGGTCTATGCCTTCACCAACCAATTCAAAGGAATTGAAGACATTCTTAGAGAAAGTCTCTTATATTAGGTGAGTTATACCTGCATTGGCAAAAATTTCACATCCCCTATAAAATCTCATGAAGAAGGGAATTCCATTTTAGTGTTTAGCTAATGATCACCTATCTAACACCCATAGACAAATCCATTGGTGCCTTATAGACTCAAGAAATTGATGGTATGTGGCGTCCAATGTACTACTTGAGTTGCTTCGTTCAAGGAATTGAAGTTAACTATCCAACATGTGAGAAGCACTATCTTGTACTATTATTAACCATGCAAAAGATCCATCACTACATCTTGGCACATAGAATCAACCTTGTCACTAACCTCGATCCTATAAAATTTTTACTATTGCAACCGACCTTATTAGGAAAGATTGCAAAATCGCTACTCATGCTATCAAAATTTGACATCATAGTTGTGTCACCCAAGGCTATCAAGTCTCAAGCCTTAGTTAACCTCTTAGCTTTTGATAGGGGGAGAAAACTTATTTTGTTTTAAAAAGGGGGAGAATTCTTTTTTTTTTTTTTTTGGAAAAGTGCTTTTGATAGGAGGAGAAAATTGATTTTGTTTTAATTAACATTTTTTTTAACAAAGTCAGTGTTCTTCTTTTCTTTATTTTTTTTCTTTTTGATGAGAAAGGGGGATAAGTATTTGCACAATTAAGAATTATTTTAGAACTAATTGTGCATATTTATTCTCATCAAAAAGGGGAAGATTGTTGAACTTTATGTTCACAAATGATTTTGATGAGAATAATCATTACACAATTAATTATTTAAATATCCTTAATTGTTTAAATACTTAAAATATTTATATATATATATATATATATGCTTTGTATTTGTTCTATTGTTGTTTGAGTTTTAACATAACAAAAAGTTGAAGAAAAGTCAAAACAAAGCTATCAAGCCCAATAGAAGAAAGGTGGAGATACTATTCATCAAATACAGACAAAAGACTAAGTTTTGGGCAAAACTATGAAGTCAAGAGCTGGAGTTTTGGGCAAAATTTATAAAGTTAATGGCTGAAGTTTAGGCCACGACCTTAGACCTCGACTTCATAAAGTTTGCCTTTGGTATTTTTTTTATAAAAAATAAAAATAAATAAATAAAAATATATTTTGGGCTCAACCTGTTCTTAAGCATGACAGTAAAATTTTTTATTATTATTTATTATTTAATAATATAATAATATTAGTAAAAGGGAAAAAGAAAAGAACTATTGGAATGCATTTAATACATGTGTCAGACAAATTTAATGCTCTTTCAATACTTTTGAACTTTTACACGTTATTAAAACTTTAAGTACATTAAACGTAAGTATGGGTTGTTAGAAACTTTTTTATAACGAGTAAATTTCTTATCAAGAGCTATAAATAGAATTTTTTTTCTCTTCTCTTTAAAATAGAATGAAATATACTAGAATTTTTGAATGCACAGTAAAAACGAAAACAATGTTCTGTAAAGTTTTTTTTTTTTTTTACTTGTGTTTTGTTTTCGTTCTCGTTCTCGTTAATTTGTAAATTTTTTTAAGAGAACAATTAGTGCTCTATTTCAAAATTTGTTGATACACTCTAAACAAGAGTTTTTTTGCACTATTTAAGATTTACAAAAGTTGTTCATCTGCTCATTTAAGGAGCTCAGTTTGTAAAATGAATTTTTAAAATTCTTAAAGTATTGTCAGTTGTAAATCTGTTCAAGTAGGAGCGTTTTTTTGTCAAGGAAATTTGTATATTTTCTTAAGAGCTTTTCAGTTTGTAAATCTACTAATATAGGAGCTATTTGTAAATAAAAAGTCTTCAAATGAGGCATTTATAAAAGAATTCCTCGCAGAGGCAAAGTTAGAAGCCCTCGTAGAAGCAAAGAAAAGTCTTCGTGTGAGGCACTGAGAAAAGTCCTTAGTGGAGGCAAAGTGAAGTAATCGTGTGAGGCATTGAGAGAAGTCCTTAGTGAGAGGCATTTGAAGTCTAGTCTAGAGTTACTAGCATCATCCTAACTGTGATTAGGCGGGAAGTCCTTTGTGGAAAGCAAAGAGAAGTCTGATCGTGTGTTAACAGTACAACACTTGATTTATCAAGTGAAAGTCCTTTGTGAAAGGCAATTGCAAAAGTCCTATTGTGATAGGCTTTGTTGTAATTCCTCGTCTAAAAGGTGTATTGATTTTGGAATAATCAAAATAGTGGTAAAAGTCCTCTTTAAGGCATTTGCACCATGGAGAGTAGGCAGTGGGCCGAACTCCACGTTAAATCCTTGTGTTACTTCTCTTTCTCTCTCTGTGTGCTTTTTTATCTCTGCTTATTTGTTAATCAGTTTTAATTAGTTTATTTCGCTGCATTTGTTTGTTTAACTTAACTCTTATCTTAGTTAATTAATCTGGTCTGATAAAACTGAAAAATTTGTAATACTTAATTCCTCCTCTCCCCCCTCTCCTCAAGTATTCCTTGTGTATTATTATTTCTAACAGCTCGACTAGTGAAGCATAAAGCAAGAAAGTATATCATGCATGAAGACAAATTGTATAGGGTATCATTCATGGGAAAACCCCTTACATGCATTGCCCCTCTTAAAACAAATACTATACTAGGTAAAACTCACTCCAACGATGGTGGTGGGCACCAAGGAAGAAGAAAGTAACACCATCATTTGCTGAACCTAGGACACTACTAGTACACCATGGAGAATGACTCCTTCAACTTTATGAAGAAGTGTGTCACCTATCAAAAACATGGCCATGCAATCGACGATTTGTTATCGCATTATATAGCTTAAATACTCCATAGATATTCCATACTCGGGCAATTGACTTGATTTGTTTGATCCATCCACCATCAAAGGGATATATTTGGATTGTTATAGGCACAGAGTGTTTTACTAAGTAAGTAGAGGTAGTCCCATTAAAGAAAGTTACTGGACCAACAATGGCAAGTTTCATGAAAGAGCACATCATTTGCCACTTTGGAATTCTAAAGCGTATGCTCTCAAATAATGGGACGCCTTTGTCAACTCACATGTTCGACAGCTATTGGCATCCTACAACATTGATCATGTGAAGTCCACACCCTACTATCTTAAGGGAAATGGACAAGCAAAAGCCACCAGTAAGACTCTCTTGATGGTGTTTAGTTGTATGGTGCATGGCAATCACAAAGAATGGCATAACAGGCTCGCATTTGTGCTATTGGTCTAGAAGACATGTAAGCATAGTCCTACACAAGAAACGCCATTCTCCCTAGTATATAGGTTTAAAGCAATGATGCCTATGGATATTTTGGTTCAATCTGCATGACTAGCTATCAATGCAAATTTAGAACTTGATACTCTACATATGATAGATTTAGAAGCATTTGAAGCAAGGTGAGACATTGCCAACAACATAACTATGACATGAAATAAAGCATTAAATTATACTTTGTTGCTACTTAGTAAGAGCATAGTCTCCTAGGTGCTTAATAACACAAATTATGACATGCTAACTCGTAAAATCATTGTCTCTCAAGCGCATGGTAATACAATGCACCTAAGATGATCAAAAAGTAGTGCTTTAGAAACATGTGATGAATGGTTAAGTATTAGCAAATATGCTCTTAACCAACTTAATCCGATTACTAAGGTGTCAATCCTATGAAGCACATAATACTAACATTACTTGAAGTGCGATCGATCAATTACTCTAATTACAAATCATATCATTGTTAGCAAATAAGAGTATTGCTTCAATGTGTTGCACAATAGTCATAATAATATTCATTACTCCATGTCTCAATGCTACTAAGTGAAAGCATTGCTTCTTAAGTGCAAATGCAAACGTTAACCATTAATATTCAACGTGGCATTTTGACATTCACCGATGTGAACAAGCAATCAAGCAAAAGACAATACCAAGCAATAACTATGGAGAATCAAGGAAAATAATGTATTTCTCCAAAAAAATGTCATAATAAGCTATTCTAAAATAGAAGCAACAGAATCAACCAGTATAAACTATGCTTAGTGATCTAGGCATACTCTGGACTCTTTGTCCTCATCCTCTAGTACGGTTTTCATCTTAATCTTCACTACCTCAACCTCCTTGTGAAGATCGCATATCTTTACCATTAATCTATCATGCCAAGTCTTGGCTTCATGATAACTTAACTACCTCTTAGCCTTGATAGCAATAGGCTATAAGTTATCAACCTTGAATTGTAGCAAATGTGCTCCCTCAACAAATTGGACAAGTTGGTCTAATTCAACCTTTGACAAAGAGCTCCACAACCTATCCATCAATAGCATGATTTCACCAAGCATCTTCATTATCGCTTTGATGAATTATGTCCCTAACATAGAAGAGCCAACCAAGAATTCCCTATCCATAGCATTGAGACTCTACAAGGGCCCTATTAAATGAGACAACACAATATAACCATGAAATGAAGTTGTATCATCTGAACATGTTATAGTCACAACTTCAGCCAACTTCTTTACTCTTCCCTATTGTAACTCTCCAATAACTAGGGAGGTAATGCATTGGAAATTGCAATATTGTTCGAAGCATTACCATTAACTATGAGATCATCAGACCAAGGATCTATCAATGAATGGATACAAGTTTGAGCATAATTCTTTTCCACATTTATATGCACCCTTAACCATCTTGGGCAACCATATTATCAAGGACATCATCAACAATGTCATCTACTTAAAGGCAGAAGTCTTCCTCATTGACAGGAGGACTCACATAAGCCTCCAAATCATTAGCAATGTCATCTACTAGAGGATTATCATGAACAAGGATTGGTTCATAATCAATCTTCGCAATTGTATCAATAGTAGTCATCGCATGATCTTTAGTTTGTTGCACTTTTCCTTAACAATTGGGAGAATGCCTGGTAATTTGTTTGTGGGTGGTTAGGTTGGGTGGTGGGGGGTAGGGTTGGGTTGTAGACCCTACTATAAAATTTTCTCTAAATCAAGCAACAATAACATTTTTACCATAGTGCATTTCTTTGATCACAGTTCAATCAGAGCTGAAAAAGTATCTCTCCTTCTCACATCTTGCAATCAGAGGATATGGAGTGAATAAGATAATTGAATTCACAATAAAAACAAAGTGGAAGAAACAACTTCAATGGAAAGTCTATTACCTTACACAGGTGTAGGCGCTTGATTTACCTTATTACTAATGTGAGAGGCATAGTTCGTCCAACCACTACCCTAGTTGGAACATTATTCTTATCATCTTTTGGAAATTGATGGATGTAGGGCTCATATACCCAATCTCAAATAGTTCATGGATGAGTCCAATACAAGTGGTACCAAAGGAAAATAGAAATAGTGGTGGTGCCTAATGAAAAGAATGAGCTTATTCCTATGCACACTATTACAGGATGAAGAGTATGTATTGATTATAGGAAACTGAAAGATGCCACCAGAAAAGACCATTTCCCCTTACTCTTCATTAATCAAATGTTAGAAAGATTGGCAGGGATGTATTTTATTGTTTCTTGGAAAGAATGTCAGGATACTTCCAAATCTTAGTAGCAGCTGAAGATCAAGAGAAAACTACATTCACATGTCCTCATGATACTTTTCCATATGGAAGGATATCATTTGGTTTGTGTAATGCTCCAGTAACTTTTCAATGTTGCATGATGGTTATCTTTGAGGATCTAGTGGAAAATGTGATGGAAGTTTTTATGGTTGATTTCTCCATATTTTGAAATTCATTTAATTGTTACCTTTTGAATTTAAAAAGAGTCATCCAAAGATGTAAAAAGAAAAATCTTGTATTAAATTGGGAGAAATGCCATTTCATGGTGTAATACGACATAGTCTTAGGCGATTAAATATCAATTTCAGGAATTAAAGATGATAAGGTAAAAGTTGAGGTCATCGAAAAATTACCACCACCAACTTCAGTCAAAGCTATCCTTAGTTTCTTAGGGCATACTGGTTTTTATAGGAGGTTCATTAAAGATTTTTTAAACATTGTAAGACCTCTAACAAAACTTTTGGAAAAAGATGTTCCATTTGATTTCAATGAAGATTGCTTGAAGCATTCAACTTGTTGAAAGAAAAGCTGATAAATGCTCTTATCATGGTAGTGTCAAATTGGAATTTACCTTTTGAACTTAGGTGTGATGCTAGTGATTCCGCTTTTGGAGGTATTTTGGGTGAATGAAAGGATAAACATTTTCAACCAATCCATTACACAAGCAAGACATTGACTTCATCTCAAGAAAATTATATAACAATAGAAAATGGAATTACTTATGGGGGCATCTACTTTTGATAAATTCTAATCTTATTTGATTTTGTCTATAGTTATTGTTTACACTAATCATTTAGCTTTAAAGTATCTTCTAGCCAAAATAGATGCCAAACTACTCCTCATTCGATAGGTGTCTCTTTTGAAAGAATTTGATTTGGAGATGAGAGATAGGAAAGGATTAGAGAACTTAGCAGCTGACCATCTTCTAGGTTAGAAGATCCTTTCTTAGATCAATTGAAAGAAGTGGATATCAATGATGAATTTCCTAAAGAGAGGCTTTATTCTATTTGCACCATAAATAATGACCTTGAGTCATGGTTTGCTAATATTGCTAATTATTTGGTCTATGAGGAACTCCTAATGGAATTGGGTTCCAATCAAAGAAAAAAGTTCTTTGCAGATTTAAGATATTATTTTTGGGATGATCCACTTCTTTTTTGTGTTTATTCCAACCAAATAATTAGGCGATGTGTTTCATATGAGGAGGTCGTACAATTTTACATCACTGTCATGACCAGCCAATTACAAGCAACTATAGCAAATAAAATAATTCAAGGTTTTAGAAGTAGTTTTTTATCGGCCATCCATCTTTAAGGATGCTCAATTTTTTGTTTTGAATTGTGACAAATGCCAAATAGTAGGAAATATTTCAAAATGATGTAGTGTGAAAGCGTAAAACAAAAATTAACTAATCAAATGATTTCTAAACACACACAAACGATTGCAAACAAGCAATCTTCAGGAGAAATTCTCTCCATTAGATTTCAAAAGTGTATAAAATATGAGTTGTTTAACAAAGCCCTAAAATACACTATTTATAGTCTCAATCAAAAGGAAAGTACTATATAAATAAACTAAAAGTCATGTGGGATATAGGTTGGCACAAAGCTAGCAGCTTTGTCAAAGTAGGTCGGCAGCCTAAGGTAGAAGGCCGGCAGCTTTGGATTTGGTTTACATTCAATGTGAATTGTTACACTGGTGGAAGGCTGGTGGCCTTGCCTTCAATATTGGCGACTTTAGGTTGGCCTTGGCTGGGCTGCATCCTACTACATTATTCTCTCCTGCCCACAAAGAATTCAACCCTGAGTTTTCATCTGGATACAAAGGTAAATCATCATGATGAAATGAGAATAGATCGGCCACATTGAAAGTTGTGGAAATATTCATGCTGTTAGGAAGTCCAACCACATAGGCATTGTCATTGATCTTCCTTATAATCTCATAAGGGCCATACTTCTTGGGTTGCAACTTGTAATACTTGCCCACTGGAAACCATTCTTTCCTAAGAAAAACCATCACCTGATCCCCCACTTTAAACAATTGCTTCTTTATGTGCTTGTCTACAGCTTTTTTGTACTTAGCATTGGTCTTTTCAATCTTTTCCCAAACTTTAGCTGGGTCAACCATATTCTTAGCAACTTGACTAAATTCAGCTCCCTTGGCATCTTAACCAAGTCTAATGCATGTGATGGTGTCTTGGTATAGACTATAGAAAAAGAAGATTTTCCTGTGGTCCTATGGACAAAATTGTTGTAAGCAAACTCTACCTGACTTAATGCAAGATCCCACTATCTTAGCTTCTCACCACATATACTTCTTATTAGATTGCCAAGAGTCCTATTGGTGACCTCTGTTTGCCCATCAGTCTATGGGTAAGCCATGCTACTAAAATTCAATGAAGAATCGAACATATACCAAAGTGTCTTCTAGAAGTAGCTAAGGAATTTGTTGTCCCTATATGATGTAATGGACTTAGGAACTCCATGTAATCACACAATTTCCCTAAAAAACAATTTGGTAATATCATGCGCATTTGCAGTCTTCCTGCAAGGAATAAAGTGAGCCATCTTGGAGAAGCCATCAACAACCACAAATACCAAGTCAGTATCTCATTGGGTACGAGGCAAACCTAGCGCAAAGTCCATGGGTAGGTCCTCCTAGATATTTTCAGGTATTACCAGTGGTGTGTACAACCCAGTATTCTAGGACTGCCCGTTGGATGTCTGATAGATATAACATCTCTCCATAATTTTACTAACATCCCTCCTCAACCGAGGCCAATAATACCTATCTACCACAGTTGCAATTGTCTTATCTCTACTAAAGTGCCCTACTAACCCTCCACTATGTAGGTCTTTGGTAAGCTTCTCCCTTAAAGAAGACTCAAGAATACATAATTGGTTCCATTTCATAAAATACCCCTCAAGTATATTGTAATCACCATAAGGCTCTTTTGTAAGGCACTTTTCCCATGCATCCCTAAAGTCAACATCATCTTCATACAACTCCTTCAATCACTCAAACCTTACAGCTTCAGTGCTCATATGACTAATAAATCAACTCTCCTGCTTAAGGCATCAGCTACCTTATTTTGTACCCTAGATTTATGCACTAGTTTAAAAGGAAATCTCTGCAAAAGCAAGATCCACCTGGCATGCATATCTTTACTAATTCTGGTTTGATTACTCAAATGCTTCAAAGCCCTACATAATCAGAGTACAAAACAAACTCTTTTCCAACCAAATAATGCTCCCAAATTCTCAATGCCCTCACTACAAAATAGAACTCCTTGTCATAAGTTGACCAAATCTTCTTAGAATCACAAATTTTTTCACTGTAAAAAGCCATGGTCTTTTCTCTTGAGACAATACACCACCAATACCAACCCCACTAGCATCACACTTGACTTCAAATAATTTATCAAAGTCAAAATGTGCTAACATAGGAGCACTACACAACTTCTCTTTCATAACAACAAAAGTAGTCTTAGCCTCCTCTCCCCACTGAAACTTCCCTTTCTTCAGGCACTCAGTTAAAAGAACAGCAATAGTATTGAAGTGCCTGATAAATCTACTATAAACACAAGCTAACTCGAGGAAAATCCTCAATTCGGTCACAGTTTTTGGAATAGGCCATTCTCTGATGGCCTTTACCTTTTCATCATCAACTATTATCCCTTCTCCACTAACAACAAACCCCAAAAATAGCAATCTCTTTGGCATGAAAATGCATTTCTTCATAGTAGCATATAATTTATTTTCTTTCAACACAATCAAAACACTCCTTAAATGATCTATATGCTCATCTTCAAATTTGCTATATATTAATATGTCATCAAAGTCGACTACCACAAATTTACCAATAAAAGGTTTTAATACATGGTTCATGACATGTATAAAAGTATTGGGTGCATTGTTGAGGCCAAACGGCATCACTAGCCATTCATATGACCCTTTTTTCATCTTGAATGCAATCTTCCCACTCATCTCCAGGTTTGATTCTGATCTAGTGATATCCACTCCTGAGGTCAATCTTGGAAAACACAATAGTTCTACTCAACCTGTCTCACATATCTTCCAAGCAAGGTATTGGGAATTTACACCCAATAGTAATTTTGTTGATAGCTCTATTGTCAACACACATTCTCCAGTTGTCATCCTTCTTTGGAGTCATAAAAGCAGGTACAACACATGGGCTAATGCTATCTCTAATAAACCCATTTTGCAATAGCTCATAAACCTTCTCCTATAAAATATCAATCTCCTTGGGACTCATCCTGTTGGCAAGTTTGGCAAACTCGGCCCAGGTACCAAATCAATATGGTGCTAAATATCTCTCAAAGATGGTAGTCCCTCTAGTAAATCATCTAGCAGCACATCTTTGAACTCCTCCAACACATCTTTAACATCCTCTGGCACTCCAAAACTGACATCCTCTTCCACTATTATGATATTCTTCATTGTAAGTGCATGTACAACTCTGGACTCCTTCATATCCTCTTCTAACTCTTTCTCTGAATTATTAACTATCAAGAAAGAGAGCCCTTCTATCTTGCAAGCTTTGGTGTGATTCACTAACTCTAGAGGCAACAAAATGTATTTCACACCACCTTTCTCTAACTTGTACACATTTTCCTTCCCTGCATGTTGAGCATTCACAGCATATTGCTAGGGTATTCTAAACGGGAGGTGACATGTATCCATGTCTACAATGTCACAGTGGACATCATCTTTATATTTACCAATGGAAAATGGTACTCTACATCTCTCCTTCACCTCTATTTGCTCAATAGATTTAATCGCCCTATAATGTAAGGATTATGATGTTTTTTCTACCGGCAACTACAACTGATTGACAACCTCTCACCCAATAATATTCTCACACCTCCCACTGTCAATAATCAAATCAAATACTCTATCCCAATAGTACACCTAGTGTGAAACAACTAGTGTTGTTGGGTATTCTCTTCTTGATTGGGCGCTAACATCAATCTTCTTATAACATAGTTCTACTCAATATCCTCATCACCCTCATCAGAATAATCCTCTTCTCCATCAAGTTCATAATAAACCTCTTCCCCTTCATCTCACTTTACAATGTTCATGCTCTTTCTATTTGGACACTCATTAGACATATGACCTGGTTGATTGCAACGATAGCACTTGCTCAGGATAAGTTTGGCATAGAGGTTATTATGCCTCTGGGATCCTTTGGCCTCTATGTCCTTCTTACCAATTGTCTTGTTAGTCTTCTTCTCAACACTTTTACTAGGCTTTTCCATAACACCTTTGTTCTCATATACTACCTTATTATTGCCAGCACCTTCAACTCCATAAGCCTTTCTATTACCTAAAAATCTGGTGCTCCACTCCTGCAACATCATCTCAACCTTAAAGGCCATGTTCTTTGCTTTATTTAGAGTCCTTAACACGTTAACCCCAATCATGTCTCTGATCTACAATTTCAGACCATCCGTATATCGTGCTACCTATTGACCTTCACTTTCTCTAAGATTGTTACGCTCAGTAAGTCTCATGAACTCAACAATATAGTTATGGACTGAACATGTTCCTTGTCAATATTGTTGGTACTGCTAAAAAAGGATCTGTCCATAATTAGGTAGCAAGAAATCTCTTTGTAGCATTTGCTTCATATAGAACCACATCCGTATAGGTTGTCTACCCTCTCTCTGCCTTCTATTTTATGACTTCTCCCATTAAGCAGAGGCTCCTCCCTTCATCCTACACACCACCAACCTCATTCAATGCTCCTCCGAAATCTTCATATAATCAAAGAATCTGCATACTTCTACCAACCAATCCAAGAATTCCTCAATATCAAGATTCCTATTGAAACTGGAGATATCTACCTTCAGGAAAAAATCACCATCGTCGCCCTAGTCATATGGATGATAATCCCTTTGATACCTACCCCTACCTTCACCACCTCATCTCTATAGCTATCTCTCTTCATACGAAATTTCATCCTCCTTAGTAGAGTCTTCATTAGAAATTTGTCCCTATTGATTTACAGCTACAAGTCGATTGATCGGACTATCGTAAGCATCCCTTACCCTTAGTCATCTCCGACCAATATCCCTGTCTTTGTTGGTATCCACCACCATCGCATCGAAATGCCTAATCAAATCTTTAAGATGCTATTCCACCATTCTGGTTCTTTCATCCATGGCTTCGATAAATACCTTAGGAACCATCTATTCCGTTCCTTAGACTCCCGTATCCTGATCACTGTCAAGAATATGACCACCATCAACACTATCATTAGATGCCATCTTCGTAGGAACTTACCTTGCTTTGATACCAATCTGATGCAACGTGAAAGTATAAAACATAAATCAACTCACTGGATGATTTCTAAACACGCATAAACGATTGCAAACAAGCAATCTCCAAGAGAAATTCTCTCAATTAGATTTCAAAAGTGTATAAAATATGAGTTGTTTAAAAAAGCCCTAAAATACACTATTTATAGTCTCAATCAAAAGAAAAATACTATCAAATAATCTAAAAGTTATGTGCGACATAGACTAGCACAAAGCTAGCAACTTTGTCAAAGTAGGCAGAAGGCTGGTGGCTTTGGACTGACTTTGGATTCAGTTCACATTCGACACGAATTGCTACACCCAGTGGAATTTTGATGGCTTATAGCTCAACATCGACGGCCTTGCGTTCAATGTTTTCAACTTTGGGTCAGCCTTAGCTAAGCTGCATCCTACCGTTTTCCTACCGCATTATAAAAAGACATGAAATGCCCTAGAAATTCATTTTAGAATGTGAGGTTTTGATGTATAGAGTAACAAACTCTTTTAACAAATACATCTTAGTAGCAATGGATTACATTTCAAAGTAGGAAGAAGCCCAAGCGCAGCCTACTAATGATACTCAAGCTATAACGAAATTTGTGAAGAGGTTATTCTCAAGATTCGATTGTTCAAGAGTTCTAATCAGCAATAAAGGCACTCATTGTTGTAATGCACAAATTGAGAAAGTTTTGAAAAGATATAGAGTACATCATAGAGTGTCTACCCCTTATCATCCTTAAATGAGTAGGCAAGTTGAGGTCTTTAATAGAGAACTCACGCGAATCTTCGAAAAAAAGGTTGCAACAAATAGAAAAGATTAGGCTAAAAAAATTGGACGATGCACTTTAGGCTTATAGAATTCCTTATAAAACTCCTCTTGGAACGATACCCTATAGGTTGGTCAATGGAAAGGCAAACCACTTAATAGATAGAGTATAGAGTTACTAAATTATGATCTTTCTATTGTTAGTAAGCATAAACTTTCTCATTTATCTTAATTAGATGAATTACCCTAAAGTGCTTAGGAGAGTAATAGATTATACAAGAAGAAAGTCAAACAATGGCATGCTGTAATATTAAACATCCACATGAGTTTAAGGAAGGGGATTCAGTATTACTGTTCAATTCTAGATTGAAACTTTTCCCTGGAAAACTCAAATCAAGATGGTCAGGTCCATTTAGGATTAATAAAATCTATCCCCATTGTGCTATAGAAGTTGAACAACCCAATAAAGGAACATTCAAAGTGAATGGGCAAAGACTTAGCTTTATTAGGGGACATCACAAGATGTAAGAAGAATTGCACTTTGTGCAAGCCCTTTGAGCTTTTAACGAAGAATTTGTTTAAGTTAAACATGTTAAACAAGTGCTTTATGGGAAGCAACCCATAGCTAAACTATTTTTTTTCTCACTAAATTTGTATTTGCTGGTATATAAGTCCTTTGAACAAAAACAAAATTTGATCAAAGCATGAAGTGTAGGGGTATAGCTAAGTTTCCAACCACATCGACGCTTAAAACCACAGCGTCATTTATGAAAAATTGAACAAGTTGCAGGGCTTAACCTATTTGACAAAGTCGGGTGTGAGATAAATCGTAACTAAAGTCGTGCATATGGTGTGGCCGTGATTTGCTTAGCATTGTTTTCATACATTTCATAGCTTTAACCATGGTGTTACTCGTGCTTGTAGTTTATCTTGACATTGTGCACTTTGTTTGTTTTAAATTAGACAGATTCAATTGAGAGGATCAAAAGAGGTCGAGGTTTTTAAAAAATTCAACTCGTGATTTTAAACAAAGAAGTTTTTATAGACTTCCACTTACTCAATCTTCTTTATGCTTAAAATTGTTGAATTTACTTGCTTGTTTCTTGATTATTAGACATTAAGGACAATGTCCATCTTAAGCGCGAGGGAATTAAAAGTTAAACAAGATTAATTCAAAACTTAGGTTGCCAATTTGAATAGAGTAACTTGTACTTAAATTTGATCAAATTTTCTTCTATACTTATGAGATAATAATAAAATGGTACAAAAGTTGATAAAAAAATTTTGAAATAACCATGTAACTCAAGTGAGCTTATTGTTGAATATTATCATCTTACGCTTGAGTTAACTTTACATTAAGACTCACTTTCTAAAATCCATGTGGAGTAGTCTTACTCTAAGAATTTAGAGTTTGGATTAACTTAAGGTCCCTAGTAAGAGTTACTTAATTGATTTTTAAGCTTAAATGGCTTGTATATTCTCCACCTTAGACACTTTGAGAGCTTTATAATCCCCTATGAAGGTTCAAATTATGCTTGTAACTTGATGAATTTCCCTTGTGCCAAATTCAGTAAAATGAAATGAGTTGAATGAGAACATACGAGCTTAGGCTGACACGGGTAGGGATCGGTCTTTCAGAAAAGCAATTACTTAATCCCTTTGCCAATTTTAAATAAGGTATTAAAAATTATGTTCAGTTAGTATAATCAAGACTTGGTCTCTAAAAAGAGCAAAGCTTGATTCCTATCTTAATTGAGTCATAAAAGAAAGTAAGGAAAAAGAAAATATTTAATATTGAGCAGGTCTTAGTCCCTGAAAAGAGCAAGTGTTTGACTCCTCTACCAATAACTTATCAATTGAAATTAAATGAATGTGCTTAAAAGACTAGTTGATATGGGTGTGTCTTAGTACCTCAAAAGAACAATGATTCACCCCCTTTATCAACCAAGCTAATAAAAAAAAGAATAGAGCTATGATTGAAAGCATAATTAAGGAGAAAAATTTAGGGGATAAGTTGATATCTATGCCTTCATTTGGGAAGATAATTTTAAAAAAAGCAACAAAAGGAGTTTATACTTCTAATGTAAGGGGATGAGGTTAATTAAGTCTTTCTTACTTTATTTGATCTTTTGGATAATTTTTGCTTTTGATTTTGACTTAAAAATTTAGGGTAAAATTTGATCTGCTTAGATTGTTTTTGTGACTCTAACAAAAGTAACCTTAGCACATGATTTAGTGAGATTGAATAGAGTAACATATGCAATAGATTGTTGAGGTTACTGGGTGATCTAAAAAGATAAGTCAAGCTATTGGGCTTAATTAAATGAGAAATTTGAAGCTTGATTTGGCAAGTACCATTCGTGATTTATTTTCCAATTCAAGAAGCTTTGCTTCTAACCTTGTTTTGTCTAGTTATGTTTACTTGAGGACGACAAAAACATTAAGTGTGGGGGAATATGATACCAAGTCAAGAGAATTGATGCTTATTTGGTTGATTATTTTACAAAACTCCTATAAATTTGTGCTATTATTGTTTGATTGTTCTTTTTCGTCTCTATTAATCATAAAAGAAAGAAACAAAGTGACTTGATCAGAGATTAGAGCAAAAGAAGTAAAAATAAGCAAGTGAAGTAGCAATCACGCCTTCTGTGATTTGATTTGAGGGCAATTGAAGATAAGTAGAAGGTTTAGTCATGCCCAAGGCCGTGCCCACAATTAAGGACCATGGTTAAGATTAAATAAAGGCAGTTTGGTTCGTTTAGTGAATTATGTTGCATAAAAACCTTTTTAAAGAACACGAAGTTCAAGTTTTTGAAAATTTATAAAGCTAATAGGTTGTGTTCAACTTCGGATAGTAATTACCAATAATAGTCAAGCACACCTACTGAAGTAACATAGAAAATATTAGGTCAGATCCCAAGAGAATGATGGAAACTACCTTACTCCCATTTCTTCCATTATCTAGCCAAAGAAAATCAAAGGTTAATGAATATTCATAAACATTTTCAGGGAAAAATTAAGGATGGGTTTGTTAAAATACAAGACTATAGCCTAGAGTCTATTTTACAAATTCCTTATCATGTGATTTCAAATCAAAACTCTAAGAGAGTGTTACTAGTATATTTGTACTGCCGGATTCACTGGGGTAAGTTAAAGCTTCTCTTAAGGTCAATAACTCTAAACCTAGACCAAACCACTGGAATCTCTTCTCAGGCTGTCAACAGTCTAGACCCATGTAAAGCTTAAGAATCATTTATTTTAAGACCAACTCAATAAATTTTAGAAACAAGAGACAGAAAGTCTCACAACCCCACTCTCAAAGCGATGATGACCAACTCCATTAGTAGCCACATATCTATTCAAAAGAATGACCTCTCGACTTATTCAGTTGAAATCAAACATGATCTAATAGGTGCACCATGCAATTAGGCCCACGAAAATAAATTCAGGCTACTAATCACAAATACCCAGTCAATTTACTTAAAAGCGCATTTGAATTCTGATGAATCAGGATTTTGATTCACAAACTCTCAGCCGTAGGAGATTATTTCTCCATGGGTTTAAACATTAGGCATGATTTCAGAAGAAATAAAATTGAATAAAAAAATATTTCAATTATGAAGAGAGTCTCACAAAAATTACAAACAATGGGTTGAATCCATTTTACTCATAAAACTTTGAGACTTTTTAAAGCAAGAAGAAATGGGTTCTTTCGCCTAAGAACTTCTCTCTCTACATAATGTTAGGAAAATGGTACAATATTCTACATTACAATCGTATGCCTCTGTACGCTTATTTATAGACTTAGCGCACAAAAATCATGATGATTTTATTGCTGATATGGCAGATTCTTTCATAATGGAATGCATTTTCTTTATCCAAGCACGCATCTACATTGCTTACTTCGCACATTCACTTGTCGCAAGATAAGTCGAGTGCTCGAGTGTTGCATTAAAGTCAGGGCTCGACTTGAGCTGATAAAACATTAATGTTTCTGTCCATCCTTTCATCAAGGGGGTAAATTGAAGATGTTGACTTAAGTCAAGCAAAGGTTTGGTTTTCATTCAGCGACTATTGCGAGTCAGATTTAAGGCTCGACATTGAGGCGTGACAGAAGTTGTTTTCATGTTCATGCTCCACCACCTCAAAACACATGTCAAGGGTCACGTCAAGTGCTCGACGTAGGGCGCAACATACCAAATTCGCCTTGTTTTTCCTTAACATTTTAGCCTTGACCAATGCTTTTCCAAGGCTCGATAGTTCTGTCTATAAGCATTGTTGTTGTTTTGCTTCAAATCTAATTCGAAACACTTCGGTTCTTCTTCTTTTGATTCAAGGAGCTATAAAATAACAATTAAGCATTAAAAGCACCAGATTCATAGGAATTTATCCAAAAATACATCAATGCCAACTCAAGTTCCTATAAATAGAATAGAGTAAAATACACTTATCAAAAGGACACAATTTAAGTTAAAGAAGATACAAGGCCAACAATGCGTACACTCAAGGTTGTGAGTCTACCCATAATTCTACCCTTGATGCCATTATGAGCGCGTGCGTGGAAAGTCTGTTAAAGTTTGTTATAATGAATCTACCATGTTAGTAATAAAATCATTATTATTTCCATTCTTCACGGTAATAAATAAGGGGATAGAATACCATGTAAACAAAAGAAAGTAATGCATGTAATATACAATAGAATAGGCATGTAAAGATACTAACAGAATAGAGAGAGAATTTCTAGTGAGAGAGAAACTATGTTTGCACTAGGGATTCAAGTTCTTTTGGTGAATTCAAAGGTTAATGGAAGTTTGCTCGCAAGATAATGAGCTCTACTAGGTCATATCAATCTTTATTCTCAATTGTTTCTCTTGAATTTGTACTTGAATATGCTAAAACCCATGAAGAAGTAATTGTTTTAATTTAGATTTCATAAATCTAAGGCATGATTCATATGATTTCAAATGTGTATTTAATTTAATATTGTTGGGTACTTATAATTAATAGCTTGAACTTAATTTCATGGTTTTATATGTGTGCACCATATAAATTCATGCCTGATTTCAACTGAATAGATTAAGAAATCATTCTCTTTAATAGATCTAAGCTATTAATGAGGTTACTCATAATTATCTAGAGATTGAAGAAGTGAAACCTCCTATCACCTGATTTAAAAACTCATTAAAATGCTTTTTAATCAAAGAATTCTCGAGCTTAATGCAAATCTAGGTGATAGGAATCATGGATCACTTGGATGACCACCCGATTTAGAGATGAAGACAAAAATTAGAAATTTGTCATCAAAGGATATCACGCACCCATCACACCGTGATGGAGAATACAATTATAATTTAGCCGTTATTGATTCTACATTTAAATGTTGTTACCCAGTGGAGTCACGACCCCTATAATGCCTGTGAACCAGACCATAATCAAGAATACGACCGTATTGGAGGTATGAGAACATCTTCATCGTATAAATCGAGGATCAAAGGAGATAACCAACGTAGTCATGCCCGTGATGCTAACTATTATCTAGTTGATAACATCTGTAATGCTTGAACTAAAAGGGAAAATTTTTTATCCAAGAGGATCATGGCCCGTCTCGTGGCCTTGATCAACAGGGGGATCTCAGACCCTGTTTATGGTTTTTTTTTAAATGTTACTTTCCTATTTTATTAGTTTATCTTCTATTCTTCTATATTTACCCTTGCTTGCCTTGTGAGTCTATATAAGGGTAATTAGTGATGTGTTTAGCAAATTGTTGTTACTTGTTTACCCTTAATAACTTTGAATGTCTTTTGTGACAAATTTCCTTCTTAAGTAAGATTAAGTGTTCTTTTTCAAGATTGTTTCTTGTTGTTTCTTATCGTCATGCATAATATCAATAGATTAGAAAAACTAGTTCAATTTTATCTTTGATGCATCATATCTAAGGATTAACCGTCCATATCTTTAATTTTTCCAGTTTCATTACTCACTAAAATCCAAAATATATTATAAACACTAAATCATAATTGAAAGCACTAGATCCGCAAATCACTTGGATTATCTTATATGTATCACTAGATTGCTAATAGCTTAAGAAGAAGGTGGTTTAATCTAGATTTAGAAGTTCCTAAGACTCAAGAGAAGCATTAACATACATTAATGAATCCGACAGTACAGGTATACAAAACAAATAACTCTTTGAGTTTGTGTTAAGAAATCATAAATAATAACTTAGTGAAGCAAAATCTAAGTCTATTCTTACATCTACACTTATCCTTTGGAATTTTCCTTGAATACATGTATAAGTAAATTTAGTTTAGTTTGTGAACATTCGTACTGTAGGGTTTTATTGATACAAAATTTCGAAAATTTTATTAAAACGCAACGGAAAAAACGAAAACCCTATACTAGTATCCATGTTTCTTGATTAGATTTGAACAAAAAAAGGGTTTCTTGAATATATCTTATATTGATTGTAACATAAAGATAAATATTATATAAAGAAGGGCAAGTTTGTCATTTGTTATAAAATAAGAGGGTTCTATGGTCAACCTTGATAAATGAGATATTATTATCAACCCTCGCATTGATTATGGTCAACAACTCTTTAAAAATAATAAATCTTCAATAAATTACGATAAAGGGCAAAAGTTTTCATATATTGAAAAACAAGAGGGTTTTATGGTCCATCCTTATAAGTTTTATTTATGTGTATTATATAGCAGGCAAATAATAAATGAGGTGTCTTTTCGTTTCCTGTACTGTTACAAGAATTGAAGGGTTTCATGTCTTTTTGTTTCTAAAGTACTGTTATGGAAATTGAAGGGTCAAAGAGTCAAAGGATATTAAATAAGAAGGTTTTATGGTCAAAGTTGAAATACAATTGTATTGTGTTCATATGATAAAAACTTGATTAAGATTGGCAACAATTTGGAACAATTTTCTTAATTTATGCAATGAAGGCCGGCATCCCTGACGAAAAAAGCCGACGGCCTAGGTTTTAAAATTTCCAGCGTACTCTGTAACAGATTGTACGCCGTCTACTGGAGAATCTACGCCGCCGGCGTATAGACGGCGTAGGATGGGAACAGTAGCGTTTTTCTTAACGCTGGGAGAAAAGCTGTTGGCATTCACTAGGGTTTCTTCCAACATCGGCATGAAAGTCGCCGACATAGGTCGAGGATTTGCCGGCGTAAGAAGAAAGAATTGAATTCTGGGAAACCAAAGCCTCGACAAAAATTGTCGGCGTTCATATAAGTTTACCAGCGTATGGTGTAAGCGGGCCAGATCTGCAGGTACGCCGCCTGTGTAGAGCTGGTGTATGACCAAATTTCTATAAATACGAGATGCGAAAATCATTTTCGACAAAATTTTTCTTTAATATTTCTCCTTCGCGAGAGAGATTTCTTGGAGATATATCCTTGGAAAATCATCGAGAATATTTTCTGATCCAAAGTAAGTAATCTTAATCTTTTCATTAAGATCTTTACAATTTATAAAGTTTCTTAGGGTTGGTTAAATTTTTTATATGAAGGATTTTTGAGAAAAACCCTAGCGTGTGAGATCAGTAAATTGGTGAATGCAAGATGGGTTTTAGCGAAAAAATAGTAAGTAAATCTCTTCTATTATGGATTCCAATAAATACGATCTAAACAATCTTAATATATTGCGAATTAGGGTTTTGATGAAAATAATTTATGATTGTAGAGTTTAGTGCGGTTCTTATTATCTTGATGATAATTGTGGAGATTGATCAAAATAGACAGTGCAGATAATGGAGATTTCTTTTCAGGTTAGGATTTTTGGAGAATTCATGTTTGTTAAGATATTGCGGTCATGTCTGTTGATACATATATATATATATATATTGTAACAGGACATTTTGGAGTTTGTGAAATTATTGTTGATGTGGATATAGGAATTGGTGGAGTTTGGGTTGACTTTGTGTGTTGTCGGTATCAAATTCTGGGGATTTGATTTGGATTCCTAAAATTTAGAAAGGTACGACCAATCCATTGTTTGTTGTATGTGCTTGTAGATTAGAATTTTTGTGAATGGATGTAGGAACAGAATTGCATAATAAACTTAATAAATATTCGGCTTAATAATTGTCTGTCTGATTGTGGTTGGCTTTGACCAGTAGAGACCTAGCAGACAGTGATACTAGTGGGCACCCTGATGATCTTAGTGTGAGGTTGTCCCGAGTGGACTCGTGCTAAGAAATGATTCCGGTAGAATTTAGGTGTCCAGGAATTAGGATGCTTGGGGAGTACCACTCTCCATAAATGTATATATGATTAACTATTTTCAAATCGTTGGATGTTTTTATAGCAGAGCCTGAGTTACTCTGGGTTCAGGATTTATGTATACTAGATTCTGAACTATGTTGTTTTGTGAACTAAAATAGATAATAAACTGTTGTATGCATTTAGTTTAGTTGCATTTATTTATACAGTTATTTGTGCATAATCTTGCTTGAACTGGATTGGATATTATCGTACTAGGCTTCACCTCTCATTCTATTACATTTCAGGTGCAGTGATGATAATGTGATTTATGATCTTTCAGGTTTTGATATCATCTATGAGGATGGAGATGGCGTTAGCAGTCCTGACTACCCTACTGATGACTAGTTGTTTTAGTCATAGATGATATAGGATGGATCTTAGAGACTTTAATGATTGATTTATTTTGTTTATTGAAATTTTAAATTGTTTGGAGATGTATGTGGTGACAGTTTTAGGGTATGGTTTGACTTGTTAACCTGCAGTTATGTAACCATGACTAGTAAGTTGATTATGGGAATTACATACTTATCATATGATTTATTTTATTGAGGACTACATATATTTTTTATATATGCCTTGGAGTTATACAGGTGATATTCGTGTTGTTTGTGGAAATTATAGCCTTAGCGTGTTCTATTAAGAGAGAACACGTGGCGGGTTGTAATGCCAACAGGTTTAGGGCGTTACATTGATGCTTCAAACGATCAGTAGATCAGTTTGCTGGAACCGTAATCTCGCAATCCCCTCTACAGTATCCACACGCGAACGATTGTGTGTTAGCACTCAAGAACACGAATCCAATTCGTGTAGGAATTATTTTTCTTTTTTTCTCTCTTTTAGGTTTGCAGAATTTCTCTACCGTCTAATGTGACATCAAAGAGTCTGACCTAAAAAGTTGTCTATAGATCTATATATATTATATATATACATGTAGAAAACCCTAAAGGAAACCCTGGAAGATATATATATGAGATATTTATTTAATATTATAAAATACATTATTCATTAAATATTAATTATCTGTCATAATCATTTATTATTCTTAAACTATTTAAGAATAATAAATATAAAATTCCTATAGGTTTTAAATATAAACCCATAATATATTTCATTCATTCTTTTGTGTGTGACCCTATAGGTACACCTAATATTGGCAGTAGGTTCTAAACACATTTTAGACCTACAAGACATCATTGATCTCTAGCAAGACATTATGTCTACCCAAATTAGGTGAATATTAGTAATCCGATTTTTGTCTGATATATAATTTATGTCATTATCCTTTTTGTCATATGATATCTAGATTGAACATAAGACATGGAGAGTATCATTCTTATATTGTTCAATCTTATCATTTCTCGATTTCCAAGTGATCTGATAATACAAATGAAATTTATCACACTATCAATTCATTGAGCATGGCCATGCATTTCTCAGTTTCACTTATCGAAGGGCCCAAAGATATCTCTCTCATAACGAGAGGGACAAATCCCATCTTAATCACTCAACTTCCTCTACATGATATACATTATGCCCAAACTTAACCTTTATAATTATCCGATTAAAGACAATGTTTGATTAAGTTGAAACATAACGTTTATCATGTTGGAACCTATGGTGATTTCAGGTCTAGGATATGTTGACATAGTTATTATGAAAATCACTTATGACAATATTAATGTAGTGATCTCATAGGGTCAATTCAGCACACAGTCATCTAATATGTGCCTATGAGTTTCATTTGTATTCACCATATAAATAGACATCCCATTTTTACCAAATAAAAAATCTAATAGATTTAATTCATTATTATTCCCATAATAATGAGCATCTAGGAACATTTAGAATAACAAATATTAATGGATTTCTATTATAAAGTAAATATGCAAACAATATAAAAGAAATGTCTCTATTTATTTATATATATATATATATATATCAAATGACAATACCCAGTAATTAGCCTAGGGCACAATCACTAACACGTACATCATGTTTTGTTGAACTTTTCTTAAATAGATAATAGATTAAAAGTGAGTACAGTAGATACTAATGATTCTTAGGAATACGACCTAATGTTTTCTATGCTACTTCGGTAGATGCACTAGCCTAAATTGAAGTTATGATCAAAGTTGCAATTGAGCCATTAGTATCTTTATAAATTTTTAAAACTTCGATTAGCTAATCGCACATGTAACACAATACTCACACAACACGCACGCAACTACTTTGATCCAATCACACATCTACATCTTGTTTCTTATTAAGTAGATGATCTTAATTCACAAATTAAGAATTCAGCTAGGTGAACAGAGCTATATAATATACATGGTTTAGAATTGGAGGTAAAATATAGGGTAAAATTTAACTTATAGTGGTTAGTAGTATTATATTAAACTAAGTTAACTACTACTTAATAGTCTATTCTCTTCTTTAGTATATGATTCCTTGTGCTCCACTCTTAAATCTCTTTAAATATTTTATTTTTATCATCAACTAGACTCAGTCCACCCTCTAAGAAAACCATCCTCTGAAAAGCAAAAAAAAAAAAAACACATTTAGAATGCCTTTAATATGGGTGTAGGACTTCTATTGGAAATGGTAGAAAATTCACTAAAGAATAGATGGTTGAGTTTAGAGCATCTTTTAGTGACTTTGATAAAGATGAGATTGGTATATATATTCCAATAGTCTATACATAAGTTAATTATAGCCTTAGTTCAATACTACTAAATATCATGCATACATGTTTATACTCTTAGTCTCTTTCAAGATTAGAAGTATTTTGGATGTAACAACTATGCCATAGCCAATTGCATTAGCTACCTCAAAGTTAAATAATGGATAGATTCATAACTCATATGATTGTATTGTCATCATGTTGGGCTTCATGGCATAAATTTCATATTGATTTGTTACAATACCTTCTGATTGATTGCATTGTCAATTTTTTGATGAAATTGTAATATGGATGCCTGTCGTGTAATTCTTGGTTCATTTGCTTGTCTCTTTATGTAGTAATGTGTTATATCTATCAATGGTATTCTATTACTTGAAGCTTTCCTTCAGGTGAACAAGAAGGATAAAAATACATCAAAAAAAAATTTTCAAGTTCTCATCGACTTTCTTCTTTGCCAAAGTATTAATACACCAATATTTATAAATTCTTATTACAATTGCAATATGTTGTCTGTCTTGTTATCCAAGGCTATACATATTATGGTGATTGAATTCACAAAAATGTACTACATGTGCTTAGAAAGGGTTAAGATTTTGATATCTTTTGGTGAATATATAGATACAATTGTCTATGATGTATCTCCCATGCATGCTATATATGTGATGTTAAAGAGACTATGGTAATGTGATAGATGAGCCATATATGATGATATATGATCACTTATACCATCTAAAATGGTGGACATGTCTATATATAACTTCTCATGACTACTACAAAATACAATAAGAGAAGTGTGATCACATCACGAGAACTAAGGGGCAAAGAAGCTTTATTCTATTTCTAGGAAAGTCATTCAACCAAAAGTACGCCACAAAGAAAATCTCACGATTGGAAACATCAAGATTCAAGGATGAAATTTTTCAAGAGAGCAAGAATGATGCATATCTGGTTTAAACTAATCTAATTCATAAGAAGGGACAAGAAAATGAATAGAGGCAAAGAAGATATCACATAAAAAGATCATGGAAAGGTGAAAATAGGTCCATAGAATGCACAAGAGATCACCTAAACTGGTTAGCCTAGCGGAAGAGATAGGTCAACTAGCATGGGTCGATTAGCAAAGGTTGGATCAATTTGTTTGAGATTCATGTGGTTAATTCCAAGTTGTTCTTGCATGATACGATGAAAATTCGAGGGTCAATTTTGTCCACTTAGGGAGAATGATGTAGAGTAAGCATAGTTATATTATTAGCACAAGAAGGGTGAACTGGTATAGTGGTATTTTTATAATTTTAGCCATTTGGAATCTTTGTTAGCTTCATTTTCTATTATTTCATACTTCAGTTATTTTCCTATTCTATTATTTTAATGATTTTATTTGCTTTCTTTTGTGGACCTTCTTTAAGACTTGACTTGTGGTTTGAGTAATTCTTTTGCCTTGTTTAAGACTTAGCTTGTGGTCTAAGTAATTCTTTTTGTTTTTCCTACAAATTGTTCGTCCTAGGTGTGAGGGCATAATATTACATCCTTTTCTTGAGAAATTAAGTGATTGTTTTCTCTCTATTTTCCTATCTTTCCTAGCATTCATTAAATTCAACAAGTTGATAGAAGATTACTTTTATGGTATTTGTTCACAAATTAACGAATTACATTTTTTTAACTGAACTTATGCTATGTCATATTTACTTGATGAATCTCATGTGTTTGACTCTGAGATGGTAATAACATGGCTTTGTTAGCTATGTGTTAGATTAAAATTTGAAGCTTTATAAAAAATTATTTCACACTTTCTAATATTATTCACATACTTTTATGAATAACAAAATGTATAGCAAAAGATTATTTTTTATTCTTTTTGGGAAAGATCATTTCATTTATACAAAAATAAATGGATTAATACAATTCTTGTCTTTAATGTTTGCTAACTTTTCTATAAAAGTCCTTAACTGTTTTTTTCAAGTACACAAAATTTTTCAACTTTTACGAATAAAGTTGTTAAGTTTTCCTTCTACAATTGGGACGTGGCAACCCCACATTCATGTCGATTAAAATTAATTGAAATATATAATATATTTAATTAGAAAAAAAACAATAAAAATAGTAATAAATTAGAGTATAAAAAAAAAGAAGAAATAATAGAAATTAAAGGGAGACATGAAGATAAAGAAATTGAAACCAGAATGTAAACAATGATGAAGAAAGGAAAGCAACTCGCCCAAAGAAGAATAAGACAAAATATGTTATCTTCGACCAAGAAAGGAATTACTAAAGATTATAGGTGATATTGGCAAAACACAAGAGAAAATCAACACAAGAAATCTAATTCATGAAGAAGGAAGATGAAGTGTTACCCTCATCAACCATACCTTTGACTAAGAAAAATGAGTTACTTAATATTATAGGTGATATTAGAAAAACAAAAGAGAAAATCAACATGAGAAAACCCAGTTCATGAAGAAAGAAGTTGAAGCATTATCTTCAACAACCATGTAATACATGGCCAAATTTGTAGATGTTTTATATCTTGAGTATTCATATCTAAAAAGGACACAATTAAAGTCGGTTTATTGTCTTAACATTTATAGTAATATGAAAGTTCTTTCATTATGTGGCTTTTTCCATGCCATTATTTGATATCGTTGAAGATATCATAAAGGAATATGCTAATATTCCATCATTTGAGAAGCTAATTGTGGATAAGAGATTGGGTCATTCAATCAAATGGGATCTTAAATGGTATAATGGTCTTTTCTATAAAGGGAAACTCTTTTTGGTACCTAAAAGCTCATTCCACTTTTATTAAACGAATTTTAAAGTATTCTATCAACTGGATATTTTGGGGTTTCTAAAAATTACAAGAGGTTATCATCTCAGTTTTATTAGTCAAGAATGAAGCATGATGTGGAGTTGTTTTTGTAAGAGATTATGGTGTGTATCAATAGATTAAATATTTGACACAAAGGCCAGCTGGTTATTGACCCTATTACCTATTCCACAACACTTATGAGAAGACATTTCTATGGATTTTGTGACTTCTTAAACTAAGTCACATGGCTATTTTACTATATGAGTAGTTATTGATAGGCTATCAAAATATAGTCATTTAAGGGCTTTAAATGGGACTTTCATAGCATCAAAAGTGGCTCAATTATTTTTGCAAATCGTCATGAGGAATCATGGATTTCCTAGATCCATCAAATAGAGATCCTCTATTTGTAGGTGCTTTTTGGAAGGAATTATTTCAATTGAGTGTCACTTGATTATCTACAAGTAGTGCCTATCATCCTCAATCCTATGGCCAAACAAAGGTGATTAATACAATGGTACAACAATATTTGAGAGGCTTTTTTATGGATGCCCCATCACCTTGATTTAAATTTATTCCATGGTCCAAATTTACTTGTAATACTTCGGTACATGACGGATCTCAAATGTCTCTGTTTGAAGGGTCTTCTTCATTAGAAGCTATTGCTATGGAATTGTTGACAAGGGACAACATGTTTTTATTACTTAAGGAGAATTTGCAATGAGTTTAAGCCTGAATGAAAAACTATGCAGATAAGTTGAGGATTGAAGTCCATTTTTATGAAGAAGATAGAGTATTTGTCAAACTCCAACCATATAGACAGACTTTGATATCTAATCAAGCTTATCATTAACTTTCTAAGAAGTACTATTGAAATACCCATGATTCCCGATTTATATTTTTTTCACATGTGTATTAATGCATATTTTTGCATGGTAGAATAACATTTGAAGTCTAGCATATAAGTTGTGTTAGCGAGTAGTATATGTGTTTGTGATTGTTTATTTAGATGTTAATATATGCTTTGAAGTGATTAAAAATTTGTTAAACAATGCTTAGTAAATTTACCAAACCCAGTAGAAATCTTTGGACACAAAAACAAGCCCAAACACATTTATTTTTGGCCCAAAATAAACCTAAAGCCCATGCAAAGAATGCCCTTATCCTAGTAGCCCCAAAAGTCAACAAAATGGATAAAGATCAAGTCTAAATTTTTACAAAAGTTCGTGCAAGAATCAAACCATCCAAAACAACCCTCTAGAGAAGCCAAAAACACCATTTTCATCTTCCAAAACCTCACCTTCAACAAGTCCAAGAATCACCTACATTTTTCTCATGTAAAACCATCAAAAATCTCATGGCAAGACCATAAAACCAAGCTCAAGTTTCTTAAGGTATGTATTTGTTATATTAAATGCATATTTGTTAGTGTGAAGTTTTGCTAGAATATGATTTCTTATGTTAAAATGAGTTTTTATGATTTACATGTGTTAGTTATTTTTTGAAAAATATCTTGATGGTTTATAAGTTTGTTGTTTGTGCTAAGTAAGTGATAAGTCGTGTTAGAGTGAATGAAGTTGGGAATGAGTAGTGTTGAGATGGCTTTGAGAAGTTGAATTTGCTAAATGAAGTGTTGAATGTAGATTTATGTTTGAAATGGTAGATATGGATATTTGATGAGTTGGAAGTGAAGAACGTGTATGTTAAAAGATATTAGAATACATTTAGGTTGAAGCTTGATGTTGGAAGTGTATTTGAAGGAAGTTTGGAAGTGTCAAACTTAACAAATTTTCAATTTTTGGAAATAGAGGAGGTATGCAATTTTTTGAAAATCTGTGCTGCAGTGTACGCCACTGGCGTAGAGGTTAACACTGCCGGCGTACACATCAACACTGCCAATGTTGAGTGAATTCATGGGCGTAGATCATCCCATTGATCTCTCGGATATTCGAATGAACTTGTGTTGCAGTCTACACTGGCTTAACGCCACTGGCATAGACCACAATACTGTCAACGTTGGCTCAACGCTGCCAGTGATAGGCAAACGTAGAAAATTTTCATGCAGACTATGCCACCTTAACGCTGCCAGCGTTGAAGGTTGGCGTACCCCTGTAGTTTTCCATATGCAAAACTTCTTCAAACCATTTCTTTAGCTTGTTAATTTATCTTATGATGATTTTATGAGTTTGTATGATATTGTTTGATGTATAAATGTTATGTTATGATCTTGTAAAGAATATATTTGAGTTTCTTGACCCCAAAGCCTAAAGTTATTTGTGTTTTATATTAGTTTAAGATTAGTAGTGTTTAATATGAGTTGAAATTTCTTGTAACAATGAGATTGATTCTCGATTTAACTCAGGTATGCAGTAACATGTTTGATTTCTTACCTAAGGTAGGCATAACTAAATTTACTTTAATTTAAGAAAAACTTAAGTTTGTTTGAACTGATTATTTATTATGCCATTGAATCTGATTCGGAGAGCGGCGCCTTGCTCAGATTGGGGGCACGGTAGTTTAGGCGCTTAGGCCACCCCTGTCTTTATGATAAGACTTTAAAAGTGGTACGGCAGGTAGTTGATAGGGTTATTAGTATCAATATAACATTTGCTTATTCTTAAGAAGAAGTAATATGATTTAATTCAATGTTTGTGGGAACACTTGAATTAGGTGATATTATAAATTAAGTTAAGTAAAGTTGAGAAAACAGTTGAAAACCCTAGAAAAAGCTACTTTTTCATTCATGGATATATCATCTAGGAGATATGAGTATCTGAGCTATTTATATCAACCCCTTAAGCATCGAGATCATTACTAAGGACCCCAAATATCCTTGTTGTCCAGAGTTTGAATGCTCTAGTATTGTTTAACTAATTAACGATTATATAATAATCTAATAGTTGTTGCATTGCATTTTAGCTTAAGAATGTGTGTCATCACGCTTTGGTTTTCGTTACTTGCGTATTGGGCCTTTGGCTCATATTTTATCTATTTCGAGTATTCATGACCATGATGAGTTCTATACTAGTAAAGGATATGGTACCGACTTTAAGGATTTCTTCGATGATTGGAACGATTAGAGATGACCATGATCTTGATGGATCTTTTGCAGTAGTATAGTTTTTGAAGACCTATGTAATAGATATTATAGCTTTTGTTTAACTTTTATATCTTTTGTAATTGGCTTGTTTATAAGCCTTAGTCTGTAATATCTATTTATATCCTTATATATGTAATAGGTATATGTTTGTAATATCTTAGTATGTGTATATATATGTGTGTGAATATTTTTCTATGTTTTAAAGGTAATGAAATATGAGTGTTTTAAGTGAATATGAAGTTTTCTCTTTATAAAGTTCTATTAGCTAATAGTTTTAAAATTTATTCTTATAAGAGATTTAGATAAACAATTATCCAAACTAATCTTGCTAATCAACCTTACATATAATATTGTAGGCTATATATGATTGGGAATCTAGATTCACCTATTTTAAATATAAGGGTGAGTCCGGGTCTTTACAACTATGGACCTTATCACATTGTTAAAAAAAAAGGTTATTGTGCTTACAGATTGGAGTTGTCGGAGCATATGTGAAGATGCATGATGTTTTTCATGTTGCTTCTTCGAAACATGTTTACAGGTCAATCTATTGCCATACCAAAAGTATATAGAATCATCTGATATTAACACCATTATGTGTTTTAGACTCTCGGATTATTGCACAATAAGGGTTAGAAGTGCCTTAAATTCTTATTCAATGGCATGGAGTAGCTCTAGAAGATGCAACATGGGAGGATGTACACATTCTTTGATAGATCTATCCAACATTTCATCTCAAGGACAAGGTGTTGTTTCAAGAGGTGGAGAAACATATGTTATAACCAAGAAAAGGGCAAGACATAATCCTAAGTGGATGAAAGATTACACAATTTGATGTACCACATTAAAGAAATTAAGGCTAGAATAGTCATTATTAGGGATGTGCAAAAAAACCGATGAAACCGAAAAATCGAACAGATGCCGTAAAACCAATCCAAAATATATGGTTAACCAATCTGTTGGTTTCGGTTTAGGATTACAGTTTTTATTTTTTCTAATTTTTGGTTTTGATTTCGATTTGTAATAATAAAAAATCGATGGTTAACGGTTAACCGTTTCAATTTTTATAAATATATTATATATAATTTACATATACATATAATTACTTTTTAAATTATATACATATGGTTTACATATACATATAATTTACTTATATTAATATTCCCTAGATTTCGATTAAAATATTTATTGTCCTATGTTTGATGGAGTTAATGTAATAATTGATTTGGTTTGATTTTATAGATAATGATAATTATACATCCAAAGGTTTGTTTTTCCCATTTTCCTTAAGTTAGTTTTCTTTTTTATTTTTTAGCTCTTTTAATATATAATAATTTAAAGAAAAACTTTATGGTAAAGGCTAAAAAATAAGGTTTATTGAAATTATCAATTTGATTTGTTAAAACCATTAAATTAAATGGTTAAAAAACCAAAAATCGAATAAATTAACTGAATAAAATGGTTAACCGTTAAGGTGGTTAATTGTTTATAATGGATCGATTAAGGATTAGAATATTAAAAAACCGATTATTACGGTTAGGTTCAAAAAATAAGGTCACGAACCGGTTAACCCATCCATGAACACCCCTAGTCATTATGTAGTTCAAGTACTTGATTGTAATTAGAAAACAGTTGTAAATAATAGAACTACAATAAAATCTGTGGATGCACAAGAATAAAACCAAAGTAAACAAAAAGAAAAAGGGATTGAGCTTTTACATCCCTAAATCATAGTATGGTGCATTTAGTAGCTTGAATAACCAAGAGTCCTTAAGCTCATTCATCTACAATTGACATACACACATGTTAGTAGTTCATAGATATAACGATGATGATGATGATAAGAAGAGCACAAGGGTTTGAGAAGAGGACTTATCTAGGAAAATTCAAAGGAAGGGATAAGAGAAAGAGAGAGAGATAAAGAGATCTTTTACATCAACTAAGTCGGTAGTGACTAATGTTAAAGGTAGTCTAATTTTTGAGCTAATGAGTATCCTTTTGTAATTATATTGTCTCTCCCCTTTGAAAGCTCTAGTGGTGATGATTTAATTTTTCTTTATTCTACTTTTTTAATTAATTTTATTATTTATTGTCGCATATTTTTATCATCTATTATATTTTAGTTAGAAACAATTCATTCGTAACACACTTTTATACTATATACTTTTATATGCTAACTTTATCACTTCCTCTTATTATACATTCGTTTTACTTAAAGAAAATAATTTATTAAAACATTTATGACTATTGACTAACCGATGGAATAATTATTGATTTTAAACACTTTTATACTATATAGTTTTATATACTAATTTATCAATTCTCCTTAGGAAAATTCTATGGTCTTGTTGTTAATTTTGACGAGACATGTTCCATCATCATTCAGTTGCTCACATCATACCCAACCGTAATCGACTCATTAAAATAGTTAATATTTTATTTGCTATAATTATTTTAATATTTAGATTAATAGTGGGACGGTCTCATCGACAAGACCGTAGAAGCTCCCTTCCCCTTAATATATATTTGTTTTACTTAAAGAAACTAATTTATCACAACATTCATGACTATTGACTAAGCAATGAAATAATTATTGATTTTAAATTTATTACAACATTCATGACCATTGAATAAGTAAAAGAATAATTTTTTATTTTAAATTTGTATAATTTTTTATTAGACTCATTTAATTTATTCTTTGTATTTTACTATATTTTTATAACACAAAAACCACTTCTATCATCTTCTACCACTAATTTTTCCTTGTCTACATGCAGGTGGTGTTACCTTTTCTAACTACTCTCTTCCTGTAACTACTACCTTGACCCATGTAAATAAATTAGTCAGATATATGTGGTATAACAAGTGTCGCAAATGAAATACATAAATAATTTTGAATAAAGAAGACCATCACTAGTATCAAGATCTAGATTATGAAATAAAAGTGAGAAAAGAATCTGCTACTACAGATCAAAATGGTTTCCTATGAGTTTGAATTTTTTCATATAAAATTTAGATTGTTATAGTCTATTTCATTTTAACCATAGTAAAAATTATGTATGACAGAGAAAAAAAAGGTTGACTATGAGTTTGAATTGTTTCATATAAAATTTCGGTTGTTATACTATATTTCATTTTAACCATACTAAAAACTATGTATGACATAGAGAAAAAGAATATATTGTTTCTTTTTGCTTATTGCTTACTTTATCTTGATAAGTATGTAATGACCATTGGTTGCTTCTCTTATTTTTAGGCTTATTTCTTTTCTTTTTCTCCCTTCTAATTGTCATTGTAATTATTATGTATACATAGAAGTATAATTTGATTAAATGAATTTCCTTTCTAATGTCTCATTTGTTTTGTAGATATATGGTTACGTCTTTGATGAAGCAAAATAATTGCGATTAGGATTGATGTGCTATAAACTTCGTTATAAATATTTGCAATGTATTAGAGTGTTATTTCATTAATCATATTATTCTTTTTCATGTATTTTTATATAATTTATGTAACGTTTTTAGTTTTTTTCTTTGTTTATCTTATATATAATTAATTTCAACTATGTTGTTTATTGTAAAAATTCATTTGCTTATTTAATTTTTATACCCACAAGCATGTGCGTCATTTGCTAGTATATTTTATGTACTTAATTGACTTTTAAAATTGAGGCAAGCAACTTTCTGAATATTATAAGCTATGTCAGCATATTTAACTGTATTACATCACTGAAATATATAATATATTAATTATTATATTTATATAATGGTAAGATAATTAAAAAGCAATCTCATCAACAAATGGTTAATCAATTTTCACTGCAACACGAAACAATTTAATGGGCATTGCATTCCAGTTTTTATAATATAGGCGGATTGGTAATTGTTTTGATTATTGCCCTTCTTTTATTACAAATATTGAAATCCAATTAGTATTTTATTCTCATTCGTGCCAACCTCAGTTATATCAACTCCAAAGGTTGCTCATCATGCTGCCATCCCTCGTGTAGAGAAATGTTTCTCCATCTATTTTAGCGGCATCTTGCAAGTTGTTGAAATGGAGGGAAGGTGCTAATGACTTGTCAGAACAGAGAGAGGGAGAGAGAGAGGGTGAGAGCCACGGTGAGTTAAGGTTTGGATACTGCGAATTAGACATCAATATGAGTCAGTTTTGAATTAGAAATCAACCTGATCGTTACTGATGATTCTTGAACCATAAACCAATTTGAGGATGACAAGTCTAAATCGATAAAGAACCTGCCGGTTCTGGCGGATTCTTACGAGTCCACCACCTAAAACCGTCTAACTCGACAGTTTTAAAACTGTCGATTTAAGAACTGGTTGAGAGCTAGCAATTCCCATGGTTCTATCCCACAAAAATAAATAAATAAAGGAAACAAAACAAAAGAAAATTATAAAAAAAAAAATTTATAATTAAAATACAAATATTTAAAACTATTTTTGCATGAATAATAAATAAATTATTTCTTATTTACGATATTTAATGTGTTGTTATTAACAACGCAAGTAATAAATATATTCAAAATAATATATTATTGAATTTACATAAACTTCTAACTAAAGTGAACTTTTCTTTCTTAATAATGTGTGACTTATTTTTGTATTGTTAGGACTTATTTGTATCTTGAATATTTTATAGTATCACAATATTAATATGACAACAAAAAAAAAAATGTAAGTAATTGCATATTAACAAATATATAACTGTAAAATTCCTATAAATAAATGTATAATTATAAAATTTCTTTAACTAATGAGTTATAAATAATTATTGTTAGATCTAATATTATTTTAAATTAAAATTTTATTTCATATTTTTTCTTACTTCAACTCTATAAATTATTTAATTATTTTTTTTATTTTATGTTTTAGGTTCCTTTAGAACCAAAATCAAACCATAGAAGCCATAGTTTCTAAGAATCGATAATCCAACCGGCTTCCATAAGTTCGGTTGTGGTTTTAAAATAAAAAATTGGTGATTCAGATCCGGTTGCTGGATAGACCTGCGACGATATCTACTGCTCAATACAGGAATGACACGGCGTGGCATGGTCTGGTCACGTCAAGACTCATACCGAAACAACTTGGGAAATGTGCCAATTAAGTAAAGATTCACACAATATGAGTGGGCACTACAAGAATTTATTAGCGTCAGAAGCTCAATAACTCGCCACACGTACGGTGCTACTGTATAAACACCAAACAACTGGACTGGCACATGGTTGTGGCCTGTGGGACGTGTTTCATGGCCGGCCTGTTCCACATGGATAGTGTGCTAGGATCAGACTTGCTTGAAAATAATATATCAGTTTCTAATTTGAATCTAATTTATTTAACATATTTAATAAATAGTTTGAACCATAATAATAGCATGCAATTAATATACCAACAATCCAAACAGAGCCAATATGATCATAGGTGCAGATAGTATAAAAGGTTTGATGATAAAATATGATCATAGGTGCAGATCCAACATCATCATAAATTATTAGTATTATATATATATATATATATATGCGAACGGTGTTATATTATTATTATTATTTGTTGTCTATCCTAAACAGTTCACTTAAATATATCATGTATTAATAACATTAAATTTTTTATTTCAAGATTTCTATAGTTACCTATTCAATGTCAATGGCCACATAACTAAGAAAACATATTCAATGCTCCTAATATTTAAGTTACATGTCCCAAGTAAGTAGCAGACATGTATGAATGTTTTTTAAATAAATGATAGTAATAGAGCATGATTTTATAAATTTATTTATATATTATAATTTTATGGGTATATATACGAAATTAGTTGATGCTTGTGGCGTGCTAATATCATTTCAATCTTTCTCCATAACTAATAGAGGTATTGTTTAACCTGCGTTCACTAGACTAAATTTACCATGAAAACAGGATACAACACGTGAAATCGTGTTATCCAAAATAATCTCTAAATTAAGTTTTTATATTAAATATATACAATTAGAGCATGTACAATGAGAGAAAGCCGTCACAGGTACTAATATATTACATAAATTGTTTAGTAATACATTAGTACCGATACAATTATGATATGTGTATAACTTTTATGAAAGCTATGTATTGTTGCCAGTCATTTATTCAAGAAAACATTTTTATTTACTAACTACCCACCTGGACAATTAAAGTAATAGCACTGCTGAATCTTTTTTCATACAATGATATGATCTTATTTAAAATATTTAGGTGCCATGTCAACTCTTTAAAAACTTTTATATTTTCGGACTTTTTTATGTTTTAGTATCTTTAGTACCATTTTCTACTTTTAATGTTAGTTTATAAACATATAAAAAAATTTCAAGAAACAAAACAACTTTTTATAAAAACCTTACTATAATTAATAAAGAACTTTAATAAAAAAATTAAAAAAAAATCATCCATTATACACACTCTTAGGTTATACTCTTTTTTCCTTTTTGATATTACACTTGAGAGAGAAGATTCGAACCTGGTATCTCTCATTTGAGGATCCAAAAGTGATACCACTAGGTCACAAAATTATTAGCCCTGTTAGGTTATAGTTTGGTATTAGATAGAAGTATCTTGAGCTCTTTATTAGTATGCTACAAACTGTGATCATCGTGTATGATTTTTAAAGAGAAGAAAGGGTAATAATATATCAAGGAGAAATTCATCATTCCCTAATATAAGAAGTCAATGTTTAGAAAAGTAACATGAGAACATTTGAAATTATGTGCTTTAACAACGTCGTCAAAGATTTTCAACACTAAAGTTTTGTTGGAACATTTTAGAAAAGCAAATTAGATTGACCTAAATTCACTACAAGAAAACTAGACTTTAAAAATAAAATTTATATCTTTAAATATAAATTTCTATCGAAAAAATCATCGTCATTGATTTTATTTATACAAATATAGCTTCTTTTAATAATTTTCTATTGGAGAAATTTTATCTTTAAAAATCATTTTTTAGTGACTTTATTTATATTGTGTTTCTTTGAATTTCTTTCTTTAATTTTTTTCTTATTTTTAAACTACCTTACTTTTATTCTCTTTATATCTATCCCACATTTTTAACTATTGGATGGTTGTCAAAACTACAAGTGAATCACCTTAAAATGTACAATTTTACCATCTTTACACAATTTTACATCATTATACCATTTTTATACGTTTCAATGAATAACTAGATCATGAGTGACAATCATTAATCCCTATAATTAAAACCAAATTTAGTGTGTTAAATTGTTCAAAAATTAGAATAAAATTCATCTTTAGAGTTTCTTTTGTACTATTTTTACCTAGAGATAATATTACGAATTTATACTTGAACTTTAATAAAATATGCAATTAGATACATAAATTTTATATTACATTTTTAATTGAGTACTTGAACTTTAAAGTTGATCAATTTAGTACTAAAATTCTTTATATTTGTTTGATTTAGTACCTAAAAGAATTTGATGAAAATAATGTTGATGTACACGATAAGTTATTTTAGGTACAAAATTGATCAATTTTAAAATTCAGGTATCTAATTGCATATTTTATCAAAATTCAAATATCATTTGTGATATTAACCCTATCACCTAGGCATTTAATAAATCTTCACAAAATAGAAAATAATTCTGAAGCCCATTTTCAAACACTGAAATCTAATAGTTTGTCTTCTTCTTCATTTTTGGAAATCATAAAATCAATATTGAATGTGGCCTCTCTTTTTCTTCTTCTAACTCTAAAATCTTTATCCCTCATTCAAAGTGATTCGTCTTGTATTTTTACCCCGCTTAATCTAAATGTGAAAAGTCTAAAAAGAATACTTATATTCATATTTATCACATCCCGAGGGGTACCCTAAACGTGGTAATCCGTCCTATACAATATTAAAGTCTAAGGATGACTTCTTTAGCGACATAAAGGCTTTTATATCATGCACAATGTGTACAACACATCAAAGGGAACTCATCGAAGTAGTACAATTTACTTTGATAATAATTAAGTAACAAAGCAATAGAAATACTTAACATAAAATATAAACAAGGTCAATTATAATTCTTAAGGACATACCTCTACCAATATCTTTAAGTCTATGTAAATTAATACATATCCTAGTGATCTCCAAAATAACAACATATCACCATTTACTTATAAAGATATTACAAGAAAGGAAATCCATCATATGTTTCCACTCCTTCCTTAAGGATGCAAGCGGGGCGGGTCGTTATAGGGTACCCGACCGCCCAACCCGCTAAAAACCCTATAGGGTTTGACCCTGACGGGTTTTGAGATTAAAAAAAATCCCGATAAGTTATTAGGTAGGGTTTTTGGTTTATTATGTAACCCGTTGGGAAAACCCGACCCGATATAAATTCAAAATATTAAAAAATTAAAAATATTAAGTTATTAAAGCAAAGATCCCATTTATATTATATGTATGTGAAAGTAAGTAGAAATCAAGTGTTCGCATCATTTTATATGATATTATTGTCTAAAATTCATTCTTTTCAATATAAGTGTTTGTATCATTAATAACTTAAAACAAAATTCTTTCTTTTGCTTTTTTTTGAAGAAAAAAATTAAAAATCTTGGAATCGAGTTGGGTCGGGTTATGTGTTCCTTAAATCCTAGCGGGTCAGGTTTTAAGGATGATAAAAAAAACCAGATAGGGTTTCTCGGGTTTTGGGACACCTATTAAGGACTCAGGTTGGGTTCAGGTTTCAAAAAACCCATCCCGAACCCGCTCTAGTTGCATCTCTATCCTTCTTTATGGGCTCAAAGTTCTAACAATGATTTCCTTAATATACCGTCCTTAAATGAAGTCTCAAGTATACCTATTTTCAACAAAAACTATGGGAGTATAAGCTTACAATGAGCTTAGTGAGATATTTCCTCGTCATTCACATTGACAATCATAGACAAACTAGTTGGTTAGTCAAGCATACGCTATGCTTATACATTAATCACATAAGAATACACATATATATAGTTATCCGAAATCTATACACATAATGGATTTACACCCTCTATATCAAGGATTAGGGAATTGTTGATGAAGATCTTTTACTGCTATTCTCCAATTACCTGCCCATAGCGTTCGGTTGGCACAGCTCCAAACCTAGAGTCGCATTCCTTGAGTGATGTGGATTCTCTACAAAAGAGTAGGGCCCGTGTCCCAGCACACTCCATATGCTTAATATTCACTTAATCACACAAGCAAAAGAACACATACTTAACCCTTGATAATCTCCAATACATATCCATTTTTATCTTTTTTATCATGTTAGTGCAACTACTTTACAAACACAAGCGAGGTAATGAATTTAGAAGGAAAAAACTTATTTGTCCATATTCCTTGTTACCTGGATAAAAAAAATACCCGAAATGAGCATTTCATAGAAGTTCTACTCAACTTCCTAATTCTATCTCATGATTTTGGTCAAAAATCGGATTATGTAAAATTCCAAATTAAAACAGCCATAACTTACTCATTTTAACTCAAAATTTCACATATAAGATGTCGTTTTCTACTTACTCGAGAAAAAAAAAATACTCGGAATGAGTATTTCATAGAATTTCTACTCAACTTCCTAATTTTGTCTCATGATTTTCGTCAAAAATCGCATTTTGTGAAATTCTAAATTAAAACGGCCATAACTTGCTCATTTTAACTCAGAATTTCGCATATAAGATGTCGTTTTCTACCTACTCAAAAAGATCTAATTATTTCTAAGGTTATTTTTAACATTTGAAGTTGTTTAGGTTCAAAAATGGGTTAGCACAGTTCTAACACGAAAATTTTAACCTCAATTTGTAATTTTTTTCTAAATTCTATTTCATTCAAAAATTCCATAGTAAATACATAAATATTTATATAGTTGAAAAACCCTTTAAATATATATGTAGACTCATATTATATGTATGATTCTAGTAATGTTGTCTAAAAAATAAAATTTGTAAACAATTTTTGTGAAAGATAGAGTTTAGTGAAAAGTCATTCTTTGATTGTGATTAAATTTGCTAGTTTGTAAACATATGACTTAATCAACAAGAAAATCATGATTCAATATATATGTTGAAATCTCAAAGGTCTCATATTTGAAAAGAATTCTATTTAATAATTTATCTTAGAAGACATTGTTTTATCCATCGGTGGCATGAAACTCTAAGTATATTTTCTTAAGTTCAGTCATTAAACAAAGTTTTTCATTCTTAGATTTTGTAAATATGAAACTTGATTAAAGAAAATTATGATTCTATATTTATGTTAGAGTTCATGAATATTTTATTTTCATACTAAAATTCTTTTAACTAATTATTTTTCAAAACATGAAGCTTTATATGGTTATGAAGAAAAATCATTTTAATTCTTATTATTTCTAAAATTTTTAGGTTTTAGCATGAGGGACATTAAATAAATAACTTGTTCTAACTTTTTATTCTCATAATAATTCTTTCCTTATGATTAGTTTCTCAACATTTGGGTATTTAAGGAGTTCTTGGAAGTAAACTAAAATTTTGAGCTGTTATAAATGGGTGTCTAATTATTATAACTATTATTTATATTTTCCTTAATTTCAAAAAGAAAATGAATTTACTTCTTAAAACTTAGTTCCTTAAGTTGTATGTCGATTTTATTTATAAGTGGATTTTTAACTAGTGGTTAATTTTAAACTTAACTTAGAAAAATTGTTTGGTTATTAGTGTTTATCAAAGTGTTAGTATAAATCATATAAATGAGTTTTTAAGAAAAGTTTGCATAACAAAGAATTATCAACATTAAGATTCAATAATAAATTTATTTTAGTATTTGAAAAGAGAGTAATGAAACCATATAATTAAGTCTTGAAGAAACTTTACATAAAAGCAATATTAAAAATTTATGATGAACCTATTTAAATTTTTGAAAAGGTGGTTGTTGAATTATAATCATAAATTTTAATGAAAGTTCTTCCTATGTATCAAAAATTATTTTTATAGGGAGTTTAGTCTTATTTTTATAAAAAAAAAAAAGAACTCATTTTATTTCTTTAGAAAAATTTCATTAAGACAACAACATTATAGGCATGTATGAATATGAATTTATAACTAAGTTATATGAGAAAAGAAAACTAATCATATAGAATATAAGAGATATAGAAAACTAAATAAGCATATATGTAAAGTTAAGTATTAGGAAGTCTTAGGTTGCATCAAGGCTTCCCGGAACTTAGAATGGACAAGTTCCAAAAAGAGAAAACAAAATGCATAAGAAAGGTTAAGGAAAGAAAAAGAAGAAAATTTTGGAAGTCTTAGATTTTATTCAAGTCTTCCCACTTAGGCATAGCCAAGTCCTTTAAGAAAAATAAGAGAACAAATAAGAAAAATCATGGGAGTCTTAGATTCATATAAAGCTCCCCAAACTTAGATTATGGACAAGTCTAAAAACAAAGAAGAAAATTATTTTGACTTGATGAGGACTAATCTAAGACTCGAATGGCTAGTCTCAATAATTTGCATGAAATAAATAAATAGTAAGAAAATAAATGCACAAATTAAAATGTTAGATTAGTGAGCTTTAGGCTCTAGAAATATATATATATATATATATATATTACATATATTTACTAACATATACAAAGTTAAGGTTAGAAACAAGAATACAATTTATTACAACATAAATACGAAGTTAATATGACAAGAACAATATATTGTTTGCATATTCCCAATCCCTAGCATATTCTCATTGGGATTTTTATTTGGAAACCATAATATACATATTTTTCATGTCGCATAACATGAAATAAGGAGGGGGTTTAGGATAGTTACCTCAAAGAAGAAAAATGGAAGTGTGTATGAGTGTGGAAGGGAGAGGGATTCACATGAGAGAGAGGGAGAGAAGAGAGGAATTGTCAAAATTTGATTTTGGTAGAGTTTTGTTATATATAAGAAATGTGTGTAAAGAATGAAGAAGGAATGAGGCATTTATAGGAAAAGTTGGAGAGAAATTATGGTTAATTAAATAAATAAAAAGGAAAAGAAAATTAAGGGCATGAAGGGGAAGAGTGACCGGTCATGTAGAAGAAAAAGGGAAGAGAATGATAAAAAAATTAATTTTTGTAATAGGTTATAACACATTATTTCGAACGAATATAAGATTATCTCATTTTTAATGTTTTAGAGTTTCGCGTGCAGGATTGTCGAACCTAGGTTCATCTAATTTGACTTTAAGGTTCCAGTTTGACTTCCGGCTTCTAAGATTTACTTGTAAAATTTTAAAACTTAAGAGTTTATATCATACTTATATTTTTTGTTCAAAAATTTAGGTTTTCTTTATTTTTATGATTCATTTAATATTTAACGGGTCCCGAGCTTGTTTAAATCAAGTTTAGGGTTATATATTGACTCAAGTTGACTTTTAATATTAATTTTAATCTTGATTTCAAAATTCACTAAAGGGTTTAAGGGTTTAAAATTTTATCATCGAATATTGCTTGGATATAATGTCTCAATTTTCATGTTAAAGATCAGATAGGTGAATTGTTTAGCATACGAATTTTCAGTAGAACAACTATTGTTTTTTCTTTTTTCCATTTAGTTTTTGAAGGTTCTCATTTTCTTAAGGTTAAAAAATTTCGTATTTGATATTGTTTAGAATTCGGTTTTAATTTAGGTCTATTTTTAGAGTTTCGGTTTCGGTATTTAACTCTAGGATTATTTTTTAAGAGTACTAAAAAGTTTCGGGGTTTACAATATTCCCTCTCATTAATAAGTTTTTTTTTTTTTTTTTTAAGTTTAAGTTTCTTTCCTTATAATTCGGGTTGTGATTTTTTAGGGTTGCTTAAATATTTGTTTTCTTTTTTTGTTTAGGGTCTTAGAAATTGTTAAGGAATTGGGTTGTCTTTTGTAATGGGGCTTTAAAAATCTACATATTATATATATATATATATATTTTTTTTTTTTATTTGGCTTGACTCGTGGGCTAAGTAACAGGACCTATTGAGTTCGGTTCAATTAGATTGAAATGGCTTGGAGATTTGGCTTAGTGAGTTTGGAATAAGGATCGTTTGACCGGTTTGTCACATCCAACCTTTCTCAAGTAGGCTCATGCACATATAGGAAATGACTATTGCCCTGGGCCCATGAGAAGCTCATTCAAGGTAACTATGAATTAAGCTTACTCCATCTCATTCGTCAATCAGTAAGGTGATTTAATGGTTATCATCAATGCCAAGTGCCTATAAATACTTAGTCACTCATCTTCATTTCCAACTTTTAGAGAGAGAAGACAAACAACATTCTACAACAAAGCTCTATTCAGAAAATCAAACAAGGTAACTCGAGTGATTTATACTCCAACTGCTCAAGAACAGTAAGGTTGGCAGACGAGGTCTACTCAAGCTCCCTTACCTATTACTTGTGTATTTGAAACACCGAGACTTCCTGTTCTTTCTCCCCTATCATTATCTCCAAGTCATCCTGTCATCATGTGTCATTTCCTCAGTAGCACTCCAAAATCACATGCTAGGCACGAGATCCATACGACGCATATGTAACCACTATCAATAGAAACCCTGTATGTACTTCTTTCTTCAACAATTAGGGTATACAAACATTGGGTCAATGATGTGGTTTAGACCTGAACGGTATGTTTTCTTTTTTAAATTATACATCTAAAGTTTTTTATTATTACTTTGCACACCTAGTTAAATTTTTAGTTGCAACAATTTCTAGTTCGTGTCTGAAAAAGAAAATAAATAATAATAGACGAGCCCAATTCTTAGCACATAAACATTTTTAAAGGATGTCGGAAAAAAACAAATAAAAAGATATGGAAAACATTTATATACCAACAATTCGTTTTAATTGATAATGGGCCATTTCAAGACGACTCGAGAAATGGAAGACAAGCCGGCCCAGATTGTTTATGCACCATGTTTGGAAAAGGAAAAATAGAAACCCATTGATCGTAACTCCCAATGGAATAAACTCCAGCTCAAATTTCTTATGGTCTTCGTCGCATGCAGCCCACCCAATTACAACCCAAACCACTAGCCCGCATCACTTGAACACATTGAACCCAACACAGACTTTTCCACTTGCATTTCAGTATAATTATTTCTGAATAGTGGCGTTTGGTTGTAAAAATTTTTTTAGTATTAAACTGAACAAAGATTATTATATCATATATGATTTATAAAATTTGGTTGAAACTGTGCAAAACTCTTTTCATTTGATTGGATAAAACTTAATTTTTTTTTCTTATATTTCATGATACAAAAATAAAAAACAAGATAAAAGTCAAATCTCTTAATAAAAATTTTATTCAGTGCTGTCTAGTATGAAACATTAATAAAAGAATTATATTATCTAGTATTTCTTATACTGTGCTGTCCAATTCTCTTTGTCCTATACAATTTTTGCAATCAAATGCTACCCACATATCTAAGACGGGTATTACATGACGTTATTACATCGTAGCATCCGTATTATATGCTATGTTTTAGGTTAACGTGTAGATACTCCACTTTTGTCTCTTTTTCTTTTTCTTTTCATAAGGATTAAAAAGATTAATTGATTAATTAAAAATTAGAAAAACCCAAAAAAAATAAAAGAAAACCCAAAAATAATGACAATTTTTATAAAAATAGATCGCGCGGAGAACAATTTTTTTTTAGAGTCGCAAAGAGGTTGAATCTTGGTATACACGCAAAATTTGACTAAACTAGAGTTGATTAACAAGACCATATTTTTATGAAAATAATCCGATTTGTTGAAATATATACTTAATTAAATTTTTGCTGCACAATAGATTTTTCATACAACTCGTAATTACTTAAAAGTATTATTCAATATGTGTCCTAGGCTATTTTTTTGGCGACGGAGTAATTTCGGCTCATTTAAAATAACACAAGTTAATGCATTTTCAGCCCAATTGAATTGCCCAGACTAGGAATAAGGTTTAAATGTTATTATACGAATCCGATCCACTTCAATCGTAACTGATATTCTTTTATCCAAATTGATCCAGAAGTCATATATGTATACAAATCAATAGCTAATTTGGATAGAAAAAGATAAAATCAAATCAAAAGGAAATGGGATGAAGATATAGGGATTAACGTGAGCACCACCGAATCATTCTTTCCTACACCATTCCTTTTTCGACGAACCCACGACCAACCACAACGCCCCAGACCTCCATTGACACCAGACACTAACTGCTCGTTCATTCGCTGTAATTATAATTCTATTACAACCTTATTTCTTATGAATAGCTATTATACCATTTAGTTCACCGAATAGCGATTCCCTAATGAATCCTTATTACACAAAACAATAAATAGCCATTCTTTATTCAAGCCTGTGAATACCAATTCAATGTTGAAACTATCTTTTTTTTTCAAAATACTACCATTTAAATAAAAAATTAATAAAGAAAAATCCTATTACAACTCTATTCCATTCCTCCGTAATATAAATTCAATTACAATCTTATTCATTCAGCGAAGTGAACGAGCCAAAGCACGGACCGCACAAGCCCAAACCAAAGACCACAGCCGCGCCAGACACAACCGAGTCCACGAACGCCGAGTCGCGCTTGAGGACCCATGCCCATATCCAATCTGACTCAATTTTAGCACAGGCATGCAATCCCACTCTTCATGCTAGTTTTGGTTTGTCCATTAATCAAGAAAGGTGGGCTCTTCCTTTTTCATTATGTTCCTAATGGGCCTTGTTATATGGCTGTTTGGATGATTAGTTTGGTTTCATTTTTGTTTCGTTTCTGATCAAACAGAATCGATACTGATCCGATATTAATGAGTTATCAATACAGTTAAAATTTGATAAAAATCGGCCGTTCATAATGGTATAATAATTATAAATCGGAAAGTTTGAAATGAAAGAAGGATGATTACGTTTTATTTTATGTTACTAATTTAGTTCGTTGTTTTTCAGTTCATAGAGTATTTAAATAAATAGCCTAAGTTTGGATGTCATCATTAGTGTTGTCCTTCATATTTCATACTTTTAATATAATTAATGAGATTTCCATGATCATCGACTTTTGCTGATTATATTTTGTGCAGGTTGATTATTTCCTGTTGATGATTACGAAGATGCAATTATTTGTCAAACTGACCACTTTGCAGAAAAAATCGTCTTTCTAACGTAGAGTTGATTTTGAGGCATAAAAAAAATCACATAACTGGAATCTTTTAAAATTTAGCATTTTGTATTGGATTTTTCAAAATTGGACCTTCAAATATAGCCATCCAAGGATTTTCCATTGCTAAAAGTTAATTGACTAAAAAACATAAGTCCGACAATTATTTTTTTGAGATTAAAATCCACCAAATATAATAAAATTTTTATAAAAAACGAACTACAAGAGTTTGATTATGTTATAATGGATAGGTTAAGCATAAAAAATGTTTAAAAAGTCATTTTTCCACATCATTGTATTTTTCTGCATTTTTTGCATATCGATTGCATATTTATATTTATTTTTTAAATTAGTTTTTTTAGTCTTTTTTTTATCACTTGTACTTTGTTTTTTTTTTAAGATTAAAATCGATCCAACACACTAAATTTTTTTATGAAAAACGAACTAAAGGGTTTGATTTTGGTATAGCGGATACATATACACGTATGGGTCAATCATAAAAATGTAAGTCATTTTCCCACATCATTGTATATTTTTGCTTGGTTTATTTTTGTTCTTTATAGGAATTTAGGACTTCTTAACTAATTTTGATTTTACAAGTCTTTAGAATCTTAACAAATTTTAGGTAATATTTTATTATTCTATATTTTTTTTTATGATTATTTTAAATATGTATAGATACGTATATAACCAAAACATTTCACCTAAGGCCATTCAATTTTAAAAGCTCGTAAGTGGTATTCTTTTAGGTATAATAGGATAGCTTGATTCCAAATTCTTTAGTTAAATATTTTTTTTTTTAAATTAATATTTTTAGAAAAAGCTTGTGAACCAGTATAGCTTGAATTAGGTTTGCCCGCCTAATTATCCTTAATTATATATTTTTTTCAAACTTATATTGGTGGTGGCTTTAGAGCATTGAAATTAATTATTTTTAAAGAACTTTTCAAAAACTTTCTTTAATTATGTCAAGTATCCATGTTAAGTGGGATGGACTTAATAAGAATCCAATTAAAGAAAAGGAAAATTTTTAGCTCAATAGTATGGAATTAAACTTTTTAAAGCTCAAGTACCTAATTGACATTTTCGATAAAGTTTAAGTATCAAATTAAATATCACACAAAAAAAATGGTGATTGTTTTGATGAAATATTTTTCAAAAAAATGTCCTTTTATTTTTCCATGATTTAAAGAAAATGGAATAATTATTAGAAAACATTTTCCTTTACTTTGGACAATAGAGACCCTTTTGTAGCTCTAACTACTTATGGATAATAAAAACGTAAGTAATTTTTCTATTAACTTATAAGCTTTATCTACCAATTATTTACTACCAATAATATTTATTATTAATTATTTAATATGTTTATCAAGGTGGATTTATTTCTTATTTTAGAATATGTTTTATTATAATTGCTCTTCATTTTCCAAATATTGGAAAGAAACAAACAAATAAATAGCCAAACACCCAAAAAACGTGATACCTTTAAGGAAAATCTTTTCAAGAAAAATGTTTTTAACTTACAAATGGTGGATTTATTTCTTATTGTAGAATATGTTTTATTAGTAATTGCTCTTCATTTTCCAAATATTTGAAAGAAACAAACAAATAAATAGTCAAACACCCAAAAAACGTGATACCTTTAAGGAAAATCTTTTCAAGAAAAATGTTTTTAACTTACAAATAGTTTTTCTCAAAACAAGCGGTGCCTAAGATCTTCTTGAAGAAACCATTTCCTGTGTGATCCTATGAATTTTTAGCACCAAGTCTAGAAACAAGTATTACGAGAATCAATAGGACATTGAATTTGTAATTTCTAGTATAGAATTTTAATAAATTAAATTAAGCTCTTCTAAGGATTTTTTTTTTTTTTTTTTATGTTTGCTTCAGTAACATTAATGACTCACACTATTAAGAAAATTGTCTTTGAGACAAAAATTATGTAATGACAAATTTTTGTCATTGAAAGAATTGATTAGCTTTAGATTTGTGATGCATTTACGAGGATATGAAATGCAGGGGTTTCATATATTATTTATGTTTTAAAGATAGAATTTGCGATGAATTTTGATGGATTTGTAAGGGAGTTATTTTTTTTTTTAAATCTATTGCTAATTTTATAGTGGGAATGACAAATTTTTTGGTGTTATGTATTTAAAAAAAAGAAAGATATCTATTGCAAATTTGTTTCTAAAAGTTAAAATAAAATATTTATATATATACATGACATTGTAATCGAATTAAATCTCTCTTAAAGCTATAACATTAAATTCATATATACACATGATAGTGAGACAATTCAATCTCTCTAAAAGTTAGAATAAGTATACTTATATAGACATGGTATTAGAGACGGATTAAATCTGTCTCTAAAAGTTATAATAGATATGCATATGTAATTTAATTAAATACTTCAACATTTATTATAATTAGGTATCATCTTTTGTATTTTTGAAGAAGTGAGGAATATAAATTATATGTTTTTACTTAAATGAAGTTGCTTACAACTAAACCCTAACATGTTTTCCTATTCTTCAATAGAAGGCCACATTCTCACCATCAAAGGCTGAGCATGTGCATCTCCTCCTCCTCCTCCTCCTTATCCTTCTTCTTGAAATTGGTAAATCCTTTATTATTCTCTTTCAGTCCTTTTATTGCTTATAGTTAAGGTTTTTATTAACCTTTTAAGTTTTATGATGGTGTTTATAGCTTCTCTTTATAGATTATTAAAAACCTAAATCTTAATTTTAGCTTTATAATTTCAAACTTATGAATGTGTTTTGATTCTTTTGTATTATAAGGACTGATTTGGTTTCACATCCACATAACTTTACAAACTATAAGTACATGTAAATCATAGGATTTTTGGTTTGTGTTGAAAAATGATTGTTGCCTTCAACGATGTAAATAATCACCTTATGTATTGTTGTAATTAGTTTTGTTGTCTTTCTCGCATGAGTTTTAAATGAACTCCATAAATTCACTTAACCATTTTGAGAATGGGGCAATAATTTTTTGTTATTGGTAACTATTTTGTTTGTGTGAATTTTGGGTTGAGAAATAGTATCCATAGTTACTTGAGGTTACATGTGCATAAATTTTTGTTTTACATGTGAATTTTGATATATATATATATATATATATATGACATGACCTTTGGTGTGAGTTTGACTGCATTAGTCAATTGAATGTGATCTTCTTGGACTACTAGTCTGGTGGTAAATTTTTTGATCCAATGGTTATGAGCTTCTTTTGCAAATGACATTTAAATGAGATTGGTATGAACACAATTTAGTCGGAAAATTCAAAGAAAATGTCCATCCATCTATTACATTTAAGAACTTGACACTACTACAAATCTATTAATGCTTGGTTAGCCAATTTAATGATTTTCATGATATGTCCACAATCATAAAATTGCGATACATTGATTTGTGCATAAATACTAAAAAGTAATCTTCCAGTAACCTATTGAATCTAATGAATGGTAGGATGGGAAAATTGAGAGGAAAACCCAATATTAATTACTTCTAAAATAATATTCTTCTCAAATCCTACAATTTTATATGAAAGACAAAAACAAATGGGGCCAAAATTGAAGCCTTAAATACGACCCAAATAGAAAAAATAACCTAAAAATAAATAGGAAACTTAACAAAGACATTAAAAAAAGTAGAAAATTGCATTTTTCAAGGCTTAGCAATGAAATTTGATCAAAAAGCAGCCTATTAAACAAACAAAACTTGTGATTTTTTATTGTTGGCCCATTTTTCATAGGAATATGCTTTCGTTTCATGAAAACTTCGATACTTGCATCAATAATCCAACTCTATTTGCTCAACCTTACGCCCCCACCCCTTGTGCTATGTTATTGTTTTTGTTGTTATATATTGAAGCTTCAATAGATTAAAAGAAGTAAGGAGTTTTACACATTAAATAATTCGCTTTTCCTTGTAAACAAATTTCTTAAGGATTTATAGTTTTGATTGGAGATTCACTATTAGAGTTTGCATGTGATATTTTGTTAAAATGATAAGTGAGATTCAAAAGTTGAAGATAAACATGTAATATGATACTATAAAAGGTATATTTTATCATATAATTTTCTCATACAAAATTGTCACTTCATTTATATTATGATTAGCTTCATACTAGATGGCAGGATAGGTCCAATCACCAAGCAAGATATGTGCAAAATATTCAACCTAATAATAAAGATAAATCTAATCACAATTATAAAAATGAATATTATTGGGGTAAGGTCATATATCAATCCTTGTCTCCTTTATAATATTAGGATTTATTCAATTTTAACACACTAATTTTTCCCCAGTGCAAAGCCAAGGTTTATACATGATATATGTAAATTTATGTTAGACCAAGGTTTATAATTATAGTTATTATACATTTTTAATTAATTGCCTTAATATATACTCTATATTTTATTTTTCAATTTCATTTTTCTTTATATCACAGGTCCTTAGGAATAAATGACTTGATTACAAGGTAATCTTACTTTATATAAAAACGTTTATATTAATAAATGGACTCACTAAGTAATGTCTCCTTGCTCCCTTCCTCACTAAGTAAAAACCCATCCCGAACCCGCCCCGGTTGCATCCCTATTCCCCACAACACCCCAACAACACCCACCCCCACCCCCCCCCCCCCCCCCCGCGTCGCGCGCGTCTTTCTTTATAGCATATGTTAGGGGTAAAGGAAATTTTAAAAAAAATAAAAATAAGGTCACTCACTCAATAAAAACCCAAAAAATAGGTCATTTGAAATTGCATCTTGAAAACATGATTTCATTTTGCATTAAAATTGTGTCCCTACCATAGTGTAATGATAAGCCCTTATTGGTTGGTTTCACAAGGAATTTAAGTTTAATTCCAAAGCTTAACCAAGGCCACAAACTAGTTGAATTGAGATGGTACAATACTAAGCTTGAGCTCAACTCAAAATTTCAAAACATGAGTTAAGCTTGACCTCGATCAAGATTAAGATTTTCAAATTTAAGTTAGACTTGAAGTAACACTGCACAAGGTTGAGGTTGGCTCAATTATGCTTATTTTGGCTTGATTTATTAAAAAATATTTTTAACTCTAATTTATATAATATTAATATCTAAACTCGATTTAAATTTGATTAATATTTATAATCAGCTCAAGCTTAAGTAAGCTTATGAGATAATTGAGCTAAAACTATAAAACTCAAGTGCGACTCAATGAACTACTTGAGTGGCTAGAGCTCCAGCTCAAGCTTTACTTTAGTATTCTTAAATCAAACTCAAGTACATCGAACCGAGCTTGAGTGGTTTTTGAACTGGCTTAATTCATTTGCATCCCTAGTCTTGACAATTGGATGTTTGTTTTGAAAGTTGAAAAGATACAAAATATGAACTTGTTGAAAGTCGAACTCAAGTCTTTATTATCCATAAGAAGATCACTTACCACTATACCATAAAACCACTAATGATGTTATTCTTATAATATTTTATTTAATTACTTTAAAATAGTGCCTTAAAGACACGATTTCAAGCATTTTATTTTTAATTTTTAAAAAAAAAATATTATTTTTCTTCCCTTTTTCCCATGTATCAATATCTTTTCTAAGGCAAATTGACTTTGATTAAAATAGTTTTATGGACTTTGACATAGATATTCATTTTGTTTTGCTATTTTATTTCATTTTCCTTTTAATTTTACATGCATTTGAATACAACACATGCATTGTTTGTTAATTTTTCTCTACCTTTATTGATGAATCATGCATTTAGTTAACTTAATCACTATAGTTTGAAGTCAATATTGTTTTCTTTCCTTATTGGACTTTCCCATAAGCAATATGGGTGCATAATTGCCAATTTTACTTTAAAGCCTTTTTTTTAAACCAAAACAAATAAATAAGGTCTTTTTTTGAAAAAAAAAATTACAAATCCAATAAATTACTAAAATGCTAAGATGCAAAACAAAGGTGCTCTGCCTTAAAAAATAAAAATATCCACATATCTTTATTCTCTTAAGGATATTGTGTCATTTTTAGAATCCAATGCTTCAATTTGATTTATTAGAGAACTTAGCAATTACCATCGCTTCAAGTTTTACGTCTAAGTTTTTTCTACATGGATGTGGTTATATTAGAGCTATTTCATTATCTTTGATAATAATGATATGATTTTCATTGCGTATTATTTCCATTTAAAAGAGTTAAATATAAGTTATTATGAAAACTCACTTATCTAAACAAAAGACAGATTATATCTTTAGTGTAATTAACCTTTCACTAGTACATCTTGTCTTTTAGGAGTTTATTTTATCACTAGAAGTTTCAATATTCATATCCCCTTTTTTATTTGATTTTTTACAGTTCTATTATATGTTATGCCAAAGTGTAGTATGGTATAAAATTAAATTGGATTTTAATTAATTATGAATTGAATTTAGTGAAGAGTTAATGGTAAATAAAATCGTTGGTGGCTATTTAGAGGTTTTATTTGAATTTGGCTTTCATTTCCTATGAGATGCTAGAGTTTTTGTGAAATAACCTAACTTATTTAATAATTTAATTTTTATGTAAATATAATATTAGTTCTAAATATTAAGTTTAAAGTGAATTTGACATATGAAAATGAATGTGTAGAAATAGGTTTGATATACAATCTGTAAATTCTTATTAGTATAAAAGTGTGTTAGTAGCATGTTATGAATTAATACTATGTTTATTAATATAAATTATTAATGTATTTGTATATGTCTGATGAGATTAATGCTATTGTTTCATGTATATTAATATGTGTATAGTATAGTTAATGTTTGTGTCTCTTATAAATTAATATGTATGTGTTATGTTTAAAATTATTAAAACAACTTTTGAAATGTCTAAATATTTGTTAGCAGAATTTTACAATAAGTTAAGCCCATTTTCAAGCTCAAATTAAGTCCAAATTAAGCCAAATTAAGCTTAATCCATTATGTACCCAAAAGTCAAAGTTAGGATAAATATAAGCCCATAATTTAATTAAATAGATCCTCTTTTGGCAGCCAACAAAATCCATCTGATTCACTTTTCTTTTCTTTCTTTTGTTCTTCTTTCTTCAAACCATAAGCTCCAAACCTTAGCAAGGACAAGCTCTTGGATTCAATAATTTTCTCTAAGCCAAAGCTTCTTCATGTAAGTTAATGCAAATCATAAACTCTTTGTTTGTTCTTTCTTGTGATATAGATATAGAATCCATGTTAGAATGAGTTTTAATATCATATGAGTTTGAATGATTTTATGCACTAATAAATGTTGGATTGTGTTTTGTTATTATATGAACTTGTTATATGTGTTATGGAAGTAGTGAGAAGTTTTGGTTAGGATTGGAGTTGATTTTGAGTAGTTAAGTTTAAGGTGAAGAGTAGGAGAGGGTTTGATATAAATGAAGCAGTTTGATGTGTTAAAATGATGTTCAAAGTTGCTAGGAATGGTTAATGTGGATAGAAGATAGTATATAAAGCTAAATATGTATTTGAAGAAGGATTAAAAGTGCCTTATGTTACAAATTTTCAAAGTGCAAAATAGGAGAAACAAAAACTTTCGAACAGGTCTGGTTTTGCGTTTATGCCGGCATCCGGTACTTCAACGCTGCTGGCATAGAGGCAGTATTGAATGTGATTAGAACCGATTTTCCTAACGTTGCTTGTAACGCCGCCGGCTTTTGTGAAGAAATTGGCCAGCGTTTATTTTTCAAATCCTACGTCGGCCACTAGGCTTCAACACCGCCGGCCTTTTATCAGTGTTGAATGCGAACAAAACTGATTTCCTTAACACGATGTACAATTCCAAAGATGCCAGCGTTCAGCTCAAATTTGCGAGTGTAAATTACTCGCATATCCGCTAAGTTTTTATAATTTCAACCTTCTTTCTTTTGTCCTTCTTTACTTCATATATGGTGTTCTAATGAATCTATAAGTTATATAAGCATGTTTTATGTATAAATTAAGTGTTCGAGCTATAAGTTGGGTTTATTGAATTTCCTTGTATAGTTAATTTAGAATTGTGCATAGTATGTATGTTCTACGTTTGATTAATTGAATTGTTTTGATATTTCTTATTTCAGTTAAAAGTTCTTCAGTTGATTCCCCTCTGAGTGGATATAGTGATACCTTATTGGGTAAGGTACGCAGTAGCTTGCTTGTTGCATGTTAGGAATAGACATTACTAAATTTAACTTAATTCAATTCGACTTAACACTTTGATGAACTAAGTGTTTATTACGCTGTTTAATCTGGTCCGAGGAGCAGCAAACCTGTCATGATGCAATGACATGTTAGTTAGGTGCTTTAACCTAAGTCATGATGTAATGACTTTACTATAGTGCAATGGTACGCTATGATGCAATAGCGATTTGTTTATGGTTAAGCAGATAGCTGATGGGGAGATTAGTATCTGAGTAAAGTTTGCTTAAACTTAGGGGGAAATGCCATGTTTTAATTCAAAGTTTATGGGAACTGGTGAACTAGATTCATGTTGTGGACTGAGTTTAAGTAGAGTCGGGCAACGTCTTTGAAACCCTAAATAAAGCTATTTCTTTATGGAATAAATGTAGGAGATATAAGTATTCGAACTACTTATATCAACCCCCTAAGCAACTGTTGCCACTCAGGACCCCTAAATTCCTAAAGGGTGATTCCGGGGTTTGAATACCCTACTTTTGTTTTGTTAAAAGAAAACTTATCAAGATAATGACTTGATCATTGATGCATTTCATTCGAATTAAGTTCGCTTGACAATTCGTTTTTATATTTGTTATTGCGTAGTAGGCCACTATCGATGAAAAAAGAGATAGAAGTATTAGATATGGAGAATTAATTTGTGCACATGCAAGAAATCTACACATAATGTTGAACAATGCTTTGAGATAATTAGTTTTCTAGATTGGTATAATATAGGGAAGGGCAAATGAAGTATGAAATTAGCTGATCATGTTGATACGAGTACATCTATAGTTAACAATCCTCTTGAGGATGTTAGTGACAATGATATTCATACATCAGTGCAGTAGGATGGCAAAGTCATGTCTAAGATTTGTCAAGAGATTGAGCTTTTTTAAAAGAATAGCAAACTAATGTGATGATACACCTTTCCTTCATGGCTTGTTTTGGTTAGGAATTATATTCTACTTATTATGTCAAAACACATAGCAAAGAAACTTTTTAGGTTATAGATATGGGAGCTTCTAATCACATTTCAACATATTTGCATTTGTTAACCCATGTTAAACTTCTTTCTAAGCCAATTCACATAAAGTTATGTGATGGTTATACAAAAAGTGTGTACCGAACCAATAATCACATTAAGCGGCCGAATTACTCTTATTAATGTGTTATATGTTCTTGAATTTTGTTGTAACCTACTATTAGTTCACTAACTTCTTTCACAAGCTCACGTAGTTGCGTAGTTTGGTCCTTGTAAATGTATTTACTAGGACCAGAGCTCCAAAGAAATTGTTTCAAAAGCTAAGAGTCAAGGGGGAAGCCAACTACAAGTCATTTTTCCCAAAATGTTTATAGTACTATTGCAACTCTTCAACTGGTTACACTTTTTAATTAAAATGGATTGTCAATTAATCTTATGAATAGTAGGTTGGGACAATTGTCTATATCCAAATTGCAACATTTGTCTTGTTGTAACAAACATGAATTGTCAAACTTCTTTTGTGATACATGTGCACTTGCTAAACCACATAAATTGCACTTTGGTAATAGATCCTCTAATTCATCACAAACTTTTGGCCTATTATATATTGGTATATGACGGCCTTATAATACTTGCTTTGTCTTTAGTAGTCAATATTTTTTCACTATAGTGGATGATAAGATGAGATGTACATGAACATCTTTTTTTATGTCTTTTAAATAAGAAATTTTTAGTATATTCTCTTGATATTTCACATATATCAAAAATCATTTTCAATCTAAACCAAAATATATTAGAATTGATAATAGGATGGAATTCCTATCAAAACAATGCGAAAGATTTATTTTCCAAATTAGGAATACGTTAGAAATCAATTGTTTACTTACCACAATAAAGTGTTGTTGTAGAGAGAAAGCATAGACACTTATTAGACACTGCTAGAACACTTTGTATCCATGTCTATCTTTCTAAATTATTTTGGGAGAATGTCTTTTGACTACCACATTTCTTATTAATTGATTACCTATTGAAATTAAAGGTTGGAAGTCTCTTTTTGAATCACTTCATCATAAGCTACCCTCTTCTGATGACTTGAGGACATTTAGATGTTTATGCTACACTTTTCTTCATATAAAAACCAAGAAATAAATTTAATATTACATAAAGGTGTTGTGTTTATGAAGGTAATCTATCAGTCAAAAAAGTTTAAACTCTATGAACTAGATTCTAGACAATTTTTTTGTGAGTAGAAATGTTCAAAAATTGAACATTTCTTCCCATTTCAATATGCTAATGTCATTTCCTCTATTCCTTTGTGTATTGAACATATGTCTTTGAATCTTACATCTTCTATGTCATGTTCGGATGATTACGGTAGTTTCTTACCTATTGTTCATACTTCTACGCATCCTTATCTTGATAGTGCATCTACACACTCTCCATGTCATGTTTCTCACAAATCTGCACAGCCATCCAAATGTTCCACTTGGATGAAACATACTCCAAGTTGGCTTGAGTTATCAATTTATTACCTATGAACTTTTTAAGTTCATTCATAGTATCTAGATGAGGCGGTTAATTTTTAAAATAAGTAAATTTTAGACAGTTAATTGCAAATTTTGGTAAAATTTATGTAGTTACTTGTAAAAATGGATAAAGTTTAGCTAGTAAATTGATATCCTTAAACTTTAAGTAGTTAACATCACAAGTTGATAAAATTCTAGTACTTGTCACATCCACGCTTCCCCCATGCTAACTAAAATAAAGGAGAAAGATTTCCCCTCCACATTTTCTTTTCTTTTTTTTATTTTAAAACTAGGAACTCAATTTGATAGTGTAATGCACAAATTATTCAAAGCATGGGCAACGAGTTGAAATAAGCTGAAAGCACTAACAATAGGATTATTTTTTAAAATAATGGCTAAAGAAAGTAATTATAAAAATCACAAGACACCAAAGTTGTTTCATTATTTTAAGGTCATAGATGTAGATTATGTAATTATTTATTTGGATTTTGGGGTTAATTGTTGGGATAGGTGAGTACTTCTACATGATGGTCATAGATTACATAATTTAATTTATTTTTTTGTTCCCTTAGTATTCATTTAATGTAATCACCATTTGATACATATAACATTGTTAAATTTGTATATGTCATGAGTGTAACATCTACTAGTGTAATAGCATTTGTTTGGCGCGTAATTACAAAACTCTTAGAACAAAAGGATCGATATAAACAATATTTGACCTTAAGATTGGGAATCTTATGAACCTTGGTATGATAATATGAGAACTTTAACAGCTGATTTTATCAACCTAGTGATTCTATATAAAAGTGCTAGTCGTTTACAAAATATATATACATCTTAAGACCCTTTTTTTTTTTTTCCTTGGTAGAGCATTTGAAAGTTATCTACCACGTTGTGGGCATTTATTACATATAGCATAGAAATAACATTATGCCAGTGAGATACAAGATGTTATGGGCTTCTAGCATATAAGACAACAAAATTCAGAAAGAGGGACAGGAATTATCGTCATAGTGTGGATGAATGTCCTCTGTAGTCCTCAACCGTTGTATTAATCACAAAATTAATAAACAAATATCACAAATGAACAGAGAAAGGAAGAGGAAAACCAAATTGAAAGGCTGATTTGGTTGCTTTGAACATGGGAAACTTCTTCGAGAAAACAAATGGGCAAGCAAAAAATATCCTGATCCGTGGGATCTGTAATTTGATACTTGTATAAACAAGTTGCTTGAATTCTGATTTTTGACAAATACATTACCTGAATTTTACCTAAATTTATTTATTTTCTTGTAATTATCTTTTTTTCCAATTTTTAAACGCCTGATTTTCGAACAATACTATAGCCAATTCAATCAAATTAGTGCCAGGAGCAAATTTGAATTTAGTCCCCATAATGCCGATGTTCGCGTTGGCGAATTGTATCTATGAGAGCTTGAAAATGTATTCTAAGAAGAGAGCTGGAGAACGAATCAATGGTTTTCAATGCACCCTGAAACATTAACAAACAGTCTTTTTTATCTTTACAACAAAAAAAATTAGTGCATTTCTGAAGCAGAGTTCGCTACAGATTAACAAGAAGTGGACCTGAATACAAACTTTTGATGTTGATGTTGTCCTTGACATTGGACATGACACGATCTTGCTTTTTCTTTCAGCTCTTGAAATGCTTTCATGGTTTCAACATCGAATCCGCCAGCAAACTAGAAAGGAAAAACGGACACAGGATTCTCAAAATGTCCTGGAACAGTTACGATGATGAATATACTTACGATGATGTGGAAAAACAAAGGTAAGGGAAGTTACCTGATGTACACGGAATGCGAATCGAACTCCTTGCACTATTAGCTCTTCTTCTTCAGGGCCACCCCCAACAAATTCGAGTTCAGCAGATACTCTCTTCATGTATTTCATTGCTAGTTTTACAGATGCAAGTTTAATCTGCAATAACAAGATTCATTTGGCTTCAATTTGAAAGCAAAAGAAGGTCCACTCATCATTTGTTCATAGTTCAGTTCATTAGCAGGTGCTACAAACAGCTGGTGATAGAACTTAATACGTTTCAATGAGTCGCTATTTCTCACAGAATGTCTTATCAAATTTATGGACAAGTATCAACGACTACTGAGACTTGGTAACCTAGCAAGGTGAGCACAGGCAGATGCTCTAGCAAGCTTCATTTGGCTTCAAATTTGAAGCAAAAGGTCCATGCGCTATTGTTCATAGTTTAGTTTGTAGTTTAGTACTACAAGCACTTGGTGATAGACTATGGAACATAATACATTTCGATAAAACTTGATCTTATTGTGATTTTAGGCTTGATTTTATTGTGATACTTAGTTTTTGTTATTTTCTATCCAAATGGACCTTAAATTACTCCAAAAACAAGAAGCACAAAGCACAAGGTAGTCCATAGAGTTAAAAATATTTACTAGGGTCCTCCGCATGTCATGCCACTCTGTTTCTAGGTCTTTTCCTAGACCTTAAACAATGTTACATGGTACCATATTTTAGTAATTTCTGTTTGTAAACAGAGTGGCATCCTAGTTAACCTTTCTTCTTCCAAATTGAATAAAGCAGATAGGTCAAAGTTAAGAATCAGATTCTCTAAACTGACTACTGCATACTAAATCTAAATTGGAAGATGACAAGAAGATTCATTATCATATCAATGATAAGACACACACGTGACCTGAAGGATGCATAGGAAAAGAAAATGGACAAATCCCCAAAATTAACCACAAAATCTAGTTTAACTCGTGAGATGTCTAGTGATGTAGATCTACAGAAAATGGGTCAACGATATTGGGTTTTAAATTTATACGGGTTGCATCCATGTAGACACAATCTTTATCCATACTACCCAAAAAAAGGGAAACGAAAATACATACCTGGCTTCCAATTCCATTTTCAAGCATCCAATCCATAGGGATCTGATATGTTTTATATCTTTGCATCGCGGATTCCCTCATTCGCGATAGATTATAGACACCGTGCTCTAATCTGCTATGAACAGATCAGGTGGATAAACAGATTAGCAAATGATACTCCTAAGGCAAGAACATGAAAATGCACGAAGCGAAATGAAATCCATAATGTTGAGAATAGTCCATACTTTTCGAACAATGCCTGCATTTTCTTGAGGGCTGGACCACAAGGCTGGCGGGTATCATCACAAAAGGATGATGCCTCTGATTCAAGCTTTTTCAGATCACCATACCCAAATGCAGCCTCCCGCAGAGCATCAGCCTTCCGTTCTGGCCAATCAAAGTGTTTCAACACCGCCCTCTCATCGACCTGAATGCACAAACCCCAAAAACATCATCAACATTGCAATAAGTATTTACCAACACATCTAAACTTATCATGAAACAAACTGCTGCTGAGTTCAGTTACCAAATAAGACAGCTCGTCATCAAGCCATTTAACAAAAGGCACCACATCTTCGATGTCGGTAAATGCAGCATTCTCAACTTCTTTAATCAAAAATCTTATGAAATCTCCTTGTGTTTCCACATCCGTTTTGATCTGCAGCACAAAATACACACACCCGATCACCCTCAATGAGTGTATAAAAAAAATAAAAAGGAAAAACTAGAATCTCTAATCTTACACATTTGATTAATTTACACACTAGATTCAAATTAAAAACTTGCCTCCATAGTCAAACATTAGCAGCTTTATGTTTTAAATCCCTTTTATCTAATTTCTAAATAAAGTAAATCCGAAATGAAATAAAAACACACTTTAATTTGAAAAAATTACCTAAAGTTACTAAATTTCAATAAAAGCGATCATGATCTTTTACTTTTCTCGTAATTTAATTTAAGAATCTAGAGATACTTTATTTGGAAAATTAGACAACAAAATTCTCAAAACAACAAGTCTAAAGATTTCAATAGTAAAAAACAAAAAGCACATTCCGACTTGTTACGTATCATATGCAGACCAACTAACTTTTCGAGTGGCAATCTCGTAAATTAGTTACAAAACCAGGGGCTTAAAATTAATTAAATGCTTACGGCGAGCAAGTGAGCAGACCGGTTCTCGATCTCTCCGATCATGTCGCGCGCATTGGCCGTTGACGGTGGTCCCTCAGCTCCAACTCCACCGCTGGAATCTCTCCTCGTGTCCCTCCTCATTAACGAGTGGTAAAACTCCACCACCTCCGGCACTCTCCTTACCTTCTCAGGTACGGCCTTCGTCGCCTTCGGAGGTGGCGGTGGAGGTGGCGGTGCAGTCTTCTTTGCTGGAGCAGGAGGTGGCGGAGGAGGCGCAGGCGGAGGGACGGTCTTGATAGGAGCAAGCGGCGCTCTTGCTCGCAATGGAGGCGGCGGCGGCGGTGGAGGAGGAGGAGCAGCGATCGGATTCACGGTGAAGAGCCAGAAAAGCACGGCGAAGGAGGAGGAGGAGGTGGTGCGGTGCATTTTCCGATGCATCAACGGAGATAGATGGCGGAGACGAGGAGCAGCGTTTCGGAGGCGGTTTTGGAACTCTAGGAGCTCGAGACGTTGTGATATGCGACTGACTGGATTCAGCCGAGTCAGCCAGTTCTTCCGAGTTGCATCCGGTGTCTCGGCCTTTCATCCTCCACCGTTGATTCCTCTCTCCTCGAAATCGAATCCGAACGTTCAATTCGCTGACCATTATTATTATTATTGTAATCATTGTTATTATGATTACTAATATTTTCCGTACACTTCAAAATCGCTGCTCGTCTTGCGGTTTTCATGCTCAAAAACCGTTGCGACGACAAATCATCGCAACTCGTGCTCTCGAACGACGTCGTTGGCATAGTAGTCGTTGCTATATCCGCTTTTGCTCGAAACGACGCCGTTTTCTTCAATTCAATGATTTCGTCTTCCAATGCCTTAATCCTACTCTCTTTTTCCCTGCTATCCTTCTCGTAATCCAACCTACATTGTTCCAACTCGTCCCTAACCTTCTCATTCTCGGCTTCGAGCGCTTCGATACGCTTCGATTTCGCGACAATCTCCGCATTCCTCGACGCGATCTCATTCTCGAGAACCGGTATAATCGCAGCAGATTCTTTGACTAGCTTGTGCTCCAAGAGCTCGGTTTTAAGGCGAGACTCGCGTTCGCGGAGGTCTTCGACGAGGCGGAGTAGGTCAGCTATGTCGGGAGGGCGGGGCTGGACCTGAGCGGAAGAGCGTGGGAAATAGCGGGAAAAGGTGGCACCTTTGGAGGAAGAGTTGGAGGAAGTCTTGCCGGAGCTCGGTGAGGGTGAGGGTGGTTTAGGAGGTTTGGGAGGTGGAGTGACGGTGGTGGTGGTGGTGGCGGTGTTGGTGGCGTCGTGGTGGTGTCTGGGGGACTTTTGGAGTCCGATTGCTGCTCTCACTTTACCGGCCACCATTGTCAGGTGCTAAACTCTAAAATCTCTCTCACTCACCTCTCTCTCTCTCTCTCTATTGCTTCGTGTGTCCGTTGGGGGACGAGGCTAAGGATAAGGGGAAAAGATGAGGTTGTTTTTTGGATGTGGCATTTTTTTTTTTTTTTTTTTTTATACTGTGTTTGCTTAAGTGATGCGTTTTACTGCTTACAGAGAGAGAGAGGGGTAGAGAGATGTCAAATGGGAGCACAGAGAGAGAGAGAGAGAGAGAGAGAGAGCGAATAAAAGCGGCACAGACAACGAGGAACGGTCTAATTTTCCATGTATCCAATTTGAATAATATTGGAACTAACTATGTCCGTGTCAAGTGTTTTTGTTAATAAAAATTAAAAGGGCCAAAAAAAAGTACGTGGATGTTTCCTGAATTTGCTTCTAAACGTTTTTTTTTTTTTAATTTCGGCCCAAAAAAAAATGGAAAAGAAAAGTTGGATGCTTTGATTATGCGGATAAGAGGCAGAAAAATATCAACATATTTTAAAGAAATGGTAAAATAATGGTATATAGCTATTATAAAATTATCAATAAAAAGGAATCATACGATATTTATATATTAATAATCCTCTTTCATTGTCTATTACGCTAAATAAGACTTTTCAAGAGAAACCTTTTAGCTTATGTTCCAACCAGAATTTGATCGATATACTTAAGTGTCCTTTGGAATCGTGTTCCGTTGTATTTTGAGTTAGATGGCTTATGACACTATCAATCCCCCGGCCGGCAAGACAAAAATCGACCAGCAGACACTATCAATCTCCTGTTCATTTCGATGAACAGATTAAGAAATGAATGAAATTTTAATTCAAAAAGAATATAGTAGGATTGTAATGATCAATATAAAAATAGATAATTATATAAATATTATTTTCAAGATATAAATATTTATGATAAAATTAAAAAATAGACTCATGAGTTGGATATATGAATTTGAGATTCATCATTTTATTTAATAGTAATTTATTATGAATTATCATTTCTCTCAAGTGAACACCATAATATCGAACAAGAAATGAATGAATAGTTATTCATATCAACTAAATAGACTGTAAGTATACAATGATATATAAAAGTAATACTGCGTGAGTGTGGAAAGCGTAGCTTTATTCCTTTATTAGGAAAGTAACAACCCGTTCACTTGGATTTATTTCCTCATCTTTCGACATAAAGTTGTTATTACATTGTTTACTTAAAGAAAATGGCAATTTACAATAAGTAGCAATTCATATCCCTACACTCATTAATTATCATTCCATGGTATATTTTTAAACTTTGTCATAAATACACCTATCTTAAAAATATCATATATACAATTATCTTATCTCTATATAACAAATAAGAGGCATTGTAGGTATTTTACCTTTTACTCTAATAATTAACTACTTTACTTTTTATACCAAATGAACGTTGTAATAGTCATTACAATTCTATTACATTCTCATTGAATTGAAATTTCATTTCTCCTTTATTCCATACAGCAAATGAACAACTCATAAATTACCTAAGATAGAAAACTTCCTTTATCTATTAAAGAAAGTTCTCAAACTCATTTTAGGCAAGTGTCTTTCGATTATTTACGATCAGTCATATGATGCATACATCATTTGAAAAGTAGGAGGTTCCTTTCATTTATGGTGGTTAAAGGACACGATCAGTTAGTTTCCCTTTTTAAGTTGTAAGAGCTTGATGGTGCCAAAAGGCTGGCTATGTGGTTATGAGGTTGGATTCAACCTAAGGAATGTTTGATGAAAAATATGGACATTTTGATGGAAAGGATTGAATTGATTTTTTTTTTATTTAATAAGTTCTAGATTACTTATAACTTTTTATGGAATTAATGGTAAATTAGAGTGGAAATTTTTTATTAGAAAATGATTTTAAAATTTAAAATCCATTGTTTATTTTCTTATATTGTTTCTACTTGGTAATTAACCATTGATGCTATTGTTTTAAACTATCACCTATCCATCAAAGTCACAAGAAATTTCAAAATTTTTATTCTAACATTGGTACTGTTTTCCAAATGTAAAGTCTGAATCATAGTATAATATTAAAAAAATAAAATAAAATAAAACAATATCGAAAAGTTTCTAATGAAATACTCCAAATTTTACCAACTTAAATTAGTAATGTGATAATTAAATACTATATAAAAGTGACTAGTTTTAACACTTTATTTTAAACTTTAACTTTGTAATTAAATTTTTAGTTAATTGAATTTCGTAAACTATTTAATATAACTAGAAAATTTAACATAATGGCATTAGAAAATAGATTTAATGGAAAATAAAAGATTTTAATATAACAAATACGAATTTTATCCTATCAATTACTTCAATTTCTTATCTCTAACGTATCTAGCTATTCAATTTCTTTCAATTATCGACCTGAAACTAATTTCTTAAGTTCCATTACCTATATTCTTAATTCATTAAAATTGAACCTTCATCTAAATTTAGACACGAGCTAATAACTCACTAACTTTACATCTACAACTATAGATATCAAGTGTAGTATGACTTGATTAATTTTTAGGATCGGCTAGATAGTAAACGATAGTTTAAAGACATATTGTTAGGTTGAAATATGATATAGAAATAAAAATTGATTGATATCTACTAAACTAGGGCTCGAATAAAAATTCTCAACACATAATCATGAAACTTAGAATTTTCTAAGCCTATTGAGTATAATACCCTAATTTGATCTATTGGAACTAGAAACCTTAATTGCGCAAGTGAGAAATTTAATAATTTAACATTATTAGGAATAATAAAGGAATTTAATTGAAAATAGAGATTCTAATGCCATAAATACCAAATTTAACCTATTAAGCAACATCAATTACCAATTTCATTAAATTCAAATTAATCAATCCTTTCCAGTTATCAATTGAATTTTTAATCAAGTTTAATCATCTAAAACCATAAAATATCAATTTAGACATTTTAGCTTAAATTTCAACTCCTTGAATCATAAAATTTAAAACTAAATGTTTGTTTTCAAATACCAATTCCTAAACCCGTAAAACCCTAAATTTAAGTAGGATATTAATTTCCCATTTATTAGATTTCTTAGAATTATTTTCTAATGCCAATTAGCTAATTCTCTTTCTTACTTCTTAATTTCTAATTCTAAATGTCTGAAGCCCATAACCTAAAAGCCTAATTCATCATATAAAACCATAAGCCCATTAACATAAAAGGCAAGCCCATTAACATTAAATTCAAGCGCATAAAGCTTAAGAAATCAAAGTTCGTTAGCCTATCAAAGCCCATAAAGACCACATTAGCTATCATGCATTATCATGAATCATCATATACCTTATAAAATCCTAATGATTGGAAAATATCAAGTGTGTGAAAAGACCAAAATGACCTTATCCACTTCAAGAAGTTTTCTACACCTAGGGAAAAAAAAAACAAATGCCCTCAATTAATCATGCAAAATGACCAAAAAGTCCTTGACCCTAATGGAAATTACATAACATGAATTAATATAAATAGGATGCTTAGAAAACCTTAATTCTTCTCCCAACTCCAACAACCCTTTCTTTCTAAAAATCCTCTCAAAAACATCTCCTAAAACCCACAAAAACACTACAATAATCCCTCATCAAGACAAGCTCCAAATGGATAAGGAAATCCATTCTTTTTTCATCATTTAACAATTCAATTTCTCCCCTATAAATCTAATCTCTACTTCAATTGATTCTTAGGTGAAATTTGAAGACCAAACCAAGGATTAAGTTGGGAATTAGCATTAGAAGCATCATCAACCTCTTAAAGTAGTAGTAGTAGAGATTTCTAGAGTTTATTTGCCAAACCAAGTAAGTAATTGCAACTAATATGTTTGATTATGTTAATGATATATATATATATATATTCATGTAAATTACTAAAAACAAATTTAGATCAAAGTATTGATTGATATATGTATGCATGAAAATCGTAATGAGCATGTGTATATATATATATATATATACTCTATGTTATAATAATTATTGATTTTATAGTATGTTTATATATATATATATATATGCATGCTAAAACATGTATATAAATGTATGATTATGTTGGATTGATGTGTTTTATTGAAATGAAATTATCAACTATTTATATATATATATATGCAAATATGAGTGTATTGCTTATAGGCTGGAAATTAAGAAATTAGTGTAGATGATGATGGTTTAAGTCATGATTTATGACTTAATTTGTAAAATATAAATCTAAGTATAAACTAGATAATAAAACATAGAATAAACATGTTTTAGATGATTTAAATGTGCTAAAAAGTTAATTTATATGCATTTATGTGCAATATGGACAACTTAAGTAATGATATTTAAGTTAAATAATAAATGAATTTATTTTTCGATGAAATTTATAAAAATGGTATTTTATCATGTCTACATATAACCGGAAATTTTCGTGATTTTTGAAATACATTTACTATTTTAAAAAATTAAATTACAAACTAGTAAAACAGAGCAAAATAATGTTTGACCAGCAGCAATAATGTAAATGTTTATGGTTGAACCGGTGACTTTTTCTTCTTTTTTTTGGGTAAGACTAATGAGTTTGAAAACTTAAGTCTATTTTAATATTGTGTAAAGAACCAAATAAGAACCGGCCGGCTTAATGGTCAAATTTTATCAAGCTAATTGATCTTCGCTGCCCATGCTTTGTTGTGGACAGTTTCATGTTAATTAAATTTAAAACCCAAGTTAACTAATTAATTTAGGCTAAGTGAACTTATGAACATGTAAAATAATGTGTTAGGTAGTTTACATAAAAATTTGAGCTCAAGAACCTGTGTTTAAGATAGTGAACCGATTTATTAAAGTTAAGGCGCACACTTATTTTCTATAGGAAATGAAATATTGAAAGTTAAGGTAAATGAAATCTAACCAAATAAATATAAAATAAATGTAAAGAAGTGTATTCATATTAAAATATAGATTCTAAGATGAATAATTAATTATCATAAATTTATGAATTTATTTAATAAAATAGTTATAAATATAGCATTATAAGATAATAAAACATAAAAGGAAACTAGTTTAGATTCTTTAGCACATTTAGAGGTAAAAACGGATTATGAATGATATAAATAGAGTAGTTATATTTTAAATGATTTTTTTTATTTAATAAAAGTTTATTAGATTGATTATATGATATGTTATTGAAATTACCATTTTAAGGACCTAATTACCATAAAATGAGTTTAGTAGATTATGTAAAATATCAAATAAACTTGATTGATTAATTCTATCCAATTTGGCTAAATTAATTTAATGTAGATTTATTAAATAATATTGGCTTTTCAAATTCTTCAGAGACCAACAATTTATATTTAACTATTAATCAAACTAGTGAGCACTTATATGATCATATTAACTTGTAATTGGCTTATATTAATATGTTAGGTTAGACCATGAAGAATAAAGGGAGTATGTTGTTTCAAATGAATGTTTACTAGAAAAATGAGTATTTAATATGAGTTAATATAAGTCGATAATTGATTTAAATGCTTATACGAATTAATGTCCTAAGCAGGTATTTCCACAGTTTGAGTCTTCCTTCAACTTTACATTCTGAGGTACCTTATGGTCTATCTTCTGTTTGTTCAAAGTATAGGCATTGCACCAGATACGCAATGACTTGTGTGTTGCTTGCCATGATAGGCATTCTAAATGAATTAATACTTAAAGAAGGCTTTAATAATTGCTTATTGCTTGTGTATGGCCGTTTTTGAGACCTGGTATGAGGGGCGGCAATCTTTGCTAGGTGGTGCCAGCATGGTAGTTAGACACTTAGGCCATAATCAATGGCTCAACGGGTAGCTAATAGGGAAAATGGTGGCAAGATAACTTCTATTCATATTGGAGAGAAGTTGTGTTAAGCAGTTTAATATATGGGCTTTGTTACTTTATTTACTCTCAAATGGACTAATATGGATACAGATGCGTAATGGCTATAACTCCTATACGAGACTAGTACTTGTAGAGGTAAGATATATAGAAATTTGGATTGCTATATTAACTCCTAAGCAGTTGCTACTACTTAGGATCCCCCAAGTTCCCAATATGTTGCTGAGTGTGAGTGCTCTAGTATTGTTTTTGCTCCACTTTAATTTAAAAATGTAAATTATTGATTGTTGCATTGCATCTAAACAGGTTTGTTATGGCCATCTCGTGTGTGCTTGTGTTGCTATTGGCTTTGACTTATTCCTTTCTTTTTCAGGTATTGATGATTTTGATGATGATACTTGTGATTGCATGGGGTCCGGTACAGATCCTTGAGGAAGTTACTCGATGATGAAGTGACTAGATCGCTGGATTGTTGTCTTCATCCCAAAATATCAAATTTATTATGATACTTGTATTTTGATAAGGGCCTAATTGCGTGCCCAACTACGTACCTATGGTTTTCTGATGAGATACTAAATACTCTTATTAGAAATACCTTATGGTATGGATCTTATTATATGTAAATGTCTACTCACGGAAGTAGTCTGCTTGAAATTGTTTTAAAAATTTTATTTTTTTCGCTACAAATCCTAGCTGTTTTCATAATCTAATTTAATGTTTTCATAATCTAAAATTTATTTTGCAACGATGACAATAAAACTATAAATTAAGTTAGCCTTAACATATAATACGTAAGTGTTCTACGTGGTGGCTGACATGCCTTGAACCAAGTTCAGGGTATGACATTTAGTAAAATGAAAGTTCATTGCATAAACAACTTATGGTTCTTACATGGAAACAGTCTAGTAGATACAATCAAGGAGGAATTGAATTGAAGTGTTACGGATGCTGAGATTTGTTAATCCATGAACAACATTAGCCCTATTGAAGCTGCTGGTATGGACGGTTACCATGCCATTTTTTTCCAATAGTGTTGGGATGTGGTCGGCAAGTTGTTTGTTCTCATGTACAAGATATCTTGTCTTCGAGGGTTATGGTTAACGATCTAAACAAAACCTTGCCCACTCTTATACCAAAGAAGCCAAATGTAAACGTTACAAGACTTCTGTCCTATTAACCTTTGTACGATGGTCTATGAGATTGTTACTAAACTACTTATTAGTCATTTGAAGACCTTTCTTAAATGAATTGATACAACCTTCATCCATTAGGTATGCATGTGACAATGTACTGGTTTTAAAAAGCCTATGATAGGCTTCAAGGACTTTGCGATTTATAGCCTTTTGATAATGAACTTCCCAAAATGGTGGATTGCGCTTGTCCGAGCCCAACAATCACAAAATTGCTTTTAGCATTAAAAGCTACCTAAGACAGAACTGGATCTAAATTTTCTATGATGGTGCTTCAAAGGCAATGAAACTTTTGCAATGGCTATCCCACTCATGTTAGAAAACAAAATCTGGAACCATTTTCTGGTCCATGCAGTTAGCCAAGACACATAGACTTGGAAATGCATTATCTATACTAATTCCACAGACGCCATAGATTGGATCACTTGTGTTGATATTGATACTTCCATTTTTACCTTCTTACCTCTTGCTTTGTAGGGACATGTTCCGAATGAACACAATGAAACTCCAATGGTGCCAATGGAGATTAATGGTATCACCCATACCTTAGCCAACATGATTTGTGCCAACTGAGGACGAAGTGTTCATAAACAAACCCAATTATACATTGTACTTTTTGTCACCATAAGATATTGCAGACATGCTTGATGGGTTGCCTTCAAATTTTTTGCTTTCTTATCCTTTACTGCATCTGGGGAATGGGGACTCTGATGTTTACCTTCTTATTAGGAGCCCCCTTGAATGTTTGTTTTGGCAAACTAGAAGCAATTCATGATCATTAGGCTTTGATGATCTATAATAACCAAAATTCATTGCTATAGCTCTAGTTTAAGGGAATCCATTCAAGATTGGGTAGGCTTACAATGAGGAAACTTTTAATTCATTCCTTCTAGATGTCTGATAATTAAACTAGGAAATGGTATTGCCATGGGCATTGGACTAGTTATTTTTCTCGGCTAGATAAGTTGGAATTGTGCTTCATCTAAGTCGATAAGGTGGTAATAGGAACATTAAAGGGTGTCTGTATGCATCTTCATATAGCATTTGTTCATGGGCAATCATCGAAAAATATGTTGTATTGTTCTTTAGCAAGACCACAGAGGTAGCAAGTTGAATCTGTGGAACACCTCTAGTAGTTAACTTATCCTTGGTGGGAAAACCCTAATTAAGCAACACCAAACAAAATAGTGTATTTTTGGGTAAGAGGAAAGTTTCAAATTCCATTAGAGCTGTTCCCTCGTAATAATTAAAAGGCTTTAGTTTATCAAAAAAAAAAAAAGAAAAAGAAAAACCAACACACTTATGAGTTAATCACAATTTATTGCAAACTTACCTCTAAAACCTTTAGACAAGTACAAGAACTTTTGTTTAATAGTATCTTTTTTAATAACAGTATTCAATGATAATCAATTGTAAGATGGTAATTAAAGCAAAATTTATAAAAATGATTTTTCTTTAAAGATGAAAATCATTTCTCTTGTTTTTTAAATACTACATCCTCTTAATAGTTAATAAGATGTACACTGCTATTATTAGTTATTACTTCTTTCAATATCACCTAAATGTAAAAGCCACAAGTTATTTCAAATCTTGAAACTAACTAAGGTAATACTTCCCATGCATCAAATTACCTATTATAAATCTTTTAGTAAAACAAGCAGACCTAAAAATAAAGCAAAAATGCAAATCTATCTTCAATATTGTCGATAAACTCATAGCTAACTTAAGTTCCAAAATAATCTCTGTCTCCTATATAAAAAATATTTTGGTACTATGATGGCATAAAGACATATAAAAATGTAGACAAATTTTACAAAGGGATTAGTGGGCCTATTTGTAGAAGCTGAGGCAATATATGAATTAGAAAGTAGATAATTTTAATGGACAAATGTATAATAATATAAATTAGGAAAGCAAATCTTCTCACTATAATAGTTTCAAGATCTTCAACGAGTATGTTAGATACAATCAGATATGCTTTTGGATTGCTCGACTAATGAAAGATTGGGCAATCAAGTTGGAGCTCTTTCAAGGATGCTTTACGGAATCTATTTAGCACCATGTGAAGAGTGATTGAGTTGTTACCGATTAGGATAGCTCGATTTGGTTTTGTGTAGTTGTCCTCAGGCTTAAAGTGGATAGGGCAAAGTCCAAGGAGCTCTGCCATGACTCAAACAGGTTGATCTAAGCATAAGGAACTTATATCCAAAGTAGCCTATTAACGATTAGAGTTAGTGTGAGATATTTTCCTTTTTTTTTTTTTTTTTTTACAATGTAATTCTATGTAAAACCCAATTTAATTTGATGTTACATCACATCTTTTATTAGTGTGATTCCATTAAGAATTTGAAGATTGAGACCTTCAATAAACCCATTATGATGCAAAAAGTATAATAACAAATCCAATCTAATATTACTAGATATATTTTTACTATATTTATTGTTTCTTTAAAAAAAAAAAGAAACAAAAAAACAACATATCTTATTCATATTATGGTGATTTCTTAACATATTTGATACAACCATTGTTTAAACACCATTATATAACCGTTATTTCTTAACATATTTAATAAAATTATTGTTTAGGTACCGTTGTTTGGACCATAAGTTTCCATATTGTTTTGTAATTTTACATGGTGTTTCCATTCCCTTTCTAACTTTTTACTTCGTCCATCTCCATCAGAAGAATTTCCGAAAATAATAAATATAATTAGTTTTAAAATATTTATAATAATTACAATATATTTTGAAAATTGTACAAGAAAATTTAATATATATATATATATATATATTCACGAGTTTTACTAACCTTGTCTTCAAGGTCCCTTCAAAACAACGGAATATATTTTTAATTTTACTAATTGTTTTGTTTATGTTAACTAAGGGAGATGGAAATATTTTTAGTCTATTTGAAAGCCAATTGAGTTATTACAAGAAAATTTATCTTTGGAAACAGAAATTCTATGATAGAAAATTAGTAAAATAACATATATCTCTATAAATAGAATTAGCGATGTTGATTTTGTGATAGAAATTTATATTTAAATATAAAAATTTTATTTTTAAAACAATTTTCTTGTAGTTATTTTTTCTCAACATTTTAAAATGGATTTAATTGATTATATTTTTTAGAGTTTGATCGGAGATAATCAAGTCTATTAGCTTTTTGAGTAATTATTGTAATTAGTTTGAGGTATTGAATATTTGGCTTGAGAAATTCGCGACTTATGCGTTCACCAAGTCCTTTTGGCCAGAAATACAAGTATCCACCTAGTTTTAATTTCATTATAATTACTAATTTGGTGAGATTGATATTTTAGAAAAAATAGCATAATTTATATGAATTTAATTGAACAAAGTTTAAACTAAAAGAACTTAAAGTCAATGAGTTCAAAATTAAATTTGAATTTTTAAATTTTTAAGATGATCTCAAACTCATACTATATCATCTTAGTTCTAGTTATTCAATGCTTCACGTATCACCTAAATACTAAATTTATTTTTCCTGGCACAATGATTGAAACAATTATTTACTTATATATTTGGTCATACATTGGATCCAAATTTCCCAACTTTTACAAATACCTTAAACAGGTTGTATATTTCAATATAAATACTTAAATATAAATATAAAAATAAAATTTATTAGAAACTTTATTAGGAGTATCTGAGTAGCATGCTATAAAACCGTATTTATTTACCTAGCGTGGGAAGACGGATTATGTTTGGATGGTTCGTATTTCATCTTTATTTATATTTTATTTGTATTAGATTTATTTGATATTTTTATAATTAAAATTATTTATTTTTTATTTATATTTATTTTAATAAATAATTTATCTAACTAATAATTTTATAATTTAATGATATCTTTCATATAAAAAGCATCAAATTCGACTCTTCTCTCTTCAGTCTGATTGAGAAAGAAGAGATTTATTTAAAACTTTCTATGTCATGCAAACGAAAGGAATCATACCAAAATATTACTGTATAGTATTTACCACATGTTGTGTTGGCAGGTTGGAACTCGGGTGCTTGCTTTCACTTTCCAGCAGCTGTAAAAGTTTAACAGATGTCAGTAGCCGTTAATGCTTTATACTTTTTAACCACAACGTCGATATCCTAATTTACTTATTGTCAACCATGCCCAATATAAAGCCATAGCGTCACGTTGACGCTCAACATAGAATAGAGAATAGAGGATTAAAAAAAAAATTGCTGATAACGAAATTTCATTAAAAAAAAATTTAAAATATTTGATAGTAATAAGATTCGTCAACGATATTATTGTTAAAAGACACAAGTTTATGAATATAGAAATAAAAAAAAATTGAATTTATTTACGAATACTAGGACCAGCCAATAATATTATTGCTAGAGTTACAAATTAGTATCTAGGTTAAGGCCCGATTTGATGAAAAAGTTATCGAGTTTCTTTTGGGTTGAGCTTTTTTTCTTTTTTTTTGGGCCAATTGGTTGAACTTATTGACAATTACAAGTTCCCATCTGAACTTGTTGAAAAATCTAAAACTCAAATTTAGCACTAATGAGCCTAAATAAGATCAAACTCAAGGTCAGACTTGAACTTATGATTGAAAACTCAAAACTCTAAGATTCTAGGAAGGAAAAAAAAATTTGAAGAAAAAAAGAAAAATATTTAAAAGGTTAATTGTGAGTTATATATATATATATATACACATACAAAATATATAAAGCTCATAAATCAAATCAACTGATAAATTAGCTTGTGAATTGGCTCGTGAGTGTTACTGAAAAACTCAAGCAACCCATTTAACTAAATGAATTTTATTTTGACCTCAAGTTCATTTTACCTATAAATTGAAGTTGAAATTAAATAAGATTTAAAAATTAATTTGAAAGGCTCAAGAGAATTTATCTTGTATGACTTTAATTATCACTAGATCCATGGAAATAATAAAATGAAACTTATTTAAGTAGAAAGTTTATGGCATTAAAATGTTTATCTGACAAAGGTAAAGGTCATAACATTCAGCTTATGATGAAATATAAGAAAAGAAATTTCAAATTGCTTAAAAAATTTGAATTCAAATTCAAGCTGCCATAAGATAATTCTAAAGATTTAAGTCTAATCATACCAAACTCATAAATGATGATGTGCTTGTTAGATTTATTAGTGAAAATCAAACCAAATAGCTGCAAGACTTTTTTAATAAAGAGTCCAATTAATAAATATTTGGAATATTTGATGATGAACCTTAAAATAAAATTCATTCACATTTTAATGATAATTTATGTTTTATGGAATATATATAGATATATATATATATATAACATGCCATAAAAACTTATTATTATTATGATTATTTTTATTATTGTTGTGTTGTTGTGGAGGATTCGAGCAGTCCTTTATTTATTTATTGAAGTCGTCACGTCAGAGTGATTTATGATCGGCGTGAACGGAGCGTGTAGCTGTGAGCGCGTGGCGTGGACTATGAGAAAACGCCAAAATTTGGACATGGAAGTTATGCCAACGGTCGACTGGGTTCTTCTTTTTAACTTGCTCTTCGTCTCTTTGCCTATCCCCACGTGCTTATGACGTTTCCTTGGCTAATGAGAAAACTCAAATTTGTATATTATATTGATTAAAATATACATCTGTTTTTTGAATATCTAGATGAGTGATAAATTAACAACAGATGATAAAAATAGTAAACAATTTTAAAAAATAACGTATATATCATAATTTTATTAATATTCCAATTGTTGATGGGAAATTTTCAATTGAGATCTTTTGGATTGAAGCCTCATGTTAATATCCTCCTAGGCCTATTGTCGACTTCCAAGAGGCCTACTTTACAAAAGCCTTGAAAGGATAGTGTCCCTAACTTCATTAGAAAACTCCATGACAACTTTAGCTACCTGAGTTGCACAACTTTCGACCTTGATCACAACTCCTTAGATAACTAAGAATGACATGAAGTGCATTTTACCATCTAGATCTAAATGTAAACCTTAATGAATATTTAACCAGCAAAAGCTTTAATCTCCTTATTGCAAAAGGACTTTGTTTGGGCTTTTTATTTTAATTTCGATGCTTCTCAAGTGATGAAAGGTGAAAAGAGTTCAAGGAGACTAAAGGTTAAAATGTTTACCTTTGAACTTTGAATCCTCACAAAGTAAGTAAATTAGTTAACACTGAATTAGTGCTTATTGACCAAGAAAGAAAAAAAAAATCTAAGAATTCGTAAAGGACAATTTTAACATTACATTAAAGTATGGTAATGAATTGATTCTTAACTTAATGCTTTCAAATATATTTTTAATATGCATTTGAAGTTGAATTATGAATGAAGTTAAGGTTGAGATTCCAAACCTATTTCAAGTTAAGTTGTGTATTGTTTAAAACAAATGTTTTTACAACTTATAGTATATTTAAATCTTGATTTGAAACTATAGTAAAAGAAGAACTCAACTTGTCTGTATAATGGTCAAACAAGGTATCAATATTTGGTAAAATTCATTAAATGCATCAATATTGAATAGTTTTTATTTATTTCTCAAAGGATATCTTGTTTAACTATTTTTCAAATATTAATTCATTTTTATTAATTACTCAAAATATTGATACCTTAAATGAACTTATCTCAAAACATTTATATTTACCTTCAAAAGAAAGAAAGATTAAATGACTTGGAGCCTTACAAGTTAAAGTAAAAGTCAAGCTTAAAGTTCAAATTTGTAAAAGTATGGTTATTTTCATAATAGCATAGTTTTATCGACCGGACTAGGGTGAAACAATTGAACTAATAAAGATGGCTTGATGTGGAATTAATAGGTAGTTAGGTTGATCAAAGTAGATATGACTTGATTAAACTATGTTCGAAGATTTAGTTTAAAGGATTTAGGGAATACTCGAGAAATTAAATGGTTATAATAATCAAGTGATGGATGTTTGGGTTTTAGACTGAAATAGTTAAATAAACTGGTAGTTTGATCAACCTTACTTGAGAAAGATTGAGCTAACTTTAGATTAGCCAATGAAATTGAAGTAGTGAAGGTCAATAGTTAGACAGCCCAAACATAAAGAGAACTTGATTGAATCCCCTATTTTTGTGTGTTATTTTTTGGTTAGGACAAAATTTTGGACAAGTTAAGGTAGTTATCCACGCAACCTGGGTGAGTAATTGACATTATTGCTCCTTTTTAAATAATTGCTTGCATGTATCACTATTATTCACTTACATAACATATTGTGAATTTGTGTAATGATTGAATTGCTTGATGTTGGACTTCTACTCCTAATGTGAAGCAATTTGAGCTGTGACCAACCTATGAATATGGATGGGCATGATTCAGTTAATTAATATATCATTTATTTTTTTTTTTCAATTCAATTAGAGTAATCAGTTTTTTTAATATCTTAATAAAAAACTAGTTTATTATAAAGGTCAACCATCTTAATGGTTAATCTTTCTTTTTGGTTTTGGATTTTTAACAATTCAATATAATGGTTAATAAAAAATTATAGTTAACTATAATTTTAGTTATAATCATTAAAATTTATATCCCTTTGTTCCATAATTACATTCAAAACTTCCAAATCAACAAATCAAATAAAAAGAAAACAAACAAATCAAGAACATAAGTCTAATATTAAGTTCATAAGGCTTAAAATTGATTGCCAACATTACACAAATTAAAATTTCATGTCTTTCCCACATTTGAAAGTACAACACAACAATAATTAAGATATAAATGTTCAAATTATCATTTTTGACATATTAATCATAATTATATTTTATACGTATACATATATATTTCAAATTGATTGATCAAATTAATCTGATTATGTTGGTTATAAGTTGAAATCGAAAACTGAAAACCAAAAAAATTAAGACTTTAACTCTAAACTAAAACTAATAGATTAGTTAACCATATTTTTCAAATTAGTTTTCCAATTTCAATTTGGTTTTTTTGATTATGCCTATGAAGTTATTCAAAGTGGGTTAAATTGTTACAAGGAAACAATTGGATAGCAATTGGATAGGTTAGATGATGGGTCACAGCATGTTTGTCACTTGATGTTGGTCAAGATATGTATGCTTTGAATTGACCCATAAATGGCCACTCGGTTGGCGTGGCAAGTCAGGGAGAAACAATTATAGTAGGTAGATTGGTGCTATGCCCTAATAGGATGTTCGTGCTATGGGACCGATACTTAATGGATGTTGTGAATTGTCAACATGGTGAAAATGGTGATACCAACAACATGGTGATAATGGTGACTCCAAGTGCTTTTCGCCTAATTCGAGGTAAGATAAGAATTGATTATCACATGATGAGTGTGATCTGTTCAGAATAATCTAAAACATGGGCATGATTAATGATTTCTCATTTTATTGCAGTAGATATCCAGTCATGTGCTCATTTTTTGCTAGGCTTTGTACTTGCTCTGTGTTAAAACTAAATAATTTTTACTTGAAAGATCTAAAGGTTTGAGATGTGAGATTATTACCAAGAGGATTGCAACTATTGATTCGCTGAAAATGCTTGTAGAGAAAAGCCATGCTAAATTGCCTTTGAAAGTTAAGTCATTCTTAATGGAAGAGATAAAAAGTATAGAGTAGGAGATTTGTGGATTGATGTAATTGAAATTAGACCATAAAAGATGCATTGCATTGCATATCCAATTTCATTTGTCTTGGTGGATTAATTAGTATATAGCAGTTACTAATTCATAAAGTTGAAACACAGAAAAATCAATGAAATGGAAATCAAATATATTAAAAGTTATTTAAAAATAAATTAGAAAAACAAAAAAAAGTAGAGAAGAGTTGGGCTGGAAGGTTGAGCACGGCCCATTTGACCTATAGAATAAAAGCAACAAAGAGAGAGAGAGAGTTTTGTCATAGTACATTGTACATTTGTAATCTGAGTTATTATGGATGCTACGCCATGTGCAACAGCAAATGCAAATAGTGTAAGTACACTACTAATTTGTGGTTGTCTAAGTGCACATATGTGCATTGTATCACGAATATATATATAGAGAAGGAGTGAGAGAGAGAGAGAGAGATTTGGCCAAAAGAAGAGAAAAAAAAAAAAGAGCGAGAGAGAGAAAGAGACATTGGAAGTTCTGACAATATTCATACTTTCTACTTTCGAGCCTAAATTGGAGCTTGAGCTTAGCTCGTTTAGCTAAACAAGCTGAGCCGGCCTTGAAACGAGCCTAGTTCGATTAGTTCGCGAATTACTTGGCTCGTTTCCAGCCCTAATCTTGAGCTGCAAAACTTTCGACGTTGATCACAACTCCTCATATGACTAAGAATGACATGAAGTGCATTTTGCTATCTAGAGCTAAGTGTAAACCTTAATGAATAGTTAAGTAGCAAAAGCTTTAATCTCCTTATTACAAAAGGACTTGTTAGGGCTTTTTATTTTAATTTTGATGCTTCTCAAGCGAAGGAAGGTGAAAAGAGTTAAGGGAGACTAAAGGTTAAAATGTTTACCTTTGAACTTTGAATCCTCACAAAGTAAGTAAATTAGTTAACACTGAATTTGTGCTTACTGACCAAGAAGGAAAAAAATTCTAAGAATTCGTAAAGGACAATTTTAACATTACATTAAAGTATAGTAATGAATTGATTCTTAACTTAATGCTTTCAAATATATTTTTAATATGCCTTTGAAGTTGAATTATGAATGAAGTTAGAATTTTAACATTACAATATTTATACTTTAAAAGTTAAATCATACTTTCTATATTCGAGCCTAAATTTGTGTAATGATTGAATTGCTTAATGTTGGACTTCCACTCCTAATGTGAAGCTAAGGTTAGCTGTGACCAACCTATGAATGTGGATGGGCACGATTTGATTAACCAAAATATCATCATTTTTTTCAGTTGAATTAAAGTAACCAGTTTTTTAATATCTTAACAAAAAACTAGTTTATTGTAAAGGTTAACCATCTTAATGGTTAATCTTAATGGTTAATCTTAATGGTTAACCATCTTAATGGGTAATTGACATTATTGCTCTTTTTATAAATAATTGCTTGCATGTATCACCATTATTCACTTGTATAACCACGTGTTGTGAATTTGTGTAATGATTGAATTGCTTGATGTTGGACTTCTACTCCTAATGTGAAGTAAGGAGAGCTGTGACAAACCTATGAATATGGATGGGCATGATTCGGTTAATCAATATATCATAATATATCATCATTTTTTTGCAACTGAATTAAAGTAATTAGTTTTTTAATATCTTAATAAAAAACTGGTCTATTACAAAGGTTAACCGTTTTAATGGTTAATCCTTTTTTGGGTTTTTAACAATCCCATATAGTGGTTAATTGTAATATTAGTTATAATTATTAAAATTTAGACCCTTTTGTTCCATAATTACATTGAAAACTTGCAAATCAACAAATCAAATAAAAAGAAAACAAACAAATCATTAACATAAGTATAATATTAGTTCATAAGGCTTAAAATTGATTACCAAACTTACACAAATTAAAATTTCATATCTTTTCATATTTCAATGTACAACACCACAATAATTAAAATATAAATGTTCAAATTAATATTTTTGACGTGTTAATCAAAATTATATATTATATATATACATATATATTTCAAACTGATTGACCAAATTCGTCGTATTATGTTGGTTATAAGTTGAAACCAAAACAAAAAACCAAAAAAAAAAAAAAACTCTAACTCTAAACTATAACTGATGTATTAGTTAACTATATTGTTCAAATTGGTTTTTCAATTTCGATTTGGTTTTTCGGTTATACCTATGAAGTTCTTCAAAGTGGGTTAAATTGTTACAAGGAAACAATTGGATAGCAATTGGATAGATCAGATGATAGGTCACAGCATGTTTCTTACTTGATGTTAGTCAAGATATGCACGCTTTGAATTGACTTATAAATGGCCATTCACTTGGCGTAGCAAGTGGGGAAGAAACAATTGTAGTAGGTATATTGGTGCTATGCCTAACAGGATGTTCATGCTATGGGACCGATACTTAATGGTTGTTATGAATTGTCAACATGGTGAAAATAGTGATACCAACAACATGGTGATAATGGTGACTCTAAGTGCTTGTCACCTAATTCGGGGTAAGGTAAGAATTGATTATTGCATGAGGAGTGTGATCTGTTCAGAATAATCTAAAACATGGGCATGATTAGGGCTATAAGTGAGTCGAGACAACTCGCAAGCTACTCGAGTTCAACTCGGCGAATACTCAAATTCGACTCGATTATAGCTCAAGTTCGATCTACTCGAAAAGTTATTGAGCTCAAGTTTGAGCTTTAAAATACTTGACTCGGTAAGCTCGCGAGCTTAATCGACCTTAAACGAGTATTAAATCGAGACGAATCGATTTCGAGCTTATTAAGTATTATATACTCTTTATGGTTAAAAAAAATATTTAAAAGAATAATTGAGCTTAATCGAGTTGAGTTTGAGTATATCGAGTATTAAATCGAGTCAAGTTCGAGCTTAAAAATCAAAGCTCGATCGAGTTCGAGTTCGAGCTTGGCACTATATCGACTCGACTCAACTTGTTTACAATCCTAGACATAATTAATGATTTCTCAATGTACTGCAGCAGATATCTAGTTATGTGCTCATTTTTTGCTAGACTTTGTACTTGCTCTGTGTTAAAACTAAATAAATTTTGTTTTGAAAGATCAAAAGGTTGGGATTATTACCAAGAGGATTATAGCTGTCGATTCGTTGAAAAAGTTCGTAGAGAAAAGCCATGCTAGACTGCCTTCGAAAGTTAAGTCATTCTTAATCTCTTTTTTTTTTTTTTCAATCAACTTAGTCTCCTTAAAATTGACTATTTTTGATGATTTTGATTAACAACCGTTTCTTTTCTTCTAATTATATTAAAATCTGTTCCAAACTTAAACACTCCGTACCATTGATTTAATTTAGAACTTACAGATGTTTCAGCAAATTCATTTTGTTCCAAGTTCTTAACTAGAGATGGGAGTATGGGACAGTGATTGATGGATGTTTTGCTTTATCGGATAATAGATGGAAAATCTCACTTTCATAGTAAAAGTAGGACCGCAAGCCAAAAAACACTAATCGGTCGACATTGACAACGTTCAAAACACGACCATCTTTGTCAAATTTTGTTATAATCTTGGTCACTGTGTTATAAGATAGTAATATTATGACCTCATAATATGTCTAGATTATTATTTTATATTATAAGGGAAGAATAAAAGTTTTGTTTTCAATTTTCTTATCTCAACAGTCTCTCCACCAAACCAAATTATGAACAGTAAAGTACCTAATTCCAATTCATGCGAAATGCCAATTTTATTAATTCAGAATGTGTTGTAATATGATTGGTTCTATCAGAATTGAGATTGGAAATTTTGGGTAATAAATATTCTATTCGACATGAAGAGAGCCTGTCAATTTATATTCGTATAAAAAAAAAGTGGGTGATTGTTAAGGACATTACTTACCATAGTATGCTAAGGTAAATTATATTTTATATGTTTGCGTTTTTATCCCCCTTCTTTGATTTTTTTTCTTTTGACCTTGCAAATATTCATTTTAATTTTTATATGATTGTCTTTTATAATAATTTATTACTAACATGATGTATTAATGAATGATTGATACATAACAATTAATTTAGGGTGTAATATTAAGTAGAATTAATTAAGTGACTAATAAAAACAATAATAAATTGTAGGAGAAAATAAAATAAAATAAAATTAAACTTTCATAAGACCTTCTTGTCACCCCAAGATCAATGGGTAATCGTGCACTATCTATAATACTGGTTTAAATTGTTGGAGGAATACATTAAATCATGCCAGTACTAATTCAATCTACTGGAGCTCGTATAAAAAACTGATAACATATAATGTAATACTACTTTATGTGGTAGTAAGATTACAAATGAGCCGAGCTATTCGCGAGCTACTCGAGTTTGGCTTACTTTAGGCTTGGTTAGACTCAAGTTTGACTCATAAACGAGACGAGTCTGAGCCCAAAGTAAAGCTCATTTGTCTAAACAAGTTGATTTAGGCTCACAAGCTAGCTCTTGAGCAGGCTCGCGACTAAGCTTGCTAACAGGCTTGTTAATAAGCCCGTTATCAGATTTGTGAATTTTTTTATATAAGATATATTATCTATAACTATATAATAAAAGAAATGAAAACTAATTGCTATAAATGAGCCGCGCTCGAGCCTCAATTTCAAGCTTATTAAAAAGCTCGATTCGAGCTCAAACTCGCTAAATTTTAAATAAGTCTAACCTGAGCCTTTAAATGCTTGGTCCAACTCGACTCGATTTGGCTCGGCTTGTTTGCATTCCTACATGATAGTGGTGTCCTATTTAAAATTTCTTTAAACTAAAAGATTTTTATAATTTCTATCTTATCTTGTTATACTTTCTTTGAAACATTCCGTAATGGGTGTACCCTTTTAAGTATGAAAATTTAAAACTCAACTTTGGTCCTTATATTAACATTGATCCGGAATTCTTTTTTTTAAAAAGGAAATAATGTTAGTCACTGATGATTGGTTTTTATTAGAGAATCCTAGACCCCATTTGGAATCTTTAAGCGTTATATCATAACTTTAAAAACTCTCTTCCTTAGAAATCTCTTCACTATACTTTTATAAGAGTTTCTTAATATTGATTTATTTATAGTACAGTAAATTATAAAAATTGTAAATAAATGAGAACCCAAAAAAAAAAAAAAACAATTATCCTTCTATGATATATAACACCCAAAAAAGTAAGTTTTTTTTATTGGATAAATGACCTTTCATAGTAAATGGGATTTGGAAATTATGCAATTTCATTTTAAATTACACTATAAGAAAATTGACTTTTAGAAGTAGAAAATTTACCATAAAAATTAATACAAAAAAAATTATATTTTTACGAGAACAATCAATGATGATTTTTGCGATAAAAAATTCATATTAGAAACAAAACTTTTTTCTCTGAAATTTATTTATTTATTTATTTTGGTAGTGTTGAGGAAATCACCGTTGGAAGTGAGTGTAGTTCATGCAAATAATGCTGCTACAATCTTTATGAGTCAGGTCGAAGGATATAATTTAGAAAACATTGAAAGAAGAAAGAGGAAAGGCACTTATGTGATTGGGGTTTGCTCTTTGCCAGTCCCATCTTTTACGGTATTCATGTTTTGTTTTCATGTGTCTCGTGAACTCCGTACTAATGCACCGTGTAGTGAACCGTCCTCTCAATTATTAACCCCCATTTTGGTCCTTAGTGCATCTCTAGAAATGAGAAAGGGATGAGTAATAATGCATAGGAGCTGCATGAATTTTTACTCTTATCCATATATATGTATATATTTTCCATTTTGATGTCTCAGTTTTTCCAAATAAATAAATGGCTATTATAATGGTTCTTAAAACAATTAAACAAAAAAGGGATAATGAAAATAAGTATCTGAACTATAACACTGTTTTTTTTTAATTTATTATTTTTTATTTTTCAAATTTTACATTCTTTTCAAATTGAGACCTGACTTTTTTGTGTTGAAAAAGTTACATAAGAAAAAAAAAAAAAACGGCCTAATTGAGAACCAGGGGTTACTGGCAAAGAAGAATTGGAACCAAATAAAATAAAATAAACATTGTGGAGAAAAAAATAGAAGAAAATAATTAGCAAAGTGTCTCAAAGTTTAATGTAACATTTGCACATATAATGCAACATACGCCAAAACTATATATTAATGAGAAAAAATCACGGCTTGTACTTTAATTTAAAGTAATATTATTTATGTATTTTAAAACTAGTTAGTATAGTGTTAATATCAATTGAAATTAACATGAAATGACGAAGGATTATTTTGAGGGAGGATTTTAAGTGTAGTGAGTGACCAATTTGGGATGTACAGCTTGTACTAGTTATCAATTTTAGTAAAAGTTATGAATTCTTCCGGTGATAATATAAAACTCACAAAATGCAATCGTCTACATAAGTCATCATGTACTGTTTAAATTTTGAGAGAAGCACTTATTCTTTCCTTCTGTCTTTTCTACTCTTTTATTTGTTTTTTCTACTTTTACTATTATTTCATTAAATATTTCGATTAATTAAAGGTACATAGTGGGTACTGGGTAGGGCAAAGCGCCTTACCATTCCTACTTCAAAAATTTTTGAAATCTAAATCTAATTTATATTTGTACCTTATGAAACCATAATCCGTTGATTAGGCTATTTTGTTTTTATAATTCTAAAAATTAAATATAATTTTTTAACCATATGATCTGTAAATCATAACATCAAAGAAAAAGTTGACCTTAAATTTTCCCAAATAAATTAGAAGTATATCTATAGGGCTACTAATAGTAAGTACTACAAGCTTATAATCACTACACGCAAGGTTGAAAATGACTATATAGATCTTGGTTGAAAAAAGAAAAGCACTATACATCATGTGAATTGACTAACTCAAAAATGTCCAATTAGGGTCTCTTTTTATTCAGTACCCCACGAAATTGAAAATGGCTATTTTTTTTTTTTATTTTCTTATCTAATTTTCATGTATTTATATCTTATTAAAATATGGTTATTTGCAATCGTTTATTAAGATCATAATAAAGGAGATGACACATAATGTTATATCAAAAAGTATTTAGGAGTTTATGCAATTTCAACCATTGATTTTTAAAATTAATGAAAATTGAAAAGGGAAAAAAAAAAGAAAAAAAACCAAGAGATCCAACTATTGAGATGGGGAGAGCTGAAAAAAGATGAAAACAATAAATGTGAGGGGCGATATATGAGAAAGCATGAAAGGAATGCAACGAGGAGAAGTAGGAATATGAACATGATGCATTATGAGTGGTCCATGAAGGGAAAAACATAAAACCCCCCTTCTAACTTATTCGTTGGATTATTGTTTTTCCATGTTGCATATGGGCAAGCTAGCAAAGCAATGCATGCACAAGCCAACGAAGCATGAGTAAATGTACGTTCCTACATGCTACATCGGGCTCCATCTAATCTCTTGAACTTGGAAAATTGCCTATGTCTATAAATTAAGAAATGGGGTTTTGCAAATTGGGTTGTCAATGTTAGGGAAGGAGTGTGTAGACAATTTTTCTCAATAATAACATGTCACATGTGAGGATGGCAAGTAAATCAATACTAATGATATTTGAATAACATAAGTAGTTTTTAAATACTCCCGTTTATCTTTTTAAAAAGTTTTTGCATAAGAATTGAACATTTTCGATCAATTACATATATCATATCGAACTGACATACGTTTGGTTTTTAATACATGAAGGAAATTCTTTTGGAAAAAAAAAAAGAACATTTTCATTAACTAAAGTATAGAAATAATTTTTTTTAAGAATATCTTCAAAAATATTGGCCATTTTCATCTTTTCGATTTTTCAGACGTTATCGTATATTAAAATCTTATGAATAATTCCTGTGCTATGCGAGGCAAGTATTATTACAACCTTTATTGTGTCTTCTGTGGAGGTTCATAACTGTCACATGTTAGAATAAGACATTTTCTTCATTGTGTAGCGAAAACAATAAGGACCATGGCAACATTTTTACCTCTTACCTTTCAAGTGATAATCTGGCCCACTTGCTAGAGAAAATAGTTCTTTCTCAGCCAGGTTTGGGACTATGGGATTTTAAGCTTTCAACAGCTTTTATCATCTCATTTATGTTATACCAAAATCCAGGAGGCTTTTAACAAAAGTAGCCAATAGCATTTATATGCTAAATTTCCAATATCCATGGAATTATATGAAGTAAGTAGGATGTGATTAGTTATGGCACCGGTGGGTTTGCCCTGTATCGGACACCAACACCAACACCAACATGACATGCTCGGTTCAAGATCTAAGTCTACCCCCAAGTTAATGGGTGTAGATTTGGTGTATGATGAATTGTCAACACAGTTTGCCCTTAAAACTCATGAATCTGGCGAGTCACAATGGATCTCACGATAAAGTAAAATCCAATAGAAGGTTGAACAAAAAACCTAGAAAAAAAAGAAGATAAAATAGAGCATGCGGGGTCGGCATAGGTACTTGTACTAGAGCCATGACTTGGCCTTTTAAGATATTGGCAGTACTTGAAACTGTGACGAAACCGCTAGGGCACGGGACGTTGATTTTCCTCTTTTTCCCAGATATGAAACCTAGAGGATCGGATAGATTCATTTTGTGTTAAATTGTCCCGGCCATGTGTGCGTTATGTTTAGATGGGTGGTACTCATGTTTATGATTATTTTTAAAAAAATTATAAAACATTAATTATATAACAAATTATCCAATTATTAATACAATATCGCATTTATTATATATAACACAACATTTTTAATCTATTTCACATGCTGGTGGTAAATAATAAACTTGATTTTCCTATTGTAAGTCTTGCCTAGGCCAAAGGACCCACAAAGAGTTTAGAAGCCTATAAGTTTGACTAGTCCACTACAAGTCCACCCTAATCATGACCTCAACGTCATTTTGCTAGGTCACAACTCTTCAAGTGGAGACTTGCACCCTCACACTCAAGACAACTCCTTACCTTAGGGCCAAGTCAGCTATAGACCTAAGGTCCATCCTTATAGAAAAGATTCTATGGACCCTCCCCATTAGGCATTAGGTATGAGCAAGCAGTTTATATCCGATCGTTATAAACTCTTCTAGGATATTCATTTCGTTTACTGGGTGACCTATGGACTGATTTAAAGCATCAAAGTAACTGCGCCAAACAATTCCTAGACGCATTATTGATCATCTGTGTTTTCAAAGCACAAACTTTACCGACGGAATCAACACCTACAACAACACATAATGGTACTAGTAAAAAAGTGGGTATTGGATTTAATACATACAATACTATTTTCAATCTGTGTCTTATATACTAAATACAATATAACAATTAATACATTGCCATATCACATTAATGTAGATTGTATATAATAAATGCAATAAAAGAATAATATTTATGTAATTTTTTTCTCTAATTCTTTTTTGTGTAATTTTTTTCTAACACATCGATAAATGAGAAATTATCTTTGTTTAGACATGATGAAAATCAACATAATATGATTTTGCTCCCCTTTTCCCTTGACTTTCTTAGTTATAGGTGATATTGTCCCATACCAATGTGTGCTATTCTTCATGGTAGCAGAAGTAGAAACACACTAATATGACAACTTCATCTAAATTATTGTCTAATCCAAGCATAAATATTGGCACCTTAGATGTGTTGGTCTAAGACTTCAAGCATTAGATTGCTTGATTTAGTTTAGGACATTTCGCCTTATAATGTGTTTGATGTAGGGAGAAATGATTGGAAGAGGAGACAATAAGAGGATTAAATTTTATCTCTTATTTGTTTTGACAAAGAAAGGCAAATGAAAGGAAAATAAATGTAATATTATATTTGAGTCCCACTATTTTTTTTTTTTTGTCTTCCATGGAGAGGATAAGGAAGGAAAAAGGATTTTTTTTTTTAAATTATCTTTATACTATTACTTTTAGAGTTACTTGTTATTTTTTAAAAGCATATAAGTAATTTAACATTATATCTTATTTTTATCTTTTTTGTAATAATTAAAATTCCATCAATTTTTCGTTCTTTTATTATCCAAACACATAAAAGGGATTCAAATTCTCAATTAATTCATTTCCTCCATTTCCTTTTCTTTCATAATATTTTAACCTTGATAGATTTCTCACGCCAAACAAAGTGTTATTAGTAATTTTTTAGGTGATTAATCCTTGTACATATTACATCCCTTATTTGGGTACACCACTTCTATTGATAATAATCTATAGTGAAAAAAAAAATGGAAAGAAAAAAAAAAAGAAAGATAAATAAGATATTATTATTATTATATTATTATTTAGGCCTGTTTGAAAGTGTGTAGGTCCCTAGATTTATTTCCAACGAGTTGATGTGCAATTGGATTGTATTAATTAAGGGTAGATTCATTTTTTAAAATGCTTAAGGAAATTTACACCAACTACATTGTCATTTATATTTTATTTAATTTGTCTCTTGTTACGTAATGTGAAAATACAATTTTCCCATTTTTCAATATTCCCCTCAAGTCAAATTAGTTTAGCCAATTGTGACTTGTTTCTCATTATCAAGGGCTTATTTTTAGTTTCCTTTTCTTAAGTTAGTTTAGTTGTTATTGGGTTAGCTCTTTTTTAGACATTTTTTTTATTTGGATTGTGTGCCACAAGGCAATGGACTCGATACTAGTTGTTGGAAGTGTGTGTACCACTAGATTTATATTTAAGGAGTTGATGTGGAATTGGTCGTATTAGTTAAGGGTAACTTTGTCTAAAATAATACTACTTGTTCGAAGTGTGTGAACCCCTAAATTTATGTTGAGGGAGTTGATATATTAAAGGCATGGGGAGTGCCTATACTATTATTTTTCGGCAATTTGATGTCTAATGATTGATTTTTAGCAAAAAAAGTACTCCTACTTTAAATCGAGATCGCTTCTATGATCTTGTTGACATGACCGTCCAGTTAACCATTTAACCATTAAAATAAATATAGCAATTAGAATATTAACTATTTTAATGTTTTTAGATAGTAACAAGATCGATCCTATTAAAATTAATGACACAATCATAGAATTTCTCTTAAACTGATGGTAATTTGGTGCCTAAAATTTGATTTTTTGGCAACAGAGTAAGATAAGAAAGGCACTAAAATGCCATCAGTTTAAAACTATGGGTACTTTTTTGCCTAAAATCAAACATTAAGTATCAAATTAGTACAAGTACTCCCAATGCCTTTATCCCGTAGTCATGATTAATTGTATTATTGTTTATATTTTAATTACGTTCTCTCTTAAAATCAAATTTGTAACTAGAATTTTTCCATTTTCCATGAAGGCCAACATGCAATATATTTGAGTCAAAATATTCAAGGTATAATTAATTATAAAAAAGTAGGACATTTAAATTGAGTTTTTTTATCAAATTAATTTCAAAGTCAAATTAGGAAATATATTATGTATGTCTAATTAAAGGAAATATTGTAGTGCAGATCAAATTGCAATAGCTTGGCATATAATAGAAACAAGAATTGTCATAGTAAACTTTTGTTGCAATACTTACATGTCAAAAGGCTATTATAACAACGAGCTTACTAAAGTATAAGCTCTTGTAGTCATGGTTGCAATAGGTTAAACTCTTATATCATTTTTGGTTGATGGAGAATTGAGACTCTATTAAGTCTTTATTTCTTATTAAATGGATGTCCTTGCATTTTGTGTCTTACCAAGAAATAATCATAATCATATAAAATGGAGAATAATAGTTCCTATATAGAAAGGAACTAATAGACTTATAGTAATTTCACATTTCATTGCTAATTTTGTTTTTAAAATAATTTTATTATAAATAGCTATTAATAGCATATTTAGTTGGTGGAATTGTTACTTTTATAAGCTATTCAAACTTTATCATTCAAATCATTCTACCAAGCAAAAAAAAAAAAAAAAAAAAAAAATCATTTCTATCCTTCTATGAACAACCATCTAAACCTAATTCTATTACTATAGAAATGAAATTCTAATCCAACTCTATTTCTACCTTATTTTTTAACACTAACCAAATGTGACATCAATACATTAAGGTTATTGTGGCAAAAGGTTCCTTGCAAGGGGAAGAGGGGAAAAAGGGCCTCTTTCATATTTTCTTGTAAGCATTTTGGATTGTCTTTTTACCCTTCTATATAGTAGCCGTATAGATTTTGTATTTGATCTACATCCGTTTAAAATTCGATGTTTGAAAACTATCTAATCTATATTTTATTTGTTTCTTTATTATTATGACGAAGATTGTAATGATTCGCCCCCAGATTGCCTTTAGGCCATCGAGTTTAGCGACATAGCACACAATCGGGTACTGTTCCCCCTATGCCCGTGACCACCCTAGCTTAGCCATCGCGGTTCGAACTTGGGACATGGGGCTTTTGTTTGCCTTAAAGGCAACACCTCTCAGCAATTGAGTTGCACCTTTAACGTAAACAAAAACCCCATGTTCCAAGTTCGAATCGCGATGGCTGTAGCTAGGGTGGTCACTGGCATAGGGGGAACTGTACCCTATTGTGTGCAATGCCGCTAAGCCTGACGGCCTGAGTATAATCTAGGGGCAAATCGTTACAAAGATGGCAATGGAGACATGAAAATAAGATATGAAATTTCATGTACTTCTAAAATAAATTTTTTTAAATTATATATTTTATATATTGCAAAAAAAAATTTTAATTGGTATTTTTCAAGTATATATTAGGTATTCAATTTTAAAAGAATGGTATATATGTACTTCTAATTTATTCATTTTAGCATATTTTTCTTGATAAATATTTATAGTATATTTTTCTTAACAAACATACAATTTGTGTTGTTAAAAAGATACTAAATGGATGAAAAAGATTAAACTAGATTGACCTACAGTAAGGTAATGTATTCAAGAAGGAGCTAAGATGAAATGTACATACATGCATATGTAATATGAGTGAAAATACCAAAGAATGAAACTGATGTTATGTGACTATATAATAATAAAGTAGGGACATAGCTGAAATAGTCCCATGCATGTCATGTGTATCTTGTTCTTCACATGACTTTAGAGAAGTGATGGAGGCATGACACGTGGTAAGATAATTTAAAAAGAATTATAGATAGGTAAAATAGACAATCTTGGAGACTCGAATGCATAAGTGATTAATAAGGGAGTATGAGCCTAGGCCTTATAATTCTTTAGCACATAAGATTACCCCGTTGGTGGGAATTTGGCCAAAAGAGGTGGTTTTTTCTCACCTTAATAGAGTGAAAAATCACCTCTTTGGTCTTACTGAGGCAGGTAATTTGCCTATTCGAAATCTCCTCTTTTGTTTTGCTATATTATGACAAAGAAGTGCGAGTTTCGTATTTAAATAGAATAAAGAGGCTAGCCTCATCTCTTTGCCCAAGTAGACATGCCATGCATGTAAAGAGTCAAAACTCAACTCTTATCTTAGTTAAAGGTGAGACTTGCCTCTTTAGCTGACTAAGATAAGAGATGAAACTTGCCTCTTCTTTCATTTTTATGTGTTTGATAAGTGCTAAATGACACCTAATTTATATATTGATTTGATGTTATACATGTGAATATTATGTAATTCATTGAAGAAAAGAATACTTATTTGATGAAAATGTTAAATTTTAGGTGAAAAGAGGAGATAATGGGCTTAATGAAGATATTTGGATGAATTAAAGGAGGTTTTGATGAAGAATTAAACAATTTGAAGATTGAAACTTAGATGACTTTCTACACAACTTATGTAGAATAGTAGTGTAAAACACAATTTGTGACTAGAACGCAACTTAAATTGTATACAAGGAGCTACACAAACTGTGCAGAACACTTATGTAGAGAGAGAAACTTGGTCATGAGCCCAACAAAGGTCTGCATGGGCTCCCTACACAAGCTATGATTAGGACTATGCAGAGTCATTTTGACAAGAATCATCGTAATTCATGATTTGAACTTTTAAATATTTCTTTAACTTTATACACCGATATCTCATGCAATATAGCATATATATAAAATATTAGGAATTAGTTTAGCGATTTCAACCTTCACTTACTTGACTAAACAAGACCTAGACTTGACAAAGACAACAAATGACTGATGACTCGACTCAGCCTGACCCAACTTGACTTACAAGGACACATGATGAGTCGACACCCATGACACAACACCACAACTAAACAACTGAAGGTTGTAAATCTACTATTCCATCTTTGTTTGAATGTATATGATAACATGTATATAAAACATATAGTAACATATTCTTTTAATTATTTAGAACATTGTACTTTGTAGCTTTTATTAGCACTTTAACAAAAACATAATTAAGATTTTGTACATCAATTTTATTAACTTTGTTTCATAAACAATTTTCACATTTTACATTTATATGGTTATCATTAAAATCTCATTTTGACAATTGATTTAGAGTTTCTATATTGTTACTATATTACTATTAATAACTTATCTTTCAATTTTAGGAGGATTTTAAATTTGTTTTAGATAATTGATTTAGGATTTTCTATTTTGTTAATTTACTTGATTTTGAAAATTTATAATTGACCTTTTAATAGATTTGGAAATGTCAAGCTGTTATGTAAATTTTGAGTTTTCTTCTCATTTGGTTCCTTTATTTTTGTCAACATACCAACAAATATATCTTAGAGAGAAAGCTCCTATTATGATCTATCATTTTTAACAAAGCAAGCACACCCAAGCATGGCACATAATCTCTTAAAGACTATTATCAATTTTTAAAGGATTTAGGGTCAAGTCCTAGTGATTTCCAAATGATTTATACTCTATTTACATTTAGCCAAATTTGAATTAAGTTTATTTACATGAAACAATCAAAACATACATCCACAATTATATTACAAACGAAGTTCATAATAAACATACACATATATCACACACAACACACACATATTACATAACAAATCATACATAAATACAATATACAAAATCATATAATCATTCTAGTTAAATCTAATTAAAAAAGATAACAACACATAACACTTACAAATACACATCACATACAAGACACACATATTACATAACAGAATACTATATAAAGCACACAACATACAATACTAACAAATATATCATAAGCAAACTACATAGCAAAACATATGTATATCAAGCATAACCACACAACATTCACAAATATTGTAAGGCCCCGGATTTACTCTTATATTTAAAATAGGCAAACCCAGTTCCTCAACCACATATAATCTGCAGTATTATATGTAAGGTTGTAATCCAGGATCAATTTGTATAGTTATTTGCCTAAATGTCTTATAAGAATAAACTTTATTACTAATAGTACATAATACAACCACATACATACATACATACATACATACATTACAAACAAGGCTCGTAAACAAGCCATTTACAAAATATATTAAAAGATAACAAAAATCCTATTAACTAATACATAAGTTTTCAAAGCATATATGTACATATAGCTATTCTATTACATAAGGGTTCCATCAACGTCAAGGTCGTCTCTACTCCTTCCAATCATCTGAGAACTCCTCAAAATCCGATCCATATCCCATACTTGTATAGAATTCATCATCCATACCTGAAAAGGATAAAATATGAGCCAGAGGCCCAGTATACAAGTAACAAAAACAAATGCGTAATGGCTCACACGATCTTAAACTATAATGCAATGTGACAATCATTCATTTATTAGATAATCTTTAATTAGTCAAATATCACTGGAGTATTCAAACTCCGAACAATAAGGATATTTGGGGTCTTGAGTAACAATCACGACGCTCAGGGGGTTGATATAAGCAGTTCGGACACTTATATCTTCTAGATGATATATCCATAAAAGAGAAAAATAACTTCATCCAAGGTTAACAACCATTACACAACTTCACTTATCTTAGTCCATAACATCACTTAGTCCAACTGTTCCCATAAAGATTTGAACTAAATCATATTATTTCATTCTAAGCTTAAGCAAACGTTACGCCGATACCGTTTTCCCAATCAGTTACCCGCCGTACCACTTAGGAAAGTCTTATCAAAAGACAGGGGTGGCCTAAGTGCCCAATCTACCGTGCCCCCAATCTAAGCAAGGTGCTACTCCCCGAACTGGATACCAATCTGCCATCTAGGCCAGATACGGATTTAAATAGCGTAAGAGACATCCAATTCAAACAAGGTTCAAGTTTTTCTATATTAAAATTTATTAAAGATGTGCCTATCCTAAGCAAAGAACAAATACGTTACTACGTACCTGTACTAGCTCGAGAATCAATGGGAATAACCGAAAGGGGATCACTCACTGTAAAAAGAAGTAATTACAAACTCACACTTAGTTCTAGTATATATATTCATCAATTCTCAAGTATAATCATCCAAAGAAATTCAAATAAATCATTACAACATCATCACATAGGATTTAGATATCATATATTATCATACAATACTCAACAAATACTTAAATGATCATTTATCAAGCTTGGGAGAACTTTTAACAACCAATAATAAGTTTTAAACTTTGTTTGAAAAGTGTATCAATTGAAAATAACTAAAATTTAAGCATTGTTACTCTTAAAATTTATGAAAACTTAAAACACAAAAGTTGTAGATATCTTTTTAATCTTTCCAACGCAATTTGAATCACCTCAATCGGAGGTCGGATGAAAAAGTTATGATTAAAATACAAAATAGTATTGTGTCAGAGAAAATACGAGTCACGGCCGTGATTCTTGAGTTTCAAAGTTTTTGACCAACCCAAGGCTACCCAAGGATGGATCACGGCCGTGATTCATGAAGTTGGTCCAACCCGAGCCTATCAAGGCTTGAATCATGCTCGTGATTCATGGTTTTTTTCCAACCCGAGCCTACCAAGGCTTGAATCACGCCCGTGATTCATGGTTTTTGTCCAACCCGAGCCTACCAAGGCTTGAATTATGCCCGTGATTCATGGTTTCCCCTGAGTTACGAATTTTTCTTGTTTTTCAAACTTCATTTTATCAAACTTTAATACTTTTAACTTCAACCAAAACACTTTCTTAGCTCCCTATTACTTGATATATGAACTCCACATCATCTATTATACATTTCCAACTCATTAAACAACATCATTTCACTTTAATCTCCACCCTCCAATCAATAAACTTTCAACAAGCTCAACTTTACTTAACCCTTACTACACCACTCATACATCATTCCATTTTCATTCTTACACTTCAACTACTAAACATGCATATATTATACTTCATTTGGTAGACCAAACCTTCATTAACACATCACCAACACATATATACATATCAAATTCACATTTAACAAACTCTACACAATGAAACTTGCATCAAATGTAACTCAAACTTACCTCAAATCTTTGGGCTTGGTTTTCAAGGCTTTAGAATGATCTTTTGGTGGCTAACTTACAAGAATTTGGATGTGGATCTTGGTCTTGAAGTTGGGGTGGCTTTGGGAGAGAAAATAATGGGTTTTGTGCTTGTTTGGGAGGTTGTTTTGAGGGTGGTCTGATTTTGGACGAAAATTAGGTATTTTTGGCTTAGTATTTATCCAAAGATTGACTTTTAAGGCAGCCAACATAAATTCAAAGAGTAGCTTTTAATTAGAATTAATTAATGTTATTAATTTAAGTAAAATAAAAGCATTTATTTAGCTTTTGGTTTCCTAAAAAAAAAAAAAATCTGCTACACTATATTTGAAATATATATATATATCTAATATTACTCATTCCATATACAACATCAATATGTAAATTAATATTAAGTATTTATTATACTAATGCAAACATAATTATTCTATACTACTCATATATATATATGTTATTTATTTATTTTAATAAGCAACTATAATCACTTATATATATAATATGATATTGGGAATAAAAACATGGCTATTACAAATATACCATAAGATCAATCAATTTAAAAGAAAGCATGTATATGCTAATAACACAAAAGATTCATACAATGTTCTATCAGATTCATTTTCAAGTATTGACAGAAATTAAATTTAGGCTAAGTTGATTTTATTTTAGCGTGATAAATCAGTTTTAATAATTATTAACTAATGATCTATTAAATATATAACAAAACAAAAAACAAGCATATCGAATTCCATGTTTTCCCGTCACTTAACTTACTAATTTTATAATGCAACCTAATTTATTATGCAAATGCAAATGTCTAAGATGAACATTTGCTTTGATACCATTCTTTAAGGACCCAGCATGTCCTATATCAAAATTGAGATATGTCAAATCCCTTACCACATCTAATATCTTAGTTATTACACGCACAAGCTTCCTTAAAAGTTTTGTTTATCTCAAACATTGCTAACCCATTTTAACATTACGAAATCATATAATTAAATTAAGAAAATAACTTCATTTAACATTAATAAAACTAAATTTTACAAAAAAACAACATTCCATTAGGTATCTCAATAGAAAATATCTATCTATGATGATAAACAAAGCTTTAAAAACTTAAATTACAAAACATAAGCTTCTCAACCAAGCTTTTATAGAGAAAAACAATTTCAAAGATAAATCCAGCTTTAAAATAAACTGAAAAAAAAATACAATAATGCAATACTCCTAAGTCCACTTCACTCTTTCTCCAAATCCTCTAGAATCACCCAAACTCGAATCAAACATCATCATCATCAATAAGACTTGGAAAGAGAGCAATAATGAGCTAAAGCCCAATACGACCGTAGCACAAACACAAATGAAATGACATACAAGTTGAATATAATGCAGTGCAACACCGAACAATTATTATCTTTAATTTAAATGAACAAATCAACACTGGAGCACTCACATTTCGAATTATGCCTTTGGGAATCTGAGAGTCTTAAGTAACAGCAGTTACTCAAGAGGTTGATATAGGTTTCCCAGATACTTATATCTCCTATATCTAACAAAAAAAAAAAGAGAAAATAGTCTCACCTAAGGTTCGCAACCATTGCATAACTTTGCTTATCTCAGTCTATAACATCGTTTAGTTCAATCGGTCTCACAAACGTGAACTAAACCGTGTTACTTCACGCCAAGCCTAAGCAAATGTTACGTCGATATCATTTACCCCATCAATTATCCGCTGAGCCATTGATGGATAACCATTGCATCATGATGGGGGTAGCCTAAGGACCTAAACTACCATGTTTGGCTCTAGACAAGGTTGATGCACTATGGATTAGATTAAACGACACAAGCAAGATCAACACTCATGAATTATTAAGCCGAGTTTTAGTTTTAATTCATTTAGAATACCTATCTTAGCATACAACACGCAAGTTACTACATACCTAATATCACGAAATCCAATTAGAAGATAGTTTAAAAGAAATAAGAGTCAAACTCAAACATCTATTAAAAGATTAAATTATATAAGAAATTCAATCATTTATTAACTTACATCAAATTTTATTCCAAACATTCATTTCATAATTTTTCATTTGATCATACACGAAAATAGGAATCCCACTATGGTTGCGAAGATCGCCTCGCCAAGATACATACAATTCTCCATTATGGGTTAAATTATTTCTTTTCCATTTGTTTATAATCATTTATTATAAATATCATTGAAACATTCATTTTCAAAACACTCATTTATCTTAGCAAAAAATATATTTGAAACAACATATTCCTCATATTATTCTTGGTTTATCCTAACTCATTGATCTAAGCCAATTATTAGCTATTAAGCCTATTTTAACTTAATCCTAGTTAAACTGATTAAAACCAATCATTTAACACCATTACTAGGTCAAATTAATTAATCTTAATCAATCTAATTCATTTTAGATAATTGAAGTTTGTTAAGCCATGTTAAACTTAAGATTATTAACTAAATTCATTTTATATCTAACTTCTATATTTAAATCAATTATTTATTGAATATATAAATTTACTAAACGCATTCTTAATTATATCATTTAACTAATTAACATATCAACCATCATTTATCATTTTCATTTTTATTTCATTTTAACTTTTATGAAGAACACGGATGGGTACATGATCGTGCACTTCCCTATGTTTCTCATACAAAAGAAACATGCATAAACAATTTAACATGCATCTCTCCATGTTTCATTCAAAATTTTAACTCAGTGAGAAGCACATCATGATATAACAAATTGTGTTTCAATCGTTCTTCTCTTTGAGTGGAAACAAATAAGAAACATGACGTAATATATTAGGTCGTGTTAGTCCCATGTTTCACATGTATTAAGTGCTTTTAACAAGAATAAGAGAGAAGCATGGAGTAATACAGGAGTCGTGTTCTAGCCGTGTTCTACCTAAAATATTGTATAAGCGAGGAACAAAAAAGGAACATAGGGTGAGACATGAGGCCATGTTTCAGCCGTGCTGTTCTGAAAATATTTGCACAAATGAATAAGAGAGAAACACAATAAGATACACGAGGCTATGTTCTAGTCGTGTTTCTTCTTTGATGTGTTAAATTAAAAAATTTTCAAGTAAAAACAAGGAGTACGACTTAATACAACTTCCTATATTTCCCCTGTCCTTTTTGTTTTGTTTTACATTTCGAAAACTTCACTTATTTTACTACTTAATTTACATCATATTTCAATATCTAACATCTTATAATTGTTATACAAGCTTAAAATCATCATCTACAACATTTATATACATATTTTTACTTCATTTTTCGTCTCAATCCTAATTCTATCATTCATGATCATACTTAAATTTTAGCCTATAAGCTCACATGTTACAAGCTTACAAGTTTTACTTTAAATCCTACTTTATATTTAGTGTTAGTAATCGTTTATATACAGAAATAACAAATAAAACAAAGTAAACAATTATATTTATCTTTTTAGCAACCACACACACAATGTTCTTCTTTTCTTATTGTTGAAACTATTTCAAGCTTATTTTCCATTTATTTTCTTCTTTTCTAACTTTGATATCTTTTGAGTTCTCGTGGAATTTGAGATTTAGGATTGTGTTTTGAAGAAAGAAAAGAAAGAAGAAGAAGAAGAAGAAGAAGAAGGGAAAAGAAAGGAAAGAAGTAGGAAAAGGAAAAGGAAAAGAGCAGATAATGAAAAAGGAAAAAGGAAAGAAAAAAGGTAAGAATAAGGAAAATTAAAGATATTTTCAAATATGATATTAGATTTAAATCTTTCTGATAATTATATTAATTATCAAAACTAATTAGAAAATAATTTGAGAATCTATATTATAGAAATTAATAACTTAATTTAAAAATATAATTTTGAAATTTAGTTTACAAAAAACTGATATTTAATTTGAGTTTGGGTTTAAGAATTGATATTTTTAAACTAGTGATTGATTTCAAAATTTATAAAGATTTCAGTAAATAAAACGTAAACTAAAATTCAAGCTTTAAGAGTTTAAATAAAACATTTAAATTGAATGTTTAAGAGTTTATGATTTGAAATTGGATTATAAGAATGATATTTGAAAAATTAGAAAAGATTATGAAATTAAATTTGTTAAAATGGATAGACAAAACAAATAAACCATTTTGAAAATAGATATTTTAAATCTCAAATTTCAATTTAACGTATTTACTAATTTGATTATGTCAATTATCTAATCATAATATATTATTTACTTCTTTTATTCATTTAAGCTATCTAAATTATCTTTAATTTAACTACCTATTATACTATTCAATTAACCATTTAAAATTTAATTAGGAGAGGGTTTAGGATATTTTACGGATAGTTTTCCATTATTTGTCAAATCGTCTTTTCTTTTGATTGAACAAGGTCTAGCTTAACATATTTTAGAAACAACATACTTTTCTCATTGTTTATTGGTATAACCTAACATATTACATTTATATTATCTAAATCAATTTCAATTTTAGCCTTAACTTAATCTAAGCTAAGTTGATTAGACTTAATCGTTTAGTCTAGTTACTAAATCACAATCAATTATCATACTAAGGCAAACCCATATATCCTATAGAATCTTAATTAGTTTATATCATTTTGCTCATTTAAGTTCATTAGACCAAGTTATTTAGTTAATTATGTAAGTTAGGGTCGCTTTTGGGGTTTAGGTTAACTAACCCTTAGTAGGCTATACATTGTGGATCTCGATTCTCAACCTTTGAAGAATTGATTCCCAAGTCCACTAATCCCATATGGTTCTTAGTGTCCTATTCCAATTATGAAGTTTGAATTACTTTAGTTTGTGTGAGTCATTTTAGACTTAATGTGTTTGGATGATATACATCATAAATGGGATATTAGTACTTGCTAAATTTATCTTTTGAAGGTTTTGGAAGGTTACTTAAGGTTAAGGAAAGAACAGGGTCAAGTTTTATGTAATTTGGATGAGAATTGACAAAGTTATGAAGGAGTTGGAAAAGAACACAAAGGGAACATGGGTACATGTATTTCCTCGTGTTCTTTTACATGATTGTATGTGTTCAGTTGTGTACTTTCTTGGTTTGGGGATCAGAAAGGTGTACTAGGGGAAACACGACCTCATGTTTTCCTCATGCTATTTAGAATTAAAAATGTTTAAGATCAAAGAGGAACATGGGTAGATAGTTCACCCTGTGTTCTAGTCGTGTTTTCTGGAAAACTAAGTTTTTTTTTCCATGTTTTTTGGGTCAGAGGGTTATACGGCTTGATCCACAACCCGTGTATTAGTCATGTTCTTCTCGGTTTTCATTGTTTAAAACTAGTATTCGTTTATTATGACTTTCCATTCCTTAAAAACATTTTAATAATAAATTTCTCAAAATATCTAAGCATGAATCCATCACTTTGCAGCTCTAACACGAATTACTCCAAAAATCCTTTATAATCTCATGCAAATAAGTTAGTTTTCACATGCATCAGCTGGGTAGGGGATTTAAGACTTTAAAATACTCCAAAACTTAATGTCTTGACACTCTAAACATGTATTAACTCACTTAAGTCAGTGTTTATGCTTAAAATGCTAAAATACTCACATTATAAAGTCTTAAAATCTAATATTTACCTTGACATGAATTTTCTTGAGTTTGTTGTTCTTCTCCTTATCCTAGTTGATGTAGCTTCTTCATGCATGATTTCAATATTCCATCTTGTTTTCTAACTTTAATATCTCTTATGATCTTCTTGAAACTGAGATTTGAGTTGACTATTTGAGAGAGAGAAGAAGAAGGAATGAAAAGGAAAAAGTAAAAGAAAAAAAATGGTACGAAAAAAATGAAAAGGGAAAGAAAAAGGATAAATAGATTTTCAAAAGATATTTATGGTAGAAGTCTTGGCATGAGTTTCTCAAATAATTATCTTTAGTATAAAAAATTATTGGAAAGAAATTTGAGAACTTAGGAAATAAAAATTAATTATTTGATTTAAAAATCTAGTTTAGGAATTTAATTTGTGAAAAATTATATTTAGTTTGAGTTTGATCTTAAAGACTGATATTTCCTTTTCTTGGATCGCAATTTTATAAAAGTAGGTATTACCTATTAGTATTAGCTACATAAATTGATCCATATGACCCCTCAAATGCAACCTAACCCTAAATGTGTGTCCCCTGTAGAGGTCACATTTGGTTTCCTCGTGGAATTTGCAGGGCATCACACTGTACACAATTATTAACACCAGCCCTGCTATTTCCTAATGGGAAAGGGCTCCTGGACGGCTGGACCTCTCTCAAACCTTACTAACTTCTTGTCTTATCTTGTAGGAGCTTATGCTGGACCTACTCTTATATGATAAGATACACTTTGGAAGATTCAAGCTACTAGACATTCGGAAAAAAAAGGCTATCTACTTTTCATAGATTCATTGTCCTTTTGTCCCCTCATATATTGGTACGTACGTAGGGTAGGACCTTCCCCTTTTGCCTTTTTACCTTGTCGAAATGACGTGAGCCACAGTTGATGCTCCGAGCTGTTCTAGCCGTTAGTTGAATGTATGACTGGTGGATTGGTGATCGTTAGAAAAGTTATTATTCCATTGCAAAGTTTCAATGGCTTGAAATTAGATCTTAAGGGTATGCATGGACTGGGCCGGAGGACCACTGGGCCTAGCAAAATCCTCTGTTTTGCAACCTTCACAATCCTTCCTTATTAGGGACAAGTCAACTGCGTCCATGATGTTTGGTCATAATAACTAATAAGGACTAAGTGGCAGATTGGTTCCTTGGAGCAATAGATTCTGTGATAGTTATTCTTTGGTTTTAATGCACTATACTAGACTTTCCTTGTTTTACTTTCTTTAAAGTTTTATGAGTCCATAAATCGTTAGTGTTAACTCTTCCATTTTTAGATTATATAATTGAACCTTCAATATTTTGTTTGTAGATGTTTATGGAAAAATAAAGGATAGGATAGATAAGGGAGCTTCTACGATCCCGTCGATAAAATCATTTAGTTAACCATCTAACTATTAAAATAACTATAGTAATTGTAATACTAACTATTTTAATAGTCTCACGGTTGAATATGAGTGAGCTGTTGGATGGTGAAGGGATCATAGAATTTTCCAGATAGATAAATATCATTAAATTTATGTAACCCTCTTCATTAATGCCGAGTATTTTAGTTGCTTTCTTTATTGGAAAGAGGGTTAACATTACTTAAATTTTTGTGAGGAAACCTAAGATTTGTCACAATAATTGTCCCACACTAGGAATATAATCAAACTAATTTTGCTCCAATAAAATGTAAGATATGACGAAATCCAAACATAACCTAGACCTATAATCTTTATTACCACTTTTGCATTGCTTGTTTTTATGGTGCGCAAAAATTCGGTTTAGTTCAATATTTCCTTTGAATCAAACCAAACCATAAAGGATATGATTTGGGGCTTGTTTGGTCCAATTTGATTTTGAGATTAAGCTATGTTTTGTAATTTAGGAAAGTATATTTACATGGCATATTGTAATATTATATGGAAAGTATTACAGTCATCTGATAATTTCATGTGTTGATATCATATAAAAATTGATAGTCAATATTTATGCAACTATAGAATTTCAAAAGTCTAATAACAACTAATTTAATTCATGAAGTTATCATATGATATATATTAGTTAATTTATATTTATTATTTATAAATTAGAGTTACAAATCTTAAATAAATATAGGTTTAAAAATTGTAAATGTAGATGTACAAATTTGATTACAAAGGCCTTGAGCCTAATTCTTATTTGGATTTAACTCTTTGGGCTAATGTGACAGGGCTTAAAGAGTTAAGCACAATTCAATTGGGATGATCATGGGAGAATTGGCATGGAAGGCTTGGAGTAGGGTCCGTTGGAATTGGCCTGCCCAATTTCAACTTTTCTCAAATTGGCTCACACACATTACAATGAAGGCCTTATGGGCCTGGGTCCATAAGGGAGCCCACTTCCATATCCATAATGAGAGGGACTCATCCTAGCCGTTGGTCGTCTGTCTCATCTGACGGACGACATCGACAGCTAGATTCTCTATAAATACCTTAGTCCTTACCTCATTTGAAAAAGGTGAAATCGTGGACGAACGCCATCGTGCTGCCGGATTCCCGTCTTGGTGAATCAAACACTTAATTTACTCAAGAACATACACGAATCCATAGTACTCAGTGAGGTTGATGCTATTTAGCTCCCTTAGCTGTCACATGTGTGTTAGAGCCTATTGAGATTGCCTACTCCTCCTCCCTACGCGATTCTTTCTTGATCATCCTATGACGTGTTGTTTCCCTAGGTCACGCGTAGCGCGATAGTCACGCGACACGCACGTGATCGTTGCATCCGGATTCATACCCACACAGTAAATTAAAAAATCGTTTTAAATGCTATGTTAAATTAAAAGAACTTTTTTAGTTACAAGAACAGTATTACTATATTTTTCCAAAACTATTTTGTTTGGTTGATCCTTCAAAATTACACTGAATTTACAGTTTAGTCCAATCAAATAATTTTCAACAATAAGTTCGGCAAAATTACCATATTTGTGGTTTGATTTGATTTAGTATATGTATTAGTTTAGTTTTACTGGTATTTTCTTTTCTCCATTTCTCCATCCCTAGTTATTTGATTATTCGTTTTGTTGTTTGGCTTAAGGATGTTTTTGAATGATTGGCAAACTCTTTTATCTTTGTTATCTTTGTTGGTCTCTGTTATTTGATTGTCAGGGATGATGCAGGTTGATCTACCGGTGCTGTGGCTTAGGGTCGTTGGAAGCCATGCTTTCGGGCCATAACAAATCCAGTTTGCGGCTTGCTCTTGCGGATAGATCAGCCCACGACGAAACTGCCTCTGAGTCCAAGTGTTGTCGAACAAACCATAGCTCGTGCTGCTTTGAAACGAGAGCATATGTGCATAAAAAAGAAATGAATTTTCTTAGAGAACAATTTATTGGTGCGTACTTAGTGACCAACAAATACTACTGCTGTTTTAATAAATAGTAAAGATAGTGCCTAATTTTTGAGGAATCAATCACATAATAAAATTTTATCCTTGTACTAGTCATTAGTATTATTGGAACCATTATGATTTGTTCAAAGTCATTCATGAAGTGATCTCTAGAAAAATGTATTGTGGTTATAATTCGTTATAATGGATTAGGATCAATTTGTCTTTATCTCTTTCTCTTGAAACATATAATTGGTAGAAATATCATCTCAAGTACTCTATATATCAAATAAAGCTTTCCCAATCCACGCCTTGACTAATTCATGAGAGAAGGTATTCTAGACCTTTTCAAAAAAGTAATTATTAAAATAGGAGTCATGGTAAATTAACTATGAAAACAGACTACTAAAATTGCATTTAAAAGATACGAGCCACATTAACAACTAACTCGCATTTAAAACATGAGACTCTCTTATACAAAATGTGAGTTCCCTGATTGCATTCATGCAGCTTTTTATAGTGCAATTGTATATAGGGATGCAACCGAAGCAAGTTTGGGATGGGTTATATAAGACCTGGACCTAACCCGATTCCCTATAGGGTTATCCAAACCCAACCTGTAACCTTATAGGGTTTTTATGCAATTCCCAAATTTGCCTCTATAGGGTTATAGTCTCGACCTAACCTACCCCTACCAAGCTGATTGCATCTTTACTTCTCTTTTTTTTTTTTTTTTTTTTTTCATTCTTATTGTGTAGAGGTTTTTACAAAGTGGACAAACAAGACAATATAATATCAACTTCACATTGCATATTTTATATCTATACCTTCAAAAAAGTGTAATAACAAGATAGTATAATATCAAAAATTGTTGTATATGTGCGATGCATATTTTTTCTTATGCAATTTTTTAATTTTTATATATACTTTTATTTAATTTAGGTGTGGGATAAGATGCGATTCTTTTGTATTTATATTTTATATTCGAAATATGTGATTAAGTGTAATGCAAATGTAAATACCATTCTAAATAAGGAAAATTTTATTCCAAACTTTGTAATGCAAAATTTATGAACCTAGCCTTCTATCTTTTTGAGTTTCATGTGGTATTTCATTTTAATTTTTCTAGTTGAAAAGAAGGACATTATGTTAAAATATTGAAAACAAAAGAAAATATGCGCTTAATAATATTTTAAATTAAAAAAGGACACACTTTATATTATATTAAGCAACAAACTATATCAACTAAAAAATAATGAAATTATTGCTCTGTATATAATCTAATATTTAATTGCAAGAACCAATAATATATTGGTAACAACAATTTTACTTGCTTCTCCACCATGATATATAATTTTTTTTAAAAAAAATTCACGTGCTTATAGTAACTTGGTAATATGCGAGTTATGATAAACCTTAATATTTGTTAAATTTTTTTTTTAAATTTTAAAATTTAAATTTGTATTTTTTATAGTAATTTTAGTGGGTTAGGTTGATCCTATGGATAACAACTACGACTCAAACCTAACCCCGATCTTGTAGGATCATAAAATTTTTGCCAAACCCATTCTATAACCCATCTTATAGGGTTTTTAGTGGATCATGCGGTTAGATAGCTTATAATGACTTGTTTAGTTGCACCTCTAGTTGTATAATATTGGATTTTGGATCTAACCTATATGGGTTCAATTTTTTGTATATTGTTATAGAGATATATCATATCTTTATTATATATATTTATATATCTTGAAAAAAAATAAAAAAAAGGATAATGGTGAATTAAACCGACTTGCTGCGGCTTGTGAAAATATCTGCTGAATTCGCGAACTCAGAAGCACATATAGCGGCCACGGATTCCTCGTTGAGAAGAAGACAAAATCCACGAATGATTTGTGAAGCTCATGTCAGGGACACCGATTTGAAACATTAGAAAATGGTTTTCGACTCGCTCTGCCTTCGACGGTTTTCGAATTCAAAAGCAAATCAATATCAACCGAATAACTTTGGATCCACAGTTAGATTGTGAGCTGAATTTCGATTGTGACAAAATACTGTTCGTTTAATTTGTGATAAGAAATACTATAAAGTAATTATTTTTGTTTCTTATTATTTATTTTCAATTCTCTAATTGAATGGGTGTTTTTATAAATTAATTACTTTTGATATTTTAGTGATATCTATAATTTTAATGAAGGATTAGTTATTAACTAATATAATCGGTAAAAAAAAAATATAATTTCATTATTTATTGATAATAAAAAATCTTATGATATAATTTTATATATTTATTATTATGTTATATACAATTTTATTATATTAATGATCACCCTAGATAGTGGAAATATTATTTTCAACATTATAGGAGGTTAATTTTTCCAAACACATAGTAGGACCCACCTTTCTCTTAAAAACTCAAACAAGATAATATTTATTAAACTTACGTGTCCATAGCTTTATGTCTATTTCATAACAGCCATTAATATACAGTACCACCGCTTCTCTATATCCGTGCATGAGGAACAAGCCAAAATGCTCCAATCACAGTGCATGGGTCTGCACGAAGTGAAATATGTTGATAAAAGCCTCGCATCTGGGTCGCGCGAGTTATGTACTCGCATCTTCGGTATGCGATTTACTTACAATATTGCGTCACCAGCGTTTTTGAGACGTGAGATACATATTTAAACTGCCAGATTGATAGATTATTTTAGTAATTAAATTTAATAATGTTATATTTTAGTAGTTGATTAAAAGAACGAAATGAATTTTTTCACAAAATAATTTATTGGTATTATCTGTTGTTTCGACAGGCTATTGAATAAACACTAATATCATTTAAATGAATAATTAAGGATGATGTATAACTTTTAAGACAATAATCACATATTAAAATTTTATCCTTACTTATACATTATTAGTCACTATATGTAATGCCAGGTCTATTTGTATTAACGGATTTTTATCTGTATTATATCTATATTTGTAACTTATCTATATCAAATTTGCATCATTTCTATTTAATCAGTTTATGAGTAAAATTATTAGTTTTTATCGGTATCTATTTCTTGATAAATATCTATTTAAAAATAATAAAAATATAATGCCAAAATAATTAGAATAAGTTGAAACAAATAAGTATAATTGGAACCATTTTGATTTGTTGAATGCCATTCATGAAGTGATCTCTTGGAAAATATATCGAGGTTACAACGAATGCAGTATTTCATTACGAGGGATTAAGTTTAATTTTTTTTTTCCATCTTGTTCTATTAAAACATATAATTGGTAAAAATATCATCTCAAGTACTCCATATAACAAATAAAGCTTTTCCTATCCACGCCAGAATTAATTCATATTCTCTCTTCTCTATTCACATGTTAGTATGTATGCAATACGAAGTAAAAACCGAGATAAATATAAAACATTCCTCACATATGGCAACCTACGTTTGATAAAAATTAAATGGAGAAACTTAATTTACGTATCTGCAACTTTCTACCAAATAGTTCATCTTGTTCATTTTTCTGAAAAAAAAAAAAATTTGGATCTTTCAGTTCTCTTTCTTTTAATTTTTGTCAATTTACAAATGAATTTACAAATCAATAATTGGACTTATCTAGATTAATGATACACACACATAAATACATATACCTTCTTATATTATTATGACATTTGTTAGAATAAAAGTATGAGATTGGACAAGTCTCACATAAAAAATATATAGATTATATGAAGAATTTATAAAAAGAAGATCCATTAATCTATTATCTTAAAATTTTAGGTTTCAAATCTATTAGCATATTCTTTCACAAGTCCCATTTGTATAAATTCTCCATGTTGAAGGCTTCCTTTTCTGTTCAAGAAGTGATATCTTTATGTGGAAAGAATAGATCTTTTACTTTTCTTCTTTTTTTTTTTTTTTATGGTGGTTCACCTGTTAAATCGATGATATAAGGTGAGCAGATGGGCTGCAAGCCGCTCATAAAGTGGATTTAGTTTTGATAAACCCTTGATAAGATTGTAAATTTAGTTTTGAATGGGAGTAAGATTTGGATGAGGAGATTGTTAGGCTATAAATATAAGATTAGAATAATTCTATATGTGCATGTATAAGAGGGAAGATCTATTAACATGTTATAGATTATATATATTGTTAAGCCTATTAATGCATTCCTTTGTAAGGCTCATTTATATAATTTTTTTTATTGACGGCTTCCTCCTCTCAACATCTTCTTTTTTATTATTTTTTTTTCGTTTTGTGATCTAAACTATTGACTAAAGATGATTGTAGATAGACCAAAAAATTTTACAATAAAAAAAAAAAAATTTTTAGAAAAAAATAAAACTGACCACTTCCATTAAAAAGTCTAACATTACCTTAATGAAATCATACAATCATGTAATAATTATTATTGATTAATATTATATTGTTTAATTCATAGCAATAATAAGGTAATAAGCCTTGAATAGCTAATGAAAATACACAAGTGTCCCTTTTGTGTTATAATAATAATAATACTTCCTTGAAATTAATGGGAACAATTGTCAGATTCATCATGCCCTGAGTTATTATTATGGGAAAGTGAACAACCATTAGTGAAGTAAAATAATAGTATATGAACTTTTATGTATGCATCATAGACATAAAGCACTTATGTATTTAGCTGATGATATTGATAATTTGTTTTTAGACCTTCAGTTTGGAACCATAAGATGAAGGTAGTATACAAACGTACAAATGGAAAATTCTGGTCTGCATTGAAAGTAAATCGCTCAACTCGTTCTTCGCATCAGCAATATTTAAACTTTGCTTTAACACAAGCGAGTTAAATAGTGCGTTGGTTGAGTTTGTTGAACTTGAGGGTTTTACTCACTAGTGATTGAATTCTAATAAGTGATTGGCAGGAAAAAAAAAATGGAGGAATTCTAAGTGGAATTTAGGTATTGTTGTGGATAGAAGGAAGCTTTATTGGGAAGAAATTCTACAAATGAATCATATGAAGAAACACACAAATAAACTTGACAATACGTGTAACTACAAACCTTAAGGAATTAAGTTATCAGGTAATCCCTTTTATAAATGCTTTATGTAATCTTTGTTTCCTCCATATGAGACTTTTTTAATCTCATACTTACAGTTTAACAATCTCTCCTCCAAGTGCGAGCTTTCATAATAGGCTTAGGTCTCACTTTCTCTCGAGCAAAATTTTTGCTTTGTGAATTACATCATCGGCTACTTCACATGAGTCATCACAACACAACTCTTCTTTTCCATATGGAGGGACCAATCATGGGAGTATCTCATTTGAACCATAAACTCTAATAACACTTGTGGGATTAAAGAATCTTCAACGTGGAGAAACTCTTCAAATGGATATCGTGAAGGAATACAATAACAGACTTGGCACCATATATAAGGTTTTTGGGTCTTCCTTCCAATATAATCATTTGCATAATCCATATTTCCCCTATGGGACTAATCTAACCTTACACTTGCATCTCGATAGATATCATTATTATTTTCATTAAAACATAATATTCAAAATAAATTAGGCATAAGAACACTTAGTAATTGAGTCGAGTATGAGCTCTTCAATGTCACTTTAAATTGAACTTCAAATTCTAAACTCAATTGAGTTGGAGTTTTAAAAATTTAATTTTAACTTAAAGTCAAGCTTAAGCTCCATACGACATCATCTTGATGCAATCATTTGTTACCTTAGTTAATATAGGGATGCAATCAGGGCAGTTTGAGATAGATCATATGAAACCTAAACCCACCTCGACACCGTGTAAGGCTTCTCAAAACCATCTAAAACCCTACGATTTTATTTGATTTTTTTAGTACCACACACATGATCTGCCTTCATAGGTATTTTGCAAACCTATGGCTTACCTCATCCCATTCCGATTAGCTTTCTTTCTTTTTTTTTCTTTAAAAAAAAAAAACTAATCAATCATATTGACACATATACTATGGCATTTACAACCTTGGTAATCTCTATTCTCTTTTAAGTGTACCAATTAGTCTATAGTGCGATATATATGTATATATAAGTGAGCTCATCTCCTCTACATTATAAATTAAATAGCATAAATCTTTAAATCAATAATTAAATTTTGTGTGAGGTAAATGACATAGCCAGCAATGATATGGTAGATGATAATATACTTATTATAAAATTTTGAATTTTATTATATTATTTTCCTAAAGTGAATTTTTCCATTGAATCATATTTAAAACTCAAAGCCTAACCCAAAACTCTATAAGAATTTTTAACAGATCAAGAGAATTGGGTAATTTATAAAGCTCTACCCAGGTTATAGGTTTAAGTTTATACAACAGTTTTAATAGAGTTTTAGTATTTCTATTTAGAAATGCTCTACAATGTCTCCTAGCCTTACTTGTAAAGCTAGATATGAGCCAAGCCAAGTTAAACTTTTGAAGACTTAGGCTTAACTCATTTAAAAAGTATTGAGCTTGAGCTCAGGCTCAAGCACAAGCTAAGCTTTTCATCTGGCTTGAAATTCAAGTTCAAAATTAGCTCATTTAGCTAAAAAGACTTTATTTTAAGCTTGAAGCTTGTCTCATTTAGTTTACAAATCGAGCTTAAGCCAAGCCCAGTTTTTTTATCGAGTATGAAATTTAAGGTTAAACTTAAATAATTCAGATAGCTCATTTTTCATCTTTTTTAATCTTAAAATAAGACAAAAGAGCCAGAAAATATATATACATGTATGTTAAATAAAAATTAGTTTTTGTTGTTTTAATTATATTAGTTTTAATAATATATTTATACATAATATATTATAAATATAAAACTTATAAATTTGTTAACGAACTTGTTCATAAGCTTGTTAACAAGCCTACTTACTAGTTCATTTACGAGCTGATGCTTAAGCCTAAATTGAAACTTTAGCTCGACTTGTTTACATATTGAGCTCAAACATTGTTGAGCTCAAGCGGCTCGCGACTCGTTTGCAACCTTACTTATCACCCATGCTGCATAAAATGTCTAACTTTGGTGTGTTGATGTGTGCATGAAATGTGGAAAAGTGTGCAATTACTCCAAAATAATAAAAATTTAACCTGTCATTAAACACACATTTTGGTGTTTTAACATATGTAGGACACTCTAGTGATATTAATTATAATTTTTAAACACCTCCCTTTAAATTAATAAACCTTACTATCAAGCATTCAAATTGGCATGTCACTTTCATGAAAGCAGTTCTCGCTAGGATGGCATGCTTTAACAACTCATTAATAACCGATTGTAAGGCATATTTTTTCAAGGATATGAAAACTAGAAAATAAAAAAGTAAACTTAATATAAGTAGTACTTAGAATAGCTAAATAATACACATTTTAATTACTTGTTCTTTTCTTATAAATCTTTCTTGCATGGAAAAACTATATGATTGCTTACTTCACAATATTACATTACACTATTAAATGGATAATGTCAAAAATTGTAACTGAATTTTTGTAAAAAAGTTCAATATGGTACCTGAAGTTTAGTTTTAAATAATTTTGTCACACCTCAAAAAGGGGCCTAGTAGGATTAATCTAAAGCTATCATACCACGTATGCACTCGTAATATGAGAGCCGTCTTGTAAGTCAAAGTATACAAAACTCTATTTATTTATTAATGTCTTTTATATAAATGATATATTATATTACTAGATTTCAACTATGGAATCCGATTGTCCACTTTCTATCAAGATCGCAGAGAATCGGTATCCCCTACCAAATAGTGAAAAAGGGTTTCACACTTACGACTTACAAATTTCAAATTATTATAAAATTTATCTAATTTACATTCTACGTTTACAATATCCTATATTTCTATCTTCAATAGAGTTTGTTGGAGAAGCTCTCTTCACACATTCCTATCCCAATCCCAACTAGTATTGATCCTGCACAAAAACTGTTGGGGGGTGAGTGAACCACGGGCTCAGTGAGATAACCTGACTAGATCACACATCAACCAATAACAAACAAGTATAATTATCAATCATATGCAATGCAACAATCAATCATTTGCACATTACAAGCTTGGATGATCTAGAATCCAAAGCAGGATGGAGATTTATGCCCTCTCATCGGGTTGAAGGATCACATTGCTATGACCCACCTACCCAGGAGAGACTAGGCATACATGAATGCAACAATACTCACTTTAATTATCTCTTTAAATTAACCATATCATAAATATCTCATTTCCTGTTTTTTGCCTTAGAAACTCCACTAAGTGTTAGTCCTTTCAAAGCGATACTATAAGCGACGTCCTTCGTTTACCATTTAGTTCCTATAGTACCGACAACTCAAAGGTAACCTTGCGTTGATCTAATAACTTTTAGTCTAGGTCAACCAAGCATTATCAGAGGGCCGAAATACTAACACGTAGTAGGCTGCCACTTGCTCAAATGCTATTTATGCAAATCGTGTAATGCATGATCATTTTCTTTTATGGTGTCAAAAGCTTTTAGTCGGGTTTAAGGTGATCATACAATTCACAGACAATATCGACATGCCTCATACAGTAATTATCATACAATAAACTTGTCATTTATAATAGGATAATTTTGGCAATCAAGCATACACCAAACATCATGCAGTATACCCAACCCCACATGCATATTAGTTTAATAATTATTATTATAAATGTAGCTATATTACAAGCACAAACAATATGATAAAGTTAAAGTTACTCACCTGTGGTCCTTGCTAAACTATCAGAATATGCTACTGGAAATTCAAGAATTGATCTATTTTTCATATGAAAATGAAATAACAGATATTTATTATTTAACTAATATATTCTTTTATTAGTTCCGAAAATAAGATATTTGAAATATCATATTCATTAGATTAGTTATGGTATAACTTATACTATTATTTACACTAATTCTAAATTAGACATATTTTAGAAATTGCGTACTCCTTTCTTTTTATGGTTTTACTTAGTATATTAAACTAAGCTGAGTTAATTGAAACTAAACGCCTAATTCAAATACTAAATCTATTTTAATTAATTTAATCAATCCAATATGATTTCACTTATTAAAATAATTTATTTAAGATATATTAGTCCTATTTATATTATTTACAATTCACTTTTACTTATTAAGACAAAATACTTATTAACATAATGTAAATAACGCAACTAAACTTTTATGATTGTCTGAATATCCTATCTTTTAATTTAATTTCTATTACATGTATTGGTCATTTTATGGTCTTATGATAATTAATTATTATTTAATTATTTATTTTCATTTTGCTTGTTATGGTTTGTTAGGTATTTATATATTTCTATCGAGCATTCGAAAAATTGATATTTAGTAGGCTTATATTTTTATAGTTATTATTATAATTATTGTTGTTTTTTTTTATATTGTTCCTTAACCGACCCATTATAATACTCGTATTTATTTACTATTATTTAGTGTCGTTGTGTTTCTTTCTGTATACTTCATATAATTTTCTTGCTATGTAAAAGGTATTACATTATTCAAAAATTCATCTTATTTAAATTTCCATTCTTATGCATAAAATAAGTATTTTAGAATTATTATACATTATCTTCATTTATAAAGTACAATAATATAAAAAATAATGATAATAACGTTAGTAATATTAATAATAAGGATAATAACAATAATAATATTAATAATATCAATAGGCTTAATAATAGTTTTAATATTACTACTAACAACGTTAGTGATAATAACGATAGATCAACAATCTTAATAATATAAACAGTAATATTATTAAAAGAAAATAATTTTAAATAAAATTACTAATAATAATATTATTGGTAAATATTATTTCATTAATAACATAAGTAATTTAAGTTATACTTCTATTATTTTTAACAAATAATAAAAATAATAATAATATTTATAATAATAACAATAATTATAATAATTATATTTGTATTTGTAATAAGTAAATTAAATAGCAATTACTATTATTATTTATTATTTTTATATTATTATTATTATATTTATTATTATAATTTCACCCATCGATGGAGAGTAGTCTGCAAGGACGTGATTTCACGTCCTAGGTTCCAAGTTTTTTTTAATTAATTAGCTAATTAATTTAATTATTTAATGATTATTATTATAAAAAAAAATTATTTCCCCATTAAAGAGGACTGCAGGACAGAGTTCCAGATTTCCATTTCTTTTTTTCTCTTTTTTTTATATAATTACTAATTTTATTATAAAATTCGTAATAAATAATAATATTAATTTTTTAACACTTTTTTCATTACTAATACATGTATATGTAATCTATATCTTAATTAGCTTATACTAAAAAACTAATATTAAAAATTAATTAATTAATAAATAAATAATAATAATAATTCAGAATTAATAAATGCAATAATATAATTATTTTATCTAATCAGAATTAATAAAATTATATTTTTCTATATCATTGATATTGCTAAAGTATTTACATACACATATACTTAAATAACTATATATTAAATAATTCTAAAAAAATTATTAAAAATAATTTTCACTTTAAAATTAATAAATATATATTATTAGTAATTATTCAACCAATCAGAAATAAAAAAAATTATTAAAATTATTATTATTTTTTAAATTTCTGCAAATTCGTATTACTATTCACGTGAACAGTATAATGGTACTGTTCATCATCTTCAAGCTTGGTTCAAGGCTTATTTTGTGTATTTTACATGTCCAAATTCATTCTAAATTATTCCTAAGTACTTATACATGATATTTCTACACATATAATAACTAAAAACATCAAAACTCATCATAAATCTATAATTTTCGGATAAAAAAATGGTGTAACTAAAGAAATTTGGATCTTACCTTGCTCAATCCAATTCCATGCGTTTTGGAGCTTTCTTTTGTGTTTTGTTTGTCATGTAAAGTAACATACGGTTGGTTTCTTGTGGAAAAAAAGATATATGTGAATTTGTTCCCACATTCTTTGTCTGGGAAAGGAGCATCTCAAGCTTTAGGAATAAAAGAAATGATGTTGGCTTTATTTATGTAGAAGGAAATGAAAGCTACAGTTTTTAAGTGCACATGATTTATGATCTTTGTTTGTTATTATGTATATATATAAGTTAGAATGGGATGGCCTTTGATAGATATGAGATGCCTCTGTACAACAGTTTAGCCAATTTGAAGGCAACTTGTTTCATGCCAACTTGCAAGGAATCCTAAGGTCGGTTTTGATTTTATCTAATGCAATTTATTGAAGGATTTTGGCTGGATAAATTCAAGACAATCCCAACGTGTTTTGTTCCCACTTGCACCGAATTGTTGGTGCATTTTGCACCGTATATGTGTATTATATATGTAAATATCAATATAATAATTATTAGTTGATAATTATCTTATTTTAGGGTACATAGAAATACAAAAATAAAGAGAAGATGATGAATTTATGACCAACAACTATGTAAAGAGTGGGAAAAAAATATAAACTTGTGAAAAAAATCAATTTTGCGGGTTTAAGTGATACGTATATTAAATACTAATTCGGTAATATTTTTAGATGAAAAGTTCCATATTCGTCTTATTAAATATTTTGATCACTATGGTATACATAGAATTTCTATTAAAGATATGTGTATATGTGTTTGATTTTTCGCTTTTTGTTTAGGATTTGTCGTCCAGGAGAAGTTCAAATTGAAATACAGAGCAAAACGTAAATCGTAACAAAAAAAAAAAATGCAAGTGAGTTAGGATGAGTAAAATACAAAAATAAAAAGATGATGAAAATTTATAACCAATAAATATGTAAGGAGTGGGTAAAAATATGAACAGGTGAAAAAATTTAATTTTGTAGATCTAAATGACACGTATGATAAATACTGATTTGATAATATTTTTGAATAAAAATTTACATATTAATGATATTAAATATTCTAAATATATATGTACATAGAATATTTAGTTTACTGCTTTTACTTTTTAGTTTTTATACCCACTATCGTAAATTATATTTTATTTGTTTAAAAGTTTTGTTGGGTGGTATTTTGGTAAATTAATAACTATATTACCCTTAATTTGACTTTATTATAAATTTTTAAGATTTGAAATTACATATGAATTAATTTTATTTATACATTCATTCTAGACTTTTTATTAGATTAAAAATTTAATTTAATTTATATTTGTTACTTGGTTCTTTTTACTAATTATAAGTTACTGAGTTAGATCAGAATTTTAGTTTCTATAGACTTAGAATTATTTAACTTGAAAGTATTAATATTTTTTGAACATTAAAACTTAGGTTCTTAAATATAAAATAGTTTTCTTTATTCTTTATTCTTTATTTCAATTATTATGATCTTTCAAAGTCTTAGTAATAAAGATTCTTTATTCTAATTTGTTCATATTTAAAAATTTAAATCGCGAAAAAATTTAGAGTGATTTCTAATATTTTTATTATAGTTCATTTATGATTCTACATTTTATTATAATATTTATTATAACCAGGTTGTGTAAAATCAAGGGGATACAAATTTGATATCTAAAACAAGTTTTGTATACATTTTTTCTATTGAAGTTTAGTTTTCACAATTTTGGTACCTGAAACAAGTTTTCAAATGCATTTTTTGAAATACCCCAAATCCTCACCTAATTAAATTAAAATGGTTTATTTAAATAATATAATAAATAGTTAATTGTGAACATAGTGAGATAGTTTAAATGAATAAAAGAAGCAAATGATAATATGATTAGACAATTTGATATAAATTAGTAACTAGGTTAGTTGAAATTTGTGATTTTAAATATTCATTTTCAAAATATCATTTTCTTTAATTATTAAATTCCTAAATCAAATTATTCAATTTCTTCAAATCATCAATTTGAATTACTTTTTCTTATAGTTTCAAAAGTCTAAGCCCCTAAATAAACAATTAGAATGTTTAATAAATTCTTTAAAACCTTTAAACTATAGTTGAATTTTATTTTCTAAAATCCTTATAATTTTTGAAATCAATTACTTGTCTAAAAATATCAGTTTATAAGTCTTAGCCAAGCTAAATAGTAATTTCTTAGTAATTTGATTTCTAAAGTAGATTTCTTTGTCTTGTTATTAATTTCTAAAATATATGATCTCAATTTATTTTTAAATTATCTATGGTCCTTAAAATATTTATCTGAATGGTTTAAATCCAACACCCTTACCTAAAAGTATCTTTAAATTATCCCTTTTCTCTTTTCTCTTATTCGCTACCTGTCCCTTCCTCTTCCTTCTCCTCTTTTCCTTTTTGTTCCTTTTCCTTTTTTTTTCTTTGTCATACTTTAAACTTAAAATATCAATTCTAAGAAGATTGGTGGAGAAATTGAACTTAGAAAAGAAGATAGGAAGTGAGAATCATGCTAGTAGAAGCTCCAACAACTAAAAAGAAGTAGTGGTAAATAAGATCAATTTGTGTGACATAGCTAAAAATGTAAGTTTTATTGTTTTCTTTATTTTAATCATTGCATATATTTATATATGATAAATGGATGTTAGATATAAGTAGGAATTGTGATAAAATTGGAAAACAAGAAATATATGAACATGTGTGGTAAAAATCTATGTTATATATGTATATAGGTTAGATGATTAATGGAATGATCTTAATGATATAAGGAGTAAAAATACATGTTGAGAAGTATTTAATTATCGATATAAGTTATATGTTGAGTTTAAGATGTTAGATTTTGAGTTTTGATGTAAAACAAGTAGTTAAATTGGTTAAGTTTTTGAAAAAAAAAAAATGAATAGAGCAAAAATCATGAGAAGAACGCGATGAGTTGCATTAAGTCGTGCTTCTCAATGTTGCTTAAAAACTCATGATTTTAACCTACCTAAGGAGAAGCACGGCTAGAACACGACTTGTCTTATCTAACCATGCTCTTATCTGACCTCGAAAACTCAAAAAAAAAAAAAAAAAAAAAGAAAGACATGTTTTCTAGAACAACTACACGGCCAATAATAAGGGTAGTGCATTTGTCCGTGCTTCTCTTTACTCCTAAAAATGCCTTGAAACCTAAAAAAACACGGGGAGATGTGTGCAGCCGCGTTCTCCCATGCTTCTCTCTGACCCCTAAACAAAGAAGAAACATGAGGTGATCCATCTCCCCTATGTACTAGCCTATACCAAAACATAGGGAGATATATCCCTTCGTGTACCACCCGTGTTCTTTGTCAGCTTCCTCTTAACTTTGCCTTTCTCACCCAAATTGTGCGAAACTTAACCTAATTCATTCCTTAACCTTAAGTAACCTTCTAAGGCTTTCAAAACATAAGTTTAACGAGTACTAATACCCCGTTTATGATGTATATCGCCCAAACACTGTGAGTCTAAAATGCTTCACCTAAACTAAAGTAATTCAAACTTCATAAAATAGAGTAGATGAACCATATATTAGTTAATTTATACAATTCAGAATGAGTTAAGTGAACTTATAGATTTAATAACTAATTAGATTAAACATAGAAGTTAGACATAAAATAAACTTAATTAATCAACCTGAGTTCAACTTGACTAAATAGACATCAATGAGCTAAAATGAATTAAATTGATTAAGTTTAAATCAACTGAACTTAGTAATTTAATTAGATGATTAATTCTAATCAATTTTGGCTAAGACCAAATTAAAATAGGGTTAATAACTAATAAAAGGCTTAGATTAAAATGCTAGGATAAATTATGAATAATATAGGGAATATGTTTCAAATACTTATTTGTTAAGAAAAACGAATATTTTGGAAATGAATGATATGATGTTGCTTTTATGATAAATGATTGTAAATAAAGAGAAAAGAAATAATTTGACAGACGATGGAGAACTGTCCGTATCTTAGCAATGTGATTTTCGTAGCCATGGCAGGGTTTGAAGTTAGTATCTGATCAAATAGGATTATAAAATGAGTTTGATGTAAATGGATACCTTATTTATCTTTTGAGATAGCCCTAACTTACCTTCTGTTTCTGTTTGGATTTTAAATAATATAAGGTATGTAGTGACATGCTTGTTATTTGCTAGGATAGACATATTAAAAGGAAATAAAACTTAAAGACGAATTAATAATTAAGTATTGCTTATGCTTGTATAGTTGAATCCAGTTGGAGGAGCAACAACCTTGTTCAAAGCTGGACACAGTAGTTTAGGTGCTTAAGCCACCTTTATCATGATGCAATGACATTTATAAGTAGCTTAAATGGTAGCTGATGAGGCAAACGATATTGAAATAACATCTATTTAGGCTTGGGGTGAAGTAACATGTTTTAATTTAAGTTTATGAGCATGATTGAACTAACTGATGTTATGGACTAACATGAGTAAAGAGGCGTAACGGTTGTGAACCTTAGATGATGCTATTTTCCTTTTTAGTTAGATATATGGATATAAGTCTTTGGGCTATCTATATTAATCTCTTGAGCAGTTACTGTTACTTATGACCTCTAGGTTCCTAGGATTATTCTAGAGTGTGAGTACTCTTGTGCTGTTTGTTTTACTTTAATTTAAAGATAATAAACTGTTGTCGTTGCATTGCATCAGTTTAGGCATGCATGACATCTCGTGTGTGCTTGTGTTACTATTGTACTGGGCTTCAACTCGTTATTCTTTCTTTCTAAGTGATGATGATGGTGATGTGATGATGATGATGATGATGATGATGATTATGTTTATCTCAAGTATAGGCTATTCTAGAGGGTTGAGAGGAGAAATGAAGTGAAGTAGGGTAGTTGGATTATTTGTATTTGTTTTATTTTGAAAGAACTTGATTTATCTTTTAAAGTCTGTATTTTCTTAAAGGGGCTGAAGCTCGTGTATTCTAATTCAATCTTTAAAGATTTGTTTCCATCACGAATAGGTAGTTTGATAAAATACATGATGATATATTTTTGTTTTTGAGAAAGTTTAGTCTACTCTTATATGAGTAGAAGGTAGAAATTTTTTTATAAAGTTATTTTACTGTTATAAATCCAGTTGTCTCCAGATTTTAATTTAACAATTTCGAAATTTAAAATCGACTAGCAATGTTTGACATAAATAACATCTTTAAAGAAAGCCCGTGCGTATAATACTTAGGGTATTATACGTAGCTGGGGACTAGGCTTGATAGAAATTTTTAGATGGAGGGAATGTCGGGTCCTTACATTTTTCCTACCTAAAGCAAGTTCAATCAGGTAGGAAAAATTTACGTGAAATTTTTTTTAATATACCAAAAATATCAAAACTAAACTTTTGGTACCTAATTGAACTTTTTGCAAAAGTTCAGGTACCATTTTTGACATTAACCTCACTATTAAATTAAAAGCACATGAATATGAATATACTAATGTTTGGCAAAAAAGGAAAAAAAAAATGAAATTACCATTACTACTATCATTATGTTACCATTTATTGCTAACACTGTTGCATCATCGTACTTGTCCTACCAACATGACTATTATCCAGTTAACCACTGATGTGCTATAAGTGAACTACTACTATTACCACTTTTGCCCTTATTGCTACCATGAAAAGGACCCACTATCATTGCAAACACCATAATGGTAAATGACAACCACTATCTAATAAGCGGTGTTGGTGTTGTTGATGATGTTGGTAGTGGTGGTGCTTAATTGTGTGATGGTGGTGTAATAGTAGTAGTAATGGTTATGGTTGTTGTTGGGGAGGGTATAGTCATGGTTTCCCGGAAGGGTTAGAAGTGATGGTAAAAGTTCTTAGTAGCAGTGATGTGTTATATTGTGTGTTATGGTGATGTAAGGTAGAAGAGGTAGTAGGTATTGGTAGCAGTGACGGTGGTACTGTCAAGGGTAGTGATAGTGGTAGTAGTAATAATGGCATTATTTTTGATGGGTTAGAGATGGTGGTGGGATAAGCTTAAGAGTAATGATAGTGCTATGATATTGGTTGTAGAAGAAATCTAGAGCAATAACATTCATGTGATTAGTAGTAATGATGGAATTCATGGTAAATGGTATTGCAATGTTAAATGTTATGTTTAGAGTGTTGGTAGCGATAAAGGCAACCGTGGCAAGAGCTATGTTGTTGATGGTGCAATCATGATGTGATTTTGTTAATGTAAAATTGTCACACGGTTGTGATATTAATTCATTATCTCATAAAATATAAGTACAACGACAAAATAACAAGTAATAATTATTACTTGTTGATGGTCAAAGGTGGATTATGGGCTACTCTCGCTTAATTCAACCCATTGCTTATTAGGATCGGCCCATTAAGCCCTGGTCTGACCTATCTTGACTCATCTCAAACCCCCATAGGAGTCCTAACTCCTTAGGCTTGGGAGATTGATCTATTGAATGATGTGTTGGAAGACTCCGAGTTAGGGCTACTTGGTACATTTCTTCCAATTGCTACTAGCTTCTCTAGGGAATACGGTTAGACATAGATTAGTGCCTAACTCTTATGTCTAGGATAATCGTCATCAATTCCACATTACTCTATGATTGGAGGGTGTAAATAACCATTAGGAGCTCGTATCCTATAGATTTCTCCCATGCATATCTTATAAGATAAGTATGTTACTTTGATAATCCTTATATTTGTTAACTTTTATGCATTTGAGATGCAATTTGACTTAAGTATCGGAGTGGTTGTGCTGGACAATACTCTAGCGCACCACTAACTATATTTCGTTCTACATGCCCAACGTACATGTCCGGGTCCAATGCTCATTTCCTACTCTACTAGATTTGAACTAACGATATTAATTATGAAGAAGGAATGGAAATTTGATTAATGTAAAATTGACAAATAATTATAAGATATATTCATCGTCCAGCATACACATATTATATCACAATATCACAGAATATAAATTAAAAAAATGGATAAAAGAAGTCTTTAAAAATAATCATTAGTTGATCACTTCTCAAGGTAATAAGGGAAAGGATGCTATTCCGAAGACAACTATTCATATTTCATGATGCGATAGGCAATCCAACTCCAAGCATCATACCTATATATTTCATGATGCGATGGGCAATCCAAATCGACATTAGAATTTTATAAACTTATAAGTTTATAAGTTTATAAATGAGGCCCATATCGTCTAAAACGTATTGCGCAAAAAAAAAATCCAAATCGACATTAGAAGTGCGGCCCTGAAACCCAACTTTAACTAGGGTTTGGTCCAATTTTAGTCAATATAATGGCATGCCAGCTAGGATCCTAATTACTTGAATGAAAAAGGATGCTTTTATCTGGATTCTACTTAAAGCACATGATCACACATAGCCTACAAAACTCTGGATTACATCCCTTGATGACACGAAGGAAGTAACCTGATCGTGGAGGTACAAGATTGTCTTCAGAACAAGTAATATGTGTCTTCAAAGCAAAGGCCTTTTCTGGCTTATGAACTCGTCTTGAGAAAGACTCCACTACAAGGCAAGAAACATGCACGTCTTTTTGGGAGTTAGCGATACATGAGATTGGTCCACATCATGTGTCCGGACGACCCCAAACGATCTTTCCTGACTTATTTCCTGGTTAACCGTTCCCAAAAATGGTAATTGCAACCTACGATTTCAAGAAAGTGATAGTTCACCCATACAAATATTTCTGGTATGTTTGTTTTCTATTTGTTTCTTTCTTGTATACACATGCATATTGAATCATCTTACTCCTCCTTTACTCATGATTCCATTGGTTATGTTGATCGGTCCTTATATTTATTAATTCTAACACACTGTTGGCCCATTATTTGGAACACTAAGTGCCAAATCTAGATTATCTTGGTTTCTCTTGATTAGCTTGCGGGCCTAATAGATTGTTTTAGATTTTTGTAATAAAAATTATAAAACTTGTGTTTTTACCTTTCTTTAAAGCCTATTTTTATTTCTTGCTTTTTTTTTTCTTTTTGATTTTTAATCTAATGGTTGTATTTATAATATTTTAAGATCAAGTCAACTAAAAATTTCAACTTATTTTTTAATCTAATTAATTTTTATAAGAATAATCGAGTCTAGTCGATTCAACATCAAATTCATCGAGTATCAAGTTTAGTCAAGTTTGAGCTTCGAAATAAAAGCTCGATTGGTTTCAAATGGAGTTTGAATTTTTAGTTTTTTTTTATACAAATCGAGTTCAATCTTAATACTGTATCATGTCGACTGGACTCGTTTATAGCCTTGTATCAAACATGTGTTAGGATTTCAATATATTTGAACAAATAAATGTAAAATAAATACATAATTTAGAGTTTAAACGTTATACGTAAGAAATTAATTTTTTAAAGATACATTTGTCATGTATCCGTATATAATGAACTCCGAGTAAAAACACAAAGAAAAAGAGACCTCGGTCTACAATTTGCAACGTCGTTGTCTTTTAGGTTATGGGAAGACGCTGGCTTTACTCAATCGGTTGGTCTTCCGGCCAAAAAAAAAATCTTTGTTTTTTTTTTTAATTTAATTTAATTTATTTATTTTTTCTTGTCCTACACAGTCGGTTAGATAAATTCCCGTCTTTACATGTCAATGAGATAAAAATATAAAATATAAATGGTATGATATTTACAATTACAATACGAAAAACAAGTTGTTATATATGTGGATTCCATTCTGCAAACATATACATGCCTCTGAGGATACACAAAGTTGTCATAATTGTTTTTTTTTTTAAATTTTTTTATTACAATTAGAAATTTTATTCATGCTATTAGGATAAAAGCCTTAACTTCTATATAAGTTTGTTTAATTAAATGCTTCCAGCCTCATTAATTTCATCTACTATAATTTTACTACATATTGTCAACCTGTGATGATGAATTAATATAAGAATATATAATAAATATATATGAATATCTCATTTTTTTTAATATCCTTGACAGAAGTTTATAAGTTTGTTAACATGCCTAAATCCAAAATCAAATTGGACAATATGATTGCTTGTGAATTGAACAATTTTGTGATTTTTGGATCTTTCGTGTCCTCTGCTAATCTGCAATGTCAAGATATTAGGCCATATAAATAAGAACTCATTTATTATAAGTCCTGCAAATTAGTCAAGAGAATTGCGTGTTTGGTAGAACAATTTTCTTGCACTATTTATGTTGGAGAAATAAGATATATATGCGATTTTGCTTGCAAATATAGATTTGATTATGATCGTTTGGGGAGTTTCAGTACCTTAAGCTTAAATTATGAACTAACGGACAAGCTTTTGTCGATTAATTAATCCCATTTGATAGAGAAAAGACTCGCAAACAATATTATTTCATGTGAAAGGTTTTAGGACTTGGCTCTTTCTAGAATAGTAATTATATCATAAAAGGTACACTTTTAATTTATTTTAAATAAAATTTCATTCTTTAATTTTTTATGCCCTCCTATTAGAGTACACAATGTGTTCATTATTATTATTATTATTATTGTTGTTGTTGTTGTTGTTGTTGTTGTTGTTATCATCGTCTTTGACATAAATTAGCTTCTAATTGGTCTTTGAGGACCAATTAAGTGGGTTAGAATGTGAATTTGCAACTTTTTTCTTATATGTTTTTCATAATTTATTCTTTATTATATAATTTAATTAATTACAATCAATATTATTTTTTCTATTATTTATATTAATCATTATGATTTTGTTTAATAAGTTATTGTGCAGCAACTATAACAAAGTTGACCAAATTTTATTTTCATAAAATTTCAAAATGTGGAGAAGTCTTTTTTTTTTTTCCCATTACAATGGAGAAATGAGGAATTGAATCTAGAACCTCTTACTTGATAGTTTAGGGGAGATACCACTAGGCGATAATGTCATTAGCAAACGTGGAAAACTCAAAAGAGAGAAAAAAATTGAGACTTAAATAAAATAAAAGGTAAATATTAAGAATTAAATATGAATGCTTTACTAATTAAACATTATATATTTGAATAACATCTCTCTCTCTCTCTCTCTCTCTCTCTCTCTCTCTCTTCTAATTGCATCAACATATTTGGCGATTAATTTTCTTTTGAATTAAGTGAAAATAAAAGTAGATTAGAATACTTGTGCCAATATTTCAATAATGCTAATTATCTTATTATTTTGGTGCAATTATTACATCTTGTTGCATTATTGTTGTTGTTATTATTGTAATAATTATTATTATGGTAATGATGATACACCAATGTCTTAAAACACCACTTCAATGAAGCGCATGGAATATTACAAATTCTTGGATTTTCTAAAATAAAATCTTGAAATCAAGTAGATGATCATTTCATGTAACATGATGAAATAATCGCACCAAAATAATAAGATAATTAGCATTATTTTCATATTTTCTTCATTGATATCAATACACCTCTCACACACACTAGTTACATAAAATGTATCTAAAATCTTAATATATGAATAGTATTTTTAAAATAATTCAATATCTTTTCATTTCTTTGAAAAAAATGATATTAGTGGTGGATATGAACAATATTCTAAAAATAATTTAATATTTTTTTTATTTTTTTAATAAATAATATTGATAGTTACTCAAGTAATTTAAACACGTGATTTATTAGTAGCAATAAATCTTTTAACCCTGTCCAAACACTAGCTTATGTCATGACTGGCTAATTTCATCGAACTAGTTATTAGCTTCATAGATTCTCCAAATAAACTGTCGAGCAGAAGTTCCAACACTCAAAAACATAAACTACCAATTCCATCAACAATAAGAGTTCCCAACATTCAATTAAGTAAAATATAGTAAATCTTTGTCGTCTTGAATGTAGAGTTCATTTGTGCCAATCTTGGTTGTTGATTTGAAGTGAAGATACCATGGACTGTCTATATCTTGAACCCCATAATACACATTTTGATAGAGAAGGGACAAAGAAGATGACAAACAATCCCTGTGGAATAAGAAAGCTATTGGATTCAATATCCAAAAAGATGAGCAAAAAGAGAGTAACCAAATGGAAACCAATTACCACTGACCCCATAGCTAAGAAATGGAGGCTTCTTAGTGGGGAAAAATTCTGGGAATATTCATTAGACCCTCTAGACATCGATCTGCGTCGATACATCATCCACTATGGAGAAATGACTCAAGCAGCCTACGATGCTTTCAATGCAGAGAAGGAATCGAAATTCGCGGGTAGTTGTCGATATGCAAGGAGGGATTTCTTCACCAAGGTGCATTTGGAAAATGGCAATCCATTCAAGTATAATGTGACCAAGTTCTTGTATGCAACATCGCAGGCGGATGTCCCGGATGCCTTCATTGTGAAGTCATTGTCCAGGGAGGCATGGAGTAAGGAATCGAATTGGATCGGGTATGTTGCCGTGGCTACGGATGAAGGAAAGGCTGTGTTGGGGAGGAGGGACATTGTGGTTGCATGGAGAGGGACAGTTCGAACGTTGGAGTGGGTTAATGATCTAGATTTTAATTTGGTCTCGGCATCGAAAATCCTAGGTCGTGCTGGTGATCCAAAGGTGCATGAAGGCTGGTACTCGATTTATACCTCGAATGATCCTCGTTCGCCCTACAACAAAACAAGTGCTAGAGATCAAGTAAGTGTTTTTCATGAATCCTCACGTGTATTCACCATTACATATATGTACATACATGTGTCTTATATCTATTAAACTTTGATCTTGATATAGATTTCTTTTAAACTTCCAAATAATATAAATAACTCCTAAACTTTGATAAATTTATAATATAAAAATGTTTGTACATGTCATTCATAAACATGTGTTGAGGTCAAAGTTGAGGGAATGTTAAAATACATCATGATAAATTTGAGGAATGTTTTGGCACCCAACTCAAAATTTAAACGCTTTAGATGCAAATTCTAGTAGTAATTTGCAAATCATTGAAATTTTGGGATTATTTACAAAAATAAAAAATCAAAGATCTATGGATATAATTGCAATAAATTCAATGTTAGGGGTTATTTTGGAGGAAATTGTATGATTATCAATTTGTCCAAATAAAAATCGTACAAAATTAATTATTAAAATACCGATGCAAAATTCCACATTGGACATATGACTTATATATATGTATATGAATTGCATGTAGTATACGCGACTCATGATTATATATGAATAACATGTAATACATACCACTCATGTAAAAATAAATGTGATTTAGATATTTGTAAATAGTTTCATGTATTATATGCGATTCAAATTTACTACATGGGATTCATGTACAAATACTTGAGTCGTGCTTATTACATGCAATTTAGTATTGGTATTTTAATAATTATTTTTGTGTAATTCATATAGGTGTAAATTTTTCTTAAAGATTGTAGCGATTCACCCGGTTATTTTGCATTTTTGCTCTTTCATAATTCCACTTTGTGTCATGTGAAACAAAATTGTGGCTATAATTTTCCTAACAGGTTCTGCAAGAACTTAGAAGATTGGTTGAAGAATACAAAGATGAGGAAATCAGCATCACCACAACAGGACACAGCCTAGGTGCTTCAATGGCGACCCTAAACGCACTCGACATCGTAGTCAACGGATACAACCGTCCTAAGGGCAACCTCGGTGGATCCTATCTTGTTACAGCCTTTGTATTCGCCAGTCCTAGAGTTGGAGACTCAAATTTCCAGAAGGTGTTTTCAGCATACAAAGATCTCCGTTGCTTACGGATTCGAAACACGTTAGACATCGTCCCCGACTATCCTCTAATAGGGTACTCAGATGTGGGGGAGGAATTATTGATCGATACCCAAAAGTCTCCATTCTTGAAGAGTCCTGGAAATCTCATGAGTTGGCACAACTTGGAGGCTTATTTGCATGGAGTTGCTGGGACACATGGAGGTAGAGGATGGTTTAAGTTAGAGGTCAATCGTGATATTGCGCTCGTTAATAAGAAGATTGATGGTTTGAAGGATGAGTATCTTGTGCCACCGTCGTGGAGGGTTGAGCAGAATAAGGGCATGGTTCAACAAGCTGATGGTTCTTGGAAATTAATGGATCATGAAGACGATGATGATAATAGCTGATCGTATATACATAATATATGCTAAACTACAGATTCAAATTATTTCGAGTTCCAATTTTTTTTAATATTACACCTATACTCATCTAATATGACCACTAATTTGGATTATTGTACTTTTAAATTGAGATCTTTATTATTATTAATTTTTTTTCAACAAATTGAGGTTACTTAATGGGGTTGTATAGAAACAATCTTATAAAGTTGTTACTCATTAACAATTGTAATTGCAGTTAATATGATATTGAGTCTCTCTATAAAGAGAAATCTTTCTTAGGTTATAAACGAGTTGAGTTGCTCAAATGGTAGTCGAGCATGATTTGACTTGGACTCTATTAGTAAATATGTCGAGTTTGAGCTTCCATATAAGCTCGTGAGCTGACACTGAAACAGATTCAGCAAAACTTATGAATAGACTCGTAAGTAGACTATGGAATTGACTTATGAACAAACTCGTTAGTAATTTTATACTTATGACATATTATATAAAATATATAATTAAATGATAAAACTAATTTTGATTTTATATATGTATGTATATGTACTTAGTAGCTCTTATATACTCTTTTTAGGTTAAGAAAATTAAAAAATGAGCTATGTAAATGTCTCGATTTTAGATTTAAATTTTAGGCTCGACAAAAATACATTTAAGCATAGTTTTGGTGAGAGCTTGAATTAAATGAGCTAAACTTAAATTCAAAATAAAACTCATTTAGTTTAACGAGTCAAACTCAAGCCTAAATTTAAAAGTTGATTACTCAACAACTTTTAAAAGACATAAGTTTTCAACCTTTAAAAGCTTAGTAAACTTTGCTTGGCTCGCCAATTGAAATTCTCACCGGCAAAGTTTGTTCTACCTTTCAATCCGTATGCCACATAAGGACAAATGGTCAATCCGACCTATTTTGTGGTCCTAAGAGATTAAACATATCCCTGATCAAACTATAGAGTAGTAAATTAATAAACGCAACCGTTTCTAAATTTTTTTAGTGGAGTTTTGTAGTTTATATGCTTGATAATTAGTTTTGAAAATATCCTACTATATTGAAGATGTTTGCATATCCAACTTTATAACATTGACCAAAAGTTTTGTTTTGTTTTTTTTTTTTTTAATGGTTACAATAACGTAGATAATAAGACCTTTATAACACGATAAATTAAACTTGATACTTTAAAAGTAAGAATCAAAACTGGATATCATTAGTGATGTTTTGTGAAATAAACAGATACAAACTAAAGATGTGAATTGACCCAAAAAAAAACTAAAGGTGTTAAATATATGAAATGGCAAGATTGATGTTAAGTCTAATCTAATACACAACTGGCCCAAGGGGCTTTCTCAATAGGCCGGTCCAATTCCCCGAGGCTGGTCTTGTCTCGCATGCTTTGAATTTCAATTTTCAGCCACACTGAGATTCATCGACTCGGCTTTTAGTTGTTATATCGTCCTCTTTAATCTCTCTTTTAACTTAGATGAATAACGCGATTTTCGATAGTGATCGTGATAGGGATCAATATTTCCAGGATAGAAACATTATTTTAATTCAGTTATTTAATAAATATTTTTATTATTTTTACACTTTCAGTGATACGTAATTATTCTATATTATTAATATTAGGGTTGATATTAAATTTTTACCTTACGTTTACCCAAACATATAAGTAGGAAAGTGTAAAAAAATCGATGAAACTGAAAAACCGAATTAAAATCAATAAAAAATGAAAAATATAATTAACTGGTCTACTGGTTTTGGTTTTAGTTTTGGTTTATGATTATGATTTTTATTTTCCTGGTTTTCGTTTTCGGTTTTAGTTTATAATCATAAAAAACTGACAGTTAACGATTAACTGTTTCAATATTTATAAATATATTATGTATAAAAATTAAATATATACATATAATTTATATATATTAATCTTTCTTAGACTTTGATTAAAGTAGTATGTTCTATTTTATGTTTGATGAGAGTTAATATGGTAATTGATTTGGTTTGATTTTGTTGATGATGATACATCCAAAGGTTTATTTTTCTCCTTTTTCGTAATTTGATTTTTCTTATATTTTTAGCTCTTATAATATATATAATAATTTAAAGAAAAACTCTATGATAAATGTTAAAAAAATAAGGTTTGTTGAAACTATCAACTTGTTTTGTTGAAACCATTACGTTCAATGGTTAAAAACTGAAAACCAAAAAAAAAAAAAAACCTAACCATTAAAGCAGTTAATAATTTATGCTGGACCGATTAATAATCAAGATATTAAAAAACCAATCATTATGATTACGTTAAAAAATAGAGCCACAGACTGGTTAACAAAACTGAACACCCTACATATAATCAACAACTTGAACTTTTAATTAGTTAATTTGATACCTAATTCAATTTTTCAAATAGACATCGTCTAGAAGGTGATTCACAAAACATAGGACTTGTAATGGCTTCAAGCATGAGTGGGGCAAGTTCCTACCTGTGGATTCATCGGGTTTGGCACAGGGTCCTAACCATCATTTTTTTTCAATTAATGAAGAAACAATAATTTTTTATTTTAAAATAAAACTTCAAACTTAAAATACAAAGTAGACCAACTCTTTGGTACATTTCCATTTCAAACTATAATGGATGTGCAATTATTTATATAGAAACATATTCCCTTTGAGTTAAAATATTAGCAATGTGGAACTAAAGTAACACTCTAAAAGAATAGAGTTTACAAAGGAAAATAAAGTCTCATATCATTTAGAAGTGCGATTGCTCTCTTAAAGAACCTTTATATAAAATATGAGATATATTTTTAAATTATGTTATTACATGTGTTGTTATTAACAATGAATTAAATACTTATGAATAGATAATAACTTTTATTTACATGTAAAATAGTCTAAACATTAAATGTTATTTATTTTTTTCAAATTTTCTTTATTCTATATTTTATTTTTGTTAGATTCATGGTGCTCTTACTATGATAGCAAGAGTCCTTCTCATGAGTGTTGTTCTTGTTACATAATAAACCACTATTGTGCTCTTCACATGGCTTGCTTTTGGTGTTCTAGGCTTGAGATTCAAATAATTTTCTAAATTGGGTTCCTCTAGAAAAACTAAAAACTTCGAGAAATCTAGATCTTAATTTGTTCTTTGTGCCATAAACTCTCATCTTTAAATATGCAATCACTTCTCCAAGTGTGAAACAACTTTCTCTAAAGAACATCAAATTGAATACATAAACACATAAACAACTAATCATTCAAATTCAATGTTTGTTTATCTTAGAGATCCTTTTCAATTCCATTATCTCAACTCCTTAACTCGAATTCATCATTAAAGAGAGAGAGAGATTCTCTCTCTCTTACACACACACACATACGAAATCTCATTTTGCTAACCCTCCCTTCTCTTTCTTTCCCTCTTCCTAAAATGGCCAAACTTTCATTGATCTTATACATAACAATATCCATACTCCTCCTCTTTCTCATGTCACATTCTAGTGACCATTCCTCCTAGACATGATAACTGCCATTGCCACCTCGATCTTTTCTCTGACTATACTATCACCAATCATTACCACGACTCTCTCATCACGAAGATTGAGTGCCATTTTCTAAATTTATTTTTAATTAATCAATTTTTAGGCTTATTGCTATCATAATATATAAAGTCCAAATAAATGATATAATAAAATTGTGAACTTTAAATGCATTCTATATATATTGACTGTGGAATTCCGTACATATATGTGAAGATCGAATTATTATTTCCACTTCTATGATGGGTGGAATTTAAAAAAAAAAAAAAGTTAATAGGCTAGCTATTGACTTATTACTATATGAATGGTCATGGTCCTCAAGACAAATATTTTTCTCTTTCCTAATATCAAGATTAGGGTTTTCAATATTATGATTTAAATCTTATAGAAGGTTCTTTCCATAATATATAAAATTAAGGTTTTTTGATTACATGATTGATGCTTGTTCATGTATGATATTTAAGGATGTGCCTTTATTTATATTTATATATAAACACATATCATTTGAGTTATAATATTAGCGATAGTAGAGTGGACAATACTCTAAGTCTATAAAAGAAGGTTATAAAAAGGAAGTCCCACATTATTTAAATATGAGGTTATTCACTTGATGAGACTCTATATAAGACAACCAGACATGTTTGTTAATTATATTTATTTTTTATGTTATTATAATAACATATTAAATATTATGAATCAATAATAAATAAATTTACTTACATGGAAAACTAAAAATATGAAATGTTTTTACTTTTTAAATTTTTATTACATTTTTTTGTAGTTATTCATATTTCTATTTTTTTTCTTTTAATTAATAATTATAATTTCTTTTTCTTGAGTGGGTTTTCTTATGGATTCAACTTGGCTCTAGTAGGTAAAGCTGAGCATATAGGCTATAGTCTGTGGATTGACCTGCTTCGCCAAAATTTTTTGGCCTATTTAAAACCGAACCAAATTGGCCCAGCCCGTTTAACTCGCGGGCTAAAGCAGGCCAGGCCAAGTTAGCCAGCCACAGAGAAGAAAACAAAAAAAGAGGAGAAATTTAAAAATAAGAATAATATAACATCTTAGTGATTATTGATGTATGTTATGGAAGAAGATGGATTGATACATGTATCACAAGTATTATAACATTTTTAAAATACATATTTATTAATTTAAACGTAATATGATATCTAATAAATCATTTTAAAAACTTGTTTTTATTATAAATAATAAAAAGACTAATAAAATTAGTCTTTAATATATATAAAACTTTAGAGTGAATAAATAATTCTAATTAGCACATAAACTAATATTAAAAAAAAAAATAAAAATTAAAAGCGGGCCAAACGGCAAGGCCATTTAACCCATGACCAAAACGGGTCGGGCCAGGTTGGGTTGCCCTGTTTACCTGCTTTGCCCACCTCTACTAGTAAGCCAAGTTTACATTTGAACCTACCATGTTGGGTCAGGTTGGGTCACGGTTTGAACCCAATCCCATGGAGATGTCTAGGTTGAGTGATGCTAAAAGCAAGATAAGGCATAGACACTATGTTTCGTTTCACTAGTCTATAAATTTTGAAATAAAGAAAATAAATAAAAGCTAAGATTATTGTTTTTATACACAAGGAAATTATAAATAAACAGATTGCCCCAAATTTTTAAAACATTATTTTGGGGTATTCAATACTTATATCTATGGGATGTAATTGAAAAAAAAAATGGTCAAAATAATGGCCAAAGTCACAAGAGAGGTATGGCATAATCATTAAATATTAATGTATAATAAGAGATTATTCCTTTATTTCCTTTTATTTAGAATAAGATATCTATTTAAATCAAAGGGTGTTTTCTATCCCCCTATGTTGCCGTAATGATATCCCTACTAATTACAATAAAACATCCAAGTGTTCAGATTAGTAAAATGATATCCTAATTTATATCGTGCCTTTAAGTTTTAATTCTAATTAGTTGAAATATCATTAGGATAATATCATGAGGATAGTAAATATCCAACCTTACTGATCAAATCTGGCTTTGATGCATATATTTACTAAAAGGAAGGAGGCTTCTTCCCAAAGAAACTATAAAAAAATAATTGTCCATCAATTAAATTACATGATAGTGCATAGTTGAATGCAGCAAATATTACAGCATTAATGGATGTTAAATGAAATGTTTGTCCACGTGAATATGATGTGCCAATCAAAGACTAGGAAACAAGAAATGAATACAAATATTACTTATTCCCATACCCCCAAAAATCCATTTCACCCCTAAAATGTACATTATTGATTTGGTGACAGAAGATGCACTAGAATCCTCAAACCTCACGACATCTTTGTTGGTTGCATCCTCGGCTCCAGCATATGTGAAGAAACAAGCATTGTTGTCCATTCATTATTGTTCACACCCTCGTCTCTTCCTTCTGTAATAACCCTATGATGGGTTGCTCGCTCGTCACAAGTTCCTAGCTCACCATTTTGATACCTAAAACTATCATCATCCCCGCTTTCACAGTCTCTTGTTGCTGACATGAGTTGCTTGACCATAAGAGGTGTAGCAGCCACCGATGTCATCCCGGGATAATCGTAGCCACTACCATTGCCCCCACTTATTGGTTTTGGGTGGCTGGCAAGTAGGTTTTGTGATGGAAAAAGTGAATACTGAGAATGTGGAGCTTGTAGGTGGTGGGAGTAATGGAGAGCTAAGTCTGTTGGTTTGTTGAGTTCAAAAGTAGTACTAGGATTAGGTTGTAATCCATGTCCATTTGTATGTTGGGAAGGAAATTAGAATAATGATTGTCCCTGTGCATATTGAGCTCAAAAGTGTTGGATGTGTTGCTAAGATTGTGGTGGTGTTGTTGTTCTGTGTTGATACTACCAGTTCCACTCTCATTGTTATTTCCACCAATTTTGAATAAGTTCTTCTTCTTGAACACCTGCATACCACCCATCCATCTTCCTATAAACAATAAACATCCATATAAAGATTCATTAGGGTTAGAAAGAGAGAAGGAAAGATGAATATGTAATAGAAGCTCTAAACCTTCATCTAATTCTTCATTTGAGTAAATTCAATCCCTTCTAAAATTTTAAATGCATCCTAAACTTTTGGAATAATTGTGAGGGCAAATAAAAAAATCATTTCCTATAAGCTAGATGCAGATATATTCTCTAAACTTTTTGGTTTTGTTTCTTTACAATTTAAAAAAAATATAAAAATACCCCTCAAATCATTTGGGACTTTAGTGATGGTCTTGAGATTATTTTCATATTTTTGAAAATTATATATGAAAAGATGAAATAATACTTCAAAACTTTAGATGGTCTATCTGCATCTTATCATTAGTTTAGGAGATGTATATGCAATTATCCCTAATTGTGTAATTGTAAACACAAAAGGAAAAATAAAAAGAAAAAAAAACTTTTCATGAAGTGTGGACAAATCTCTTAAGCTTCAAACATGACTTTACTTCCTTTTGACTTTTGAAAAACATTAATATACATATCTTGCCAACTATTGCTTAAACTATTAAAATCATGGTAAAGGTTCATAGGTATATTCACAATTTTGGTACTCTAGCAATGGTTTGAAAAGTATGTGTATACATTTAAAAAATTATGAAAAGGTAAACTTCTTTTCAAAGTTTAATTTAATTTTTGCTTTGTATTTGCAATTTGGATTGAACAGGTGCACTTTAATAAGGTAGCATTCAACATAGCAAAATTACACGAAACCACATTAAAGCAAACTTTAGGTCTAAAGAGTAGATCGAAACTTTTAAAAAGCCCTTATAGCCCAATCCAAAAGATCCCATAAAAATTCACTATTTCAATTATATTTATGTGTATCTATTATTATTGACAATATTTAATATACATACAGTGAGATTGTCATTGGGATCATCAGCATCTTCAAGGCGATACTCATGCATGATCCAGTCAGTTTTCTGACCATGGGGTGCTCTTCCTCTATAGAAAACGAGTGTTTTCCTCATTCCTATTTTCTTGTATCCATTTCTTATGCATTTGTCTCTTCCTGTTGCCTTCCAGAACCCCATATTTGTTGCTCTATTTGTTCTTGACCCTGTTGGGTACTTCCTGTCTTTGTGGCTAAAGAAATACCACTCGTTTTGAGGTGTTGACCCAATTCTACATCTTTCTGGAATCATCACCATAATGGTTATCAATGGATTAGAATATAATATCAATACATATATATTACTTTATATCTTCAATAGTAACAATATTATGGATAGTAATGCACATTTAAACCCTTGGTTCTATAAATTATTACCTTCTCTAGCTATCACTAAAGGCTATAATTCGATACTTTCGATGGCATTTCCAAAAGCTAGATTCACTCTCATGGGAATTAGGGTTGCCATCTTCACAATTTTTCGTTTATAAGAATAAATGCGCACGTTTTTTTTTTTGGGGGGTTTGTGTGTGGGGGCGGAATTAAAAAAGAAAAAGCACTTAAATTGTAATTTACCATATTGTTTGGAATTAGGTTGTTTCCATTTACCTTCTGCTTAATTTTCATTAGTTTATTCCCACGAGTAATTATAGGATGGTACTAATTCTACGTGTTAATTTGTAAATTGAACAAAATTAAAATGAAAAATTAAGAGGATTTAAATTTAGTTTAATTAGGATATTGATAGTCCACTTCGACAATTTTATAATAATCTCTATTGATAAGTTTAGATGTGAATTTTTTACTCTCAATCTAATCCTGAGTTCAAAGTTTGCTGAATAAGGATCATGGTTGTGTGCAATCAAACTCTGTTACTTGATGTTTATGAAATAAAGAATCTTGTGAGGGGAAAAAAAGGAAAAAAGAAATCTAACCTTGACTTCGAAATTAATTTCTTTAACAACACTTATAACTATATAGGTATCTCATAATCCTCTAATTTTGTTCTTTAATTAATTTGTTTTTTATTTATAAATGAATTGTTAAAATTACTAAGTTATTGAAGTATCATATAGTATTATTAAGACGTCATTTTATTCATTTCAATTTCAACCATAAATTACACATGATAGAATTTTATAAGGGTAAATTGAGAAAAATTAAGAAAAGATAACTGGAGAGGATCATTCCTATATTATATGTGTATATGATATATAAATATCATATCATATCCTATATAAAATCTTAAATAGTTATTCTAATATATCATGTGCCCCCCAATAGCTTAAAGTTGCAAGATCACTAACTTTAATGGAGCCAACACACTGAAAGTAAAAACATAAGATTATATTATGGTACTACGTACGTACCTTGGAGGTCCCATGGTTCCATCTTATTCAAGTCGATCTCCTTAATGACATCCATCTCAAACTTCTGAAACGAAATCTTCTTCTTCAAGTAGTATTGAAGAAGTTCCTCATCGGTGGGGTGGAACCGGAACCCTGGCGGCACACCGCCGGCCGAGGCAGTCGACGAAGACATTAATATTAATTATTATAATTACTACACACAAATACGTACTATATGCTAAACTTGCAATCTCGTCAAATCCTAAAAACAATCCCGAGAGAGAATAATATACACTGAAAGAGAGAGATGGGGAGAGTTTTGAGAAATGGTTTTGCTGCTAATAATTGAGCTTTGGATTGAAGTTACGTTAATAGCTAGCTAGGGTTTTATATTATAATTTTCATGGACGATCCCGAGGTGTTATTAAGTTAATGTTTATATGGATATATGTGTCCAGCTGGGGTGGAGGAAGTGCAGAAAGTAAAACCCTCGAGTTGACTGCCGATGACTACGCCCCCGGGGATGGATAAAGTTATCGTAGAATGGAAGGCTTTAGCAGAAGGAAGTGTCAATTAGATTATTAATCGTAATTATATCCTAGAAAATAGCGTAAATGTATATGTGAAAATATGCATACGTACATAAGAAATTTGTTTACATTTATATGTGTGCATGAATGGTCGGTTGATATGGTGTATTAGAAATTGATGGAGAAATAGACCATCGGTGTGAAAATGACCAAAAGAGACGATTTTTTTTTAAAATTTCGGCTCTTTTGGCCCAATGAGAAGAAATATTCATTTCAAATTATTTGTATCTAAAACTTTGCCGACTTTAAAAGAGGTGAAAGCCGCCTGATTAGAGAATCTAAAGACGAATTAATATCTAAAACTTTGCCCAACTTAAAAGAGGTGAGTTTTACCTCTTTAATTGAACCAAGTAAGTAAAAGTATTTTATGGATTTTGTGAAACAACATTATTGTAATTGTTGTTAAAAATCATGAGCTAACTTGTTTGATTTTATAACTTTACGATATTATAAGGCTTTTATTATCATCAAAATTAATTCTTAATCGTTAGGCAATAATTTTGTCATCTCTATACGATTCTATTAGGTTTATATATATTTCATTGTTAGTTAAAATTGCGTGTTTGTCCACCTTGATTATTGATACATTACTCTGTGTGTGATTTTGCCATCCCAATACATTTTTCCTAGGATGGCTTGCTTGAACTTGCCGCTTTATAAGTATGAAGAATAGAGAATGTGTAGGTACAAGCATATTGAGCACATATTAGGGCGGCTTGCACTGCTGGAGGTGGACAGACTAAAATGAATGGTCCGTTGATTTAAGGGTTGACCCAAGAAAAATGCAATAAAATATGTTTATCACAAAATCATTTACTGGGTATTATATGGTTTGTGTATATATTGGAGTGGATGGATATAAACTATGTTTAAACACATCATAATAGTAATGGATGGTATATTAAAAACAAAAAATAAACAAAAATCATTATTCATATTTTATAAATACTATTCGGAAAATTAAAATTTTATTGGTATTTACGGAATACTTTTATATACAAGTAGATATATCACATTCTTCATATTCAGCAGGACTTAATAATGCTGGAAGCTGGTCAATTTCAATTGCAGCATTTTGAAGCAACCCTCTTTAACTATGTATTACAGGATAACGGGCTTATGAAGCTATCCCATATAGGCACACCTTATTTACTTTCAGCTCCCATGTGCTGTGCGTACACACACAATATGTATATATATAAATCTACATGAATGTGGTGGAGTTACACGCAACCATAATAGATGCTGGGAAGGATAAATTATTTTTGTAAAAGATGGACCTATAGGACACTCCGTTCCAATAGAGTGATTTTATCCGAGCAGTGTGATTATACGAAAACAGGTATTTTTCGAAAAGATACAACGTTTGTACGTTAACCAGATGTTATAAGCTGCGCGTTAAAATTAGTAGACACTTTCTTAGATTCTTTTTTCCTATCAGTATAATAAAAGAGATATGATTTATCATAGTCAAAAAGCTAATATGATGCTATTAGACTATAAGTTTCAGTGGCAAAAGATTTTGGAAACCTAATAAATGTACTATGGTAACAAAGAAGTCTAATGTCAATTATGATGAAGTCATTATTTAAATGTCAAAAGTGAAAGCTTTATGTTTCTACAAATGTTTCCATGTGTTATATTCCAAGCTACGGGTATGCATCGGGATAAAACAATATCAACTTAAAGTGAAAAAAAATAATAAAAGATATATAAGGAAATAGTTATGAACACAGATATTTTTGGGTAGAAGGAAACCCGATGAGTTGTTGGGGGCGGGGTGGGGGGGGGGTGTGGTGTGGGTGGAGCCACAAATAACATTCAATAAGGAAAAATTTTTATATTCTTAAGGAGGCTGGTATCAGATCAAAATCGGATTTGATGGAAATAATTTCCATTGATTAATCAAGAAAGTATAAAGGAATTGTATGGAAAACTTCCTCCCTAGCACAATAATCTAAGTCAGAGAGATTGGATCAAATAAACTGAGTCTATAAAAAGTTTTTTTCGGTAGTTATAGGCCTAATCAGGACAGAAGGTCAAAAACATACATCCAAGTATATACAGCCGGGGCCATATTGGCCAAAATACAAACTGAAAGCATATCGTAAAAATATAACCTATCTTTTTCAATGATCTTAAAAATTAATCTTAAATTTATGCAAGTGGACTTAGGAACTCTCATATAACTCTTTAAGGGAATAAGCATATCGTAAAGTAATTTGAAAATATTTATATTAGAGAAAAATGTCTCTAAACATTGAATGGTTGTGTCTTTATAGTGTAATGGGCTATGGTATAACATAAGAGAATAATTAGAATTATAATTAATGATTCAAATCTTGGAAGGTGTAATTTCCTTAATGCAACATCACACGTCACATACTTTTTTTCCTGTTATAATAGAAAGAGAGATTCAAATCTGATTCATCCCATTCGAATAGCTAATGCTATTAAATTATAAGATTATTGGCTCATATATTACATATTTTATCTCAGAATTTTTCTGCACTCCTCTCTTACACGTCTAGATGCATTGAGAACGTCTAATTTTATAGTATCTACCAGCCTTTTCACTAGTAAAAATTCTATAGCAAGATATATGTATACAAAGTGCTAACGACACAGTTGTGGAACTTTTCAACCTTATATTTCTCTATTATTAAATTTAGCGTTGTATAATTGAAACAAATTACTTGTCTTGTTGGTTATGGGTCAAGAGTTCATCAAATTACAAAGATCTACTAGAACTAGCTTTAATCGACATAAGGATATAGCGATATGTTTCTCATATAGTGCAAAGTATTCTTGACTAAAATCTTCAATCGAGTTAAGAAATGAACAAGATAAAGTTGGAGGGCGAGAAGTGGAGGCATGAAGATGATGATTTTGCATAGAAGGTTCAAATTATAAACATATTTAAGAAATTCTATGCTTGTATACAAATAAAACATGTAATGGAAATCTGGAATACTTGTGAATCAAAGTGTAGCACAAGACTGAAAATTAAAAGATAAAAAAAAAAAAAAAACAAATAAATGAAAAGAGAGGATGATAACACCATGTGGTAAGGCACAAACAAGGTCATGAGATGAAGTATTGTGAGTTTGAGATGTTCAAATTCATCCCTATCTTGAATTGCAAGTATAGTGGAAGGAAAATGCCTTAGTTTCGAGCTGCATATAAATATGATCTTCCAATTAAACACAGCTACTATCGTTAAGTCTCAGGAATGGTATTTCGATTCAAGTGTGATTATCTTTATTTTTAAAAGCAACAATTAATTAAGAGTTATGATGTAAATGATATTAGCCTTGATATTATGGATTTGTGGGATAGATAGAATCGAAAATAAAGTTTAGATGTTTCTTTAGATATTTCTTAAGATAATATTTGGGATTTTTTTATTTTTAAATTCTGTTTTGATGGTATATAATTGTCATCCATGCCATCTATGAACAATTTCATTAGAAAATAAAGTTTCTTTGTGTTTCCTCTATTATTTTCCACCAATAAAACTGCATTAGGAGATATCATAACGATGTTAATTAATTCAATTTGATGGCTAACAACGTACAATTTAAGGTTTTAATATCCAATATAGAAACCTTGTGCATAGCCTTGGGGACTTTAGAGCAGAATATTAATCACAAATTCCAAGCGTTTGAGAGATGCTTTAACAAGATTGCTGTTCAAGTGGATGTTTTGGTAGTAGGAGATGTGAACAAGGATAAAGATAGGTAGAAACCCAGGGATGATGTCATTGAAGGGGAACCTATCAACAGACTTATTCCTACGATTAATTCTAGGAAACTTGTCTATAATGAAGCTGCTAAAGATGATAAAGTTGAAGTAGATTTCCGATCGGCATATTTTAGTGGTGGTTAAAACTATCATGGTGGTAGAAAAAATTATGGTAGAAGTGGAAGAGCATATGATGGTGGTAGAGGTCAATATAGTGGTAGAGGTAGTCATGATAGTAATTTTAATGATTATTATAGAGGTAAGAATGAATATAAAAACAATGATTCCAAGTTAAAGGTAGATATTTCGTATTTTAGCGGAAATTTAGGGATTGTGGATTTTATATATTGGATTGCTGATATAGATACATGGTGGTGCTAGAAGATAAAAGGGTAAGGTTAGTAGCATATAAGATGAAAGGTGATGCATCTGCATGGTGGGAGCGATAGCATAATCAACACGAATTAATTAAATTAAATTAATTACTTGATTTGCAAAATCAACTAATAAAACTTTCACTACCTTACTCCTAAACTTGATGATGCTTCTCAAGCTCAAATTCCAATCTTCAATTTGTCCTTAAATTTCATCTAAGAATTTACTAAAATAGAGATTAAATTAGGTAGAATAAGGAATATGAATGGGTTTGATATTAGGAAATACTTTACCTAGTTTTTACTTGAGTTGAGATGGGTTTTTAGTGTATTTTTAAAGCTCAATTTGAAAGTATTCTGTGTGTAGTGATAGTTGAAAAACACGCTTAGAATAAGAGTATTTTTTTTTTTTTTTTTTACATGTGATATAGTGGGTTTATGGAGGGTTTTAGTAAGTGTGTTGCTGTGGGAATCTTATAGAATCTTTAGAGATGTGAGGTGTCAAAATATAATTGAATGAGGTGAAAAGTGGGTTCGTTTGTGACTATTTAGTTAGAATGGAATGGGGTGATTAGTCGGCATATGCTTAGAGTTGATTATGTGCGTTAGATGCATATGACATAATATGGTCATATGAGTTTATGACATGGGCTAGGCTTTTAGATAAGATACTATATATGGATTGGACATATAATTTTAAGTGCTTAGAATTTAGGACTAGGCAAATGGAAATAGGATTAGGATTTAGCTAAATTAAATTAAATTAGAATTAGGGATTAGCTAAATTGATAAGGAATTTAGTTTAAGATTTTAATTTATTGAAATTGGTAAGTAGTTTAATTTTAGGAATATAGGGGTTCATGAATTGATATTTTAATTTTGGAAATTGCATTTGAAGTTTTAAGAGCTCACATGTTGAAATTTAGGTTAGAATAGTTCAACCCGATAATTAGGTATTTAGGCAATTGAAGTTGAGAAATTAAGCTCAAATTGACAATTGAAAGTGATTTAAGTACTTTGATATGTTGAGATGGTTAATTGAAATATTTGAAATCTCTAATTTTAATTAAACGCATTTACTAATTCAATTATGTCAAATTATCTCTTGATATATAATAGTTTACCAATTGAATTAATTAACTTCCTAGCTTCAATTACTAAATTAAGTTTTAATTAATGTTTAAAAGTACTTGTATTTTTGTAGTATTTTATTATAATTTCTTAAATTAATTGACATATAGTAGTGATATTTAGAGACCTCCCAAGGCGACACTCGCCTTATTATTCTAGTCATAAGTATCCTTATCTACAAATTTCTAGAAAAGAGAGATGAGTCTCGCCTCTCTATAATTGTTAATAAATGGATTTTTTTCACTAGTGGTTTTTCTTTCTCTTTTTCTTATTTTTTTTCCTCAAACACAATTTAAATGCAATCAAAAGTTAATATTCACTTAAACATGCAAAGCTAATACTATATCATGCAAAATATGAATAGAACCTGCTGTTAGTATAAACATACAAAACTTCTATATGGCAAGTAAATAAGAAGACAGACATATTGTGACGTGAAAATATTCATTTTTTTCCCTTTCTTTCTTCTTTTTTTCTTTTTTTTTTTTGGATTTGTAGACATACAATTTATACCTAAAACATACTAATTAACCATAAAAGGTATAAATTTTAGGACAAACTATATTGGAAGTAATTAAAATTTGGAAATAAGTTCAAATGAGGTATTACCTTTTTAATTTTTTAAAAAAACAATCAACATCATATGAAGTGGTGCAAATAAGATATAATATTTTAAATGATTAAAAAAATAGATATTTTAATCGGATGATAAATAATTATAGGAAAATAGATCTCTTTGTTGTATTGCTTTATATAATATTTACTAGTTTCTTAACTAATTAAAAAGGGTGATACCTTATTTAGGCCATTTATAGCACTAATCACTTTTTTTAATAACATGAAATGTCCGTCTTATTTGAATTTATTATAAACCTTTCTTTTATGTTCGCAGGAGATATTTTTATCGGCTTAGATTCAGCTAGTATAACATTTGGCGCCGTCTATGGGGACGTTGAAAAGCCCTAGTTCTTTTCATAAGAAAACCCCTAAAAAACCCATAACAAATGATGGCAAAAAAAAAAAAAAAAAAAACCCATAACAGATAACCCTACCCTCACACAATGCCTAAACTGCAACGAGACAAGAATCAAGTTGATTTTGCTCCACTACCACGCACATCCCATCTTGTGGATGATGAGGCCCCAAAATGTCATGTCCTGGCCCAACCGTTGTCACAAATGCTGGTCCTTTAGATGAAGGCTGTCCCTTAGAACTAAAGTAGATGTGTAAGCATATAAAATGTGGGATCAAATGCCCTCCTGTAGGTTAGGATAGCTGAGTTGGTCTGAAAGACCTACATCTAGAGGAACATGCCTTCAGCGCATCAAAGAGTGCCTCGCTAATTCATTCACCACCTAGATGGGATGAGCAGTTGGTTGAAAGGAACCACGAGCATGTTGCAGAGTCACCGCAGGCTAGTGCTTCCACTAAGGAACGATCCTATAGCTCAGGGCTACTCCAGAACACGCATCGGAGAGCCCGCGATTTCGAGAGCCCATTAAGAGCTGACCACAGTGCCTCACAGGGACACACAACCTCTTGATAGTCTACTAAAGGTACCATGAAACACCAGGTTGATGATAACCGACCTAAAAAGGAGAGACTGGTAGATCCCAATCTAAATCAGGACCATGGGAACATCACCCCTACTCCTATCCCTAAGGGCACACATATCGGCTCCAATAAGGAACAAGCATTAGAAGAGACAAGGGATGTGATGAGGAGACTATCTAGTATCAAAAAGGGCTTTGAAAGCGAGCCTACTACCAAGGCACCCCTAGGCAAAACGCCTTTTGTAATCAAGGTTCAATTTGAAGTACTCTCTACGGGAGCTTGACTACCCACTCTAGAATGATATGATGGACCAACTGACCTAGAGGATCACATTGCTTAGTTTCAATCAACCATGGCAATACACAAATTTTTTGGACGCCATACGGTGTAAAACTTTTCCTACTACCTTCCGAGGTGCTACAAGGGTTTGGTTCAACAAGCTCTAACCCAATATAGTAGATTCCTTCACTCAGCTAACCGACCTCTTTGTAGCACACTTCATGGCGAGCAAACCGCTAGAGAAAAATACCTCTTATGTTTACACAGTATGGAAAAAACAAGTTGAACCCCTAAGAGACTGCTTGGCAAGATTCAAGAAGGCATGTCTGGAAATACCAAACCTCAACTAAGGCGTAAGCTCTGGAGGCCATCAAACACGAAGTCCTTGTAGACGGCTCACTCTTTGACTTCCTCTCCAAATACTAATTCGCTATGCTTGAGCAGGTGAAGGAGAAGGCACAAAAATACATCTACCAAGAAGACACAAGAAATGCATGAAGAAAAGCTAAAAATCGAACAGGGCCCACCCAAACTTACGAAAATCCACCTTGAGAGAAGAACTGGCCAAGTGATCACTATGACTTCAATCGAGTCGACAAGCACTAAGGTCTTAGGAAGGCAAGCGAAAACTCTTCCTAATGTACGGTGAGTTCACCCCTCTAAAGCTGCTAGTCAATGATGTGTTCCTTGAGATAAGAAATCAAGGCTTCCTTTCACCGCCATCCCTAATGAAGCTAAGCTCATGATGAAAGGATTCGAACGAATATTGCAAATACTGCAAACATCGCCTATCTTTTGTAACTTACTCACATGTATTAAATGTCAGATAAACGTACTATTGGTAACATTTATACAATTATTTTATATTATATCAAACATCCATTTCATTTATAACTCTTTTATTTTATTAAATGTTACTAATTTATTACCAAATTAATTTAACAATCTGTGCCAACTTAAAAAAATTATAAAAAATACCAATTCTTGGAAATTAAATTTAAAAAAAGATAAAGTCCACCTTTTTCCCCCACAACTGTTATTTACTTATTATAAGTTGTGATTATGATAGTTGGATCTTACCATTTAATATAAATCGCTCGATTGAGCAAAAGCATGTAGCTCTTCCATTTCCCACCAAATGAAACCTTAACTCGTGGAAGTATGAAAGTAAAAATCTATTCTCTTTCTCTCTCTCGCTTCCCCCACGCACCTACCCACCCTTCATCTCCCTCTCCTTACTTGTTATTTAATTCTATTGTAGAAAGAAGAAGAAGATGGGTACCATAAGAAGCAGCTGGATCTATTGATGGGAGACAATCTCAGTTGCATGTTCCTTATTGGTTACAGTACATCCCTTATACACATGATCTTGAATATTTCTTATGTTGGATCTTCTTTTGGATTGCAGTGTTCTACATCTTTTTAACCAATGATCAAGATATTCACTTGGATAAATTACTTTGTTGTCAATTTGTTTAATTGAGTTTCATAATTTATTCCTTTATCTTGACTTTGTAACTCTTGCATGAACTAGATTCAAGGGATCTTATGAAATAGCCATGAATTCCTTAAAATTTCATATCAATGTGATGTTAGAATGAAGAATACATATTTATGTGTATGCTTAGTAATATAATAAATGAATGTGTTATTTTATATGTGATTAGTATTATGAATTAATATTATTGTTGATGTTTATAAATGTTTGTATAGTATAATAAATGTGTGTGTCTTTTTGCAAGTTAATATACATATGTTATGTTTAAAATTAATTAAATTGCTTTTGAATTTGTTTAAAACATGACAGAATTTTTGGCTAAATTTAGACCCACTTTTTGAGCTCAAATTTAATCCAAATGCATTTGAAATTTTCCCAAATTAAACCTATGACAAATATACCCCTAATGACAATTGTTGGATGAGTATTGGCTTGATTTGAGCAAATCAAGACCTCCTTTTGGCAGCCTCAAATTTTCATACGAATTTCATCTTCTTTCTCTTTCTTTCTTTCTTTTCTCAATCCAAAATCTTAACCCTAAGCCAAGGTTTACTACAAGCTTAAGGATTTGAATAACATTCCAAGCCAAGATTCACTCATGTGAGTTTAATGCAACCTTTATCTTTCATTTCATGTTTTATAATGTGTTGTTTGTAAATGTTAGAATGGATGTGATTTTGAGGTGATGTTTGGTATGAGATTTAATTGGTGCATGAATGATAGTTTGAATGAGATTAAGTGGCTAATGGAGTGGTAATATGTATCTTATAGGAGTGTGAATGAATGGGGATGAGTATTTTAGGAAATTGAAGAATGAGTAGTTGATATGTGAATTTGAAGTATGATTAGTGATTTGATGATTAGAAGTAGAATTCATGTTGTTAGGATAGCATTTGGATCATATAACAAGCTTTTGAAAGTTTGGACTAAGTTTGGAAAATTTTTAAGAAATGATCAAAGTGTGGAAAAAAACAGGGGATTTCAAAAACAATTTTCGTACATGTTAAAATTTGAACGTACGCCGGCATCTGGGGATTCTACGCCGCCGGCGTAGAGGCGGTGTAGAAAGCCCACAGAATCAATTTTCCTAACGCCGTTTGTTACACCGCCGGCTTTTACGCTAAAGATTTGCCAGCGTCTGTTCTTCAGAACGTACGCCGGCAATTTGAGTCTCTACGCCGCCGGCGTAGAGGCGGCGTTGAAAGCCCACAGAATCAAATTTCTTAAGGCTGACCGAACGCCGCCGGCTTTCGTTAGAAAGGTGAGCCGGCGTTCTTTCATCCATATTATACGCTGGCCGCTTGAAATCAACGCCGCCGGCGTATGTTTCAAAGCTGCCCGCGTACCTAAGTAAGCGGACGGCTTAGACTTCTCTGGATGTTTTTGAAATTTTGGGTTTTGGATTCTACGCCGGCTCAAGACCGCCGGTGTAGGATTCAAAGGCAAACGGCGTATCTTTGAACACTGCCAGCGTTAGAAGTATGAATTTTCAGGACATTGAACACCGGCTCAACGCCGCCGGCGTTGGGTGCCGGCGTATCCCCTTTGCTTTTGAATTTTAAGAACTTTTTCTAAAATTTTCCAAAGTTTGTTATTTGAGTAATTATGTATTTATTAAGCGATCTAGGGTATAATAGGGTGCTTAAATGCTTTATTTTGATTTTGAATTAATTTATTTGGATTTCTTGGATGTATTTATATTTTGAGCTAGTCAATTAGAATTTAAGCTAAGTGTGAACTTTAATATTGATTAAACAGTGATAGATCCTCGCCCAGTCGACTCCGTTAATTCCCGAGCTATATCAGGTACGCAGTAACTTGCTTGTCTCTTTGTTAGGATAGGCATCCGAATCAAACTACCTTAAATTAAGAAAATCTTATTGATAACTGAATGTTGATTGTCGTTGTTTGCCGTTGAATCTGGTTCGGAGAGCGGCACCCTGCTTAGATTGGGGGCGGGGTACTTTCTCGTTATCAGATAGAATTATTTAGGAGATATGAGTATCCGAGCTGCTCATATCAACCCCCTGAGCGTCGTGATGCGTTACTCAGGAACACCTAATATTATGGGCTATGCCGAAAGGTGGGGCTGCCTAGTCTGTATAAACAGTAGGGACCACTCAGGGAGGCGGACGTAATACTAGAACCTTATTGTCCGGAGTTTGAATACTCCCGTGTTGTCTTATTAATTAAACACTTATTAATGACTAAGCGATTGTTGCATAATGCATCTAGCATAAGAATGTGTGATTCACTTCGCATTTGTATTCGTTACTTGTGTACTGGGCCTTTGGCTCATATTTTATCTATTTCAGGTGATGATTCCGATGAGTTCTATAAGAGTATGGGTACGGAACTGACTTTGAAGATTTTCTTGATGGGTTGGAGGATTAGAGATGACCATGGACTCAATGGACCCTATAAATGTAATAGATTAGATGAGATTCATTTTGGTTGATGATGTAAATATTGTGTTAGTAGAGTTGTGTTTTGAGAATTTTGGTTAAGGCTTATAAAAAGCCTTTGGATGTAATATATATATATATATATATATGTATGTATGTAGCTATTTAGAAGTAGAGTTATTTCCGCTGCTAATATCTATGTCTTTTGTTGTATAATATCTTATATAATTAGATAAACAATTACTCAAACAATCCCTTTAGGCAACCTTACATATAATCTTAGGGGTTATATGTGGTTGGGATCCGTTATCCCTATTGCAAATATAGGGGTAAAATTTCGGTCCTTACATCTTAGGCTCGCAAAATCTTTGAAGGCAGATGACCTGGGTTCTTTTGTATGCATCATTAGGGAATCAATATAAATGAACTATGAAAAAAGACTAGAGAGTTGCTTTTTAAAGTGCCATTTATTCCTTTATATTTTTTCTAGGTTGTTGGAACTCTAAATTACATGTGCTTTGAGCTACTTGCAGATATACTCTATGAGTTTAAATCTAATATATGTCTCTAGGTGAGTTTTTTTTTACCATATGCCTAATACTTCATCCAACTTCTTGTTACCCTTGTCTTAAATTATTCTAGGTAAATTTCTCTAGGTTGTTGCATGTATGAAATCGTTGCTCACTGTCTAGCATTTATGGCTTTGTAAGTTCTTTCTATCATTCTTATCTTTATGGTGGTTTTTTCTAGGATTAGCAAGTTTGTAAGTTAATAGTATAATGAGGAACAAGGTGCATAGTCTACATCAGTGCGTCTTCCCATCCCTTTCTTCATGTCTCTCTGCTCTCAGTGGATGTGATAGGGGGCATTGCATATTTAAGCTGGTGAAATAATTTTGGAGATATTACATACATATGTAGATCTAAAATCTTTGCAAGTCTACATTCACATATGAATTGTGTGCAAGAATCTTGGTTTTAAATTTAAAGTCTATAAATGACAAAATATGGTTTTAAATTAAATTTTCTCTACAACAAGATAAGGAATTTGAGTATAGTAGGGGTGATTGACTGATTGGTTGCATTTATGGAAATATTTTTCCTTATAAGAGATGAAATTTGTAGCATCAATTGGAAAACATCAATCATAAGCTAATCTACTCTGGCTAACTTTTGTCTTCTGTATATCTCTTCATTTTTTTCAAACTCCTGTTAGAAGTACTAAGATGGTTATTATTAGCATTATACTCTTAATTATTGATTAGTAAGATAAATCATAACTCCTATGTCTCTTGCCATCTTGCTTTCAATCCTAGTAAGTCACATAGTTTTTATGGACATTCTTTATATGTGTTTGTTTACCCATCACCTCCCTTCCCCCCAACACACACACACACACACACACACACACACATCAGCTGAAAATGCTTTTTCTTTCTTTTTCTTTCCTTTATTTTTTGTATGTGTGCATGCTCGCACACATGTGTGTGTGTCAAGTAGTACTTATTGCCATACATGCTCAATTCCCAATTTTGGAGTACATTGCTATGCTTATACAAATAATTTTTTTTTCTTTTATTGGAGATAGGCATATCTTAAGAGTACAAAACAATATAATGGTTTAGTTGAAGCTCCAAAAAATAAAATTTCATGGGATTGTGTGTTTTGGCCACACTCACAGCTCAATGAGATGTAGTCAGTCTTAATTTCCATGTTCATTGATGACACCTCCTTATAATAATCTTCTTTTTCATAAAAAGAACAATGTTATAATCTAGAAGGCCCACATAAGCTTTGTGATGTGTTCAACTATCTTTATTATGTGAGATGGTTTCTTGAACCATTCTCTAATATCTTGAAGTATTTTATTCCATTACATTAATAATCTCTGATCATCTCTTGCCAAACTATGTGGAAGAAACTTCCACAAGTTTCTTGTGAGTGGATATCATTGATTACAGGCTTCGTTCCTGTATATGTGTTGAAAGGAAAGTGCCATAATATACTACATTTTAATTCACTAAATATCAAACTTTTGTAGCACTTTATAATCTTCTTAAGGCAAGTTTCACTAAAAATAACTTTTTTCTTCCTAGCATCAAAGCAATCTTCCTCGTCCTCTTCCTTACTTTCTCTTTCTCTCTTATACTCCTTTTTTTGAATATGTGTGTGTATATATATATTTCACAATACAACTTTAATAAAACCTAATCAATTATTGAAACATTTGTTGTTTTTATTATCAACTTTAATAAGTACTAATTCTCTTGTTCTTGTGTATATGGGAAAACTCTTATTAAGGACATCCTTAGGAAGAACATAAAACATTGACCAAGTGTAAGCTTTCTTTGTGGAATCAAAGGAATGATGATTGAAATCATGGTAAGAAAGAAGAATCCATGTTTCTTTAGTGTTAAACTAATTATGAAATTCTTTTCCACAAATTTGTTTATTCAAGTTCACTTGAATATTTAGCGAAGTACCAAATGGTATTGCCCCTTTATTTTTCATTGATATTTTTTATACGCTCCATTTTCTTGTATAGTGACAAACAAAAAATCAAATCAATTTGCATTATATGCAATGAATGAATTTGTAGTTTATATGAATGCTCATGATGTTTCATGGCATTTCTTAATTTATTAGGAAAGACTGATACTCAGAGGATCATTTATTATGCTATATAAATACTTCTCCAGTATAGGTTCTCTTTTAGTAAAGTACATAACAGGAAATAGATAGAGGGGAGTTCGGCTATTGAAGCATTGATTATGGAAATTTTTTTTCCTCCATTGCATCCTAAGGTAATTGTTGTACTTGCTAGCAAATTAGAGCTATTGTTTCTTTATTGGTTTGTTTCTAACTTAGAAGATAATCACCAGAAAAATTTTGGTTGCTAAGATCGGTTAGGTTATTTCCTATTTCATATTTTTGTTGTTGTATACATGTATACACATTGTGGGGCCAAATCATCTTTGTAGTTATAAGAGAGAATGTTTTAGCTAAAAAGAATATAGAGTTGTCATCTTAAACTAAGATTTCTTAGCTTCATCACAAAGCTTTAATAGCATCTTGTGTTTTAAACTTAGTGTTCTATCATTATTAAAGAATCAAGTAGGTGTATGGGAGGAAAGGTATGAATTAATGGAAAGATACATGTATTGAAGTAGGACGAAATGATTTTGACATACTAATTTGGAGGAGACTATCGTGTTGTTTTTGCAGCATATATTGTCATTCTATCTAGTCTCTCTGCACTTATAGCTATCTAATAACCTCTTCTTGCACGAGGTTGTGCTAACACAGCATAACCAATTAAACTAGAGTAAATCCCCTATTGTAAGGTAGTTATTTGTTATAACTAATATTTCTTCAACTATATTATTGCAAGAAATTTCCCATCTGCTCTATAAAACAAAGATCTAATTTTTTTTTCAACTATGCCCTAGTGCTCTGTCTTTTGCATACTTTCTTAGAAACTATGGTTTCAAGGAGTTTTGAGCCTTTGATGCAAAATTATCCTATGTTTATGTTAGTGCTATGGATGAAAATTTTTGTCATGGTAACATAAATGTATAGTATGGATGTTTGTTACTTATAGTGCCGACTTTCTCTTTAAAGGACTTTATTGAAGGTTTGGGTCACAACTATGAGACAAAATTCATGAGAAGAATATTTAGGTTAAATTGAAACAATTCATTGTAGAACAATTCACAAATGGTATATGGTATATGAGATATTTTTCATTTTTGTTTCCGATTTCTCTTGCATGCATGGAATTTCTATAGGAATAAGTTTTACTGTATACTCTTTTGAAGAACTTGGTATTTGTTACAAGGTTGACTTGAGACCAAGCGTTACTCGTTTGGAAATTTTGATGCATAAAATAGAGTTGATGTGATGGTTCTTGGACTTTATGTAAATTTTAGACATCTTGGATAATTGTGAGACATGAGTGTATGTTGGCTGTATTTTTTTTTCCATGTGCAATTTATATTCATAGATAATTCTATTTGTCCTAGAAGGGTTACAACTAATGCCAATGTTGAAATATTTGAGGTGGCACATGTTTATGAGATGTTAGTATGATATTAACCCATTTACTCCGTGTAGGACTAATCGGAAAGAACATTGTCAAATACTTGCTGATTGCTACTATGTTTTTTGAAGGGATAATTAAAGATTGTCATAGTATGTGTTGCTAATTACTTTAAGGTGAATGCATAATCAATGATATGTAGCTCTGATAGTTTAGAACTAATTTCAATTTTTATTACAATAAAAAGTTTATTATACTTGCAACCTTTTTGAGTGGGTATGGTGCTTCAGTTGGAAAATATAGTGTGTTAGAGTTATTTGAGCTTGGGATTCCAATTTTTGACACATTTTATGCATGTCCTTTGTTTTGAGTTCCCATGTAAATAATACTTAAAGGGAAGAAAAAAAGAAGAATTTGTTAAGCATTAGTTTCATGTGGATATCTAGTACTCTTAGGAAGCAATTGTGAAGAGTTTGTTAAGGGTTAGAACAAAATTTAATTTGTGATACAATAGAAGGTTTATTGAACCTGCAGCTTTTTTGAGTGGGTATAATGCTTCGGTTGGAATAGTTTGTTTGTTATATGAGCTGTGATTCCAATTCTTGAAACATTTTATGCTTGTCCTTTATTTTGAATTCCCATGTAAATAATACTTGAATGGGAAAAAAAGAGAAGAATTTGTTATGCGTTACTTTCATGTAGATACTTCCAGGAAGCAATTGTGAAAACATCTAAATGTTTTGGCAAATTACTGTACATGTGTCCCTTTTTTTTTTTTCCCTTTCCTTTCATGCCTTACTTATGCCTTATGTCGCTTGCAGTATAAGCTTGGTGGGAGAATTCCTAAGAAAGGAGAAAAGTATTCTTCTTGAAGTAATAAAGGTTTTCTAAGATGCACTTACAACTCATTTGCTTCGAATTTCAGTTTACCCTTTCATCTGAAAAGATTTCTTTTAATATTTTCTTTTTATCTAAAAAGATTTCCTTTAATACATTTTCATCGAGTCATGTTCATCTAACAATTTTTTTATACTTAATCAATTTAATTATAGGGTGATAGTGGGATGATATGGTAATGTTAGTGAGTTAAAAATCAAAATTTAATAAAAATTTAAATTTTGAAAGATTTATTTATAGAAGGATAAGACTTTTTAAAAATAAATAAATAAATAAATATGAAGGTTTAACCTTATGAAAACATATCTTGTAAAATACTTTCTCCTCTTTCATAGTAATAGTGGTGTTACAATTTTGTTCATTATTATTTTGATCCTAAATTTGTGAGTCCAAAAGGCATCATCAAAAAACTTATAATGCCCATACCTACACAAACAACCAACATTATTAGGTCTAGCCCCTAACATGAAACCAAATCCATCAAACTCGCTCACTTGGTACATAAAGTAGTTTTTGGTACATCTTAAGGTTGAATTTAGAGTTAGTGGTATCCTAACCTCAGATCTATTTTTGAGAAGATCACATCTCCTGTTAATTGGTCAAAGAAGTCATCTACCCAAGGAAGTGGGCTACTGCCCCTTGTAATTGGTCAAACAAATCATATATTCAAGGAAGTAGGTACTTGTTCTTTATTATCACTTGATTCAGATCTCAGTAGTCTATACATAGTCTCATACTTCCATCCTTTTTCTTCACAAAGAGTACAAGGGCTCCCCATGGTGATATGCTAGGACGTGTGAACCCTCTATCCAATAACTCTTGGAATTGCTCCTTTAATTCCCTTAATTCATTTCGAGCCATCCGGTAAGGAGCCTATGACATTGGCGTAGTTCTTAAGACTATCGATTCCAAACTCCACTTTTTGTTCAGGTGATAAATCGGTAGTTGTTCTGGAAACACATCCTTGAACTCTCACACCACTAACACATCCTCTAGGGTCATTTCTCCCTTCTCCTCAATGCTCAAGGCCGCAATCCTACCTCTGTCCCATAATTCTATCGATGGTGAGCCCTTGGCTTATGCAAATCTATTGCATATGACATTTCCTTTTCCCCATTTACAAATTTTAACACTCCATGTCTAGAATCAGTTGTCACGTTATACCTCAGTAACTAATTCATTCCTAAGATTACATCAAACTCATTCATATCAAGAATTAGCATGTCAGTAAGCATGTTTACATCAGCTATGTATACATTTACATTTTTACATACTTTATTTAAAACAACACCCATTCCCAAAGGTAAACTAACATATAGATGCGTAGGTATATCATCAATAGGCAAAGTATGCAACTTAGTGAACTCCTCAGATATGTAATTGTGTGTGGCTTTAGTGTCAAATAATACATATGCTCCATGTCTAGCTATAGAGATCATACTTGCAAGTGTGTCTATCTCGACTTCTGGTTCCTCAGCTTGAAAAGCATTAACTCTCCTAATGGTCCTATTCCTTTCTCCAGACGAACCACCATCGTTCTTACCACTTGCCTTACACTCATTCCCATAATGCCTCCTTTGCTTGAATCTATAACAAAACACTGGCTTCAAGGTGGGGGTTTGATAGTCATAACTCTTGTGCCCTCCTTTCCCAAGTGAAACAAGCCCTAGGATTCCATTTGCATTCTTCCTTTTGGTGGGTTCCCATGCATCTTGGGCATCTTTAGTCTCTTCCAATCATGGTCATCTTAGTAGGTGGTAGTGTGTAGGGCCTAGCCATGAAGGCTTGTTTCTTAAGGCTCTCAGTACTGCTTGAGCCTCCCATGTATCCTTGAGTTCTACCCTCAACAAGAAATGGGGTAACGAGTTTCTTTCCAAGAAAACTCTAGCTCCATTCTATGTCTCTAACATACTTAAGCCCTTGTTTAGTTAACTTTGCTTTGTTTGCCACACTCGAGTAGGTTTCCAACTTAAACTTCCTCACTTCTTGTTGCAAGTATGGTTCTGACCCATTCAAAAACCTTTGCCTCGTTAACTCCTCATCATTCTTAAATGCTTTAGGAGGTAAACTTTATTGAGCGATTCAACTCTGCCTTATTTCATAAACATCTTACTCCCTTGCTTTAGGTTGTAAAAGTCAGCCGTCATCTTTTCTCAAACCACTAGGTGAGAAATACTCAGCATAAAACTCCTTTTGGAACACCTCCCAAGTTATCTCATCATTCACCATGTGGCTAGTGGACTCCCACCATTGAGCTACCTCACCTTTCAACATAAAGGTTGCATAGTCCAACCACATCTCCTTAGGCACTGCATAGGTAACTAACGCCTTTTCTACTGCATAGGATAATTAAGTCTAAGGAAGAAGTTGGATCAAGTTTTTTTGATTTGGACAAGGATTGAAGAAATTAGGAAAATCATGACCAATGCATGGGGGAATGCATCACCCTATGCTTCAATACATAGCCAAAAGGGGAGTTGTGCTTGTCCTTTGTTCGAGGTTTCAAAGGGAAGCATGGTGGGAAACACGACATCGTGCTCTTCCTATGCGACTTTGGGTTCAAGGAGGGGTCAGTGAGATTAGAGAGAGGCACAAGGGGAGCACAGCTTCATGTTCTTGCCATTCTCTACAGCGATTCAACGCTCTATTGAAAACAAAGAGAACCATGGGGGGAAACATGGTTTCGTGTATCTCCCAATGTTCCTTAGCACTTCCTGGTACTTTTGGAGGCAAAGAAAAGCATGAGGGAAAGCACGATGTTATGTTCCCATCTTGCTTTTCTACATTTTATATATTCCTTATGTTTTGAGGATCAGAGAGAAGCACGATAGGAAACAAGAGTTGTGTTTCCATCATGCTTTTTTGACTTTGGTGTGTTTCACGATTAAACTTGTCATTTTTATCAAAACATACTTTTAGGATAAATTTTGGTGACTCTAAGTGTATTAGATGATCGATTTTATGCCTAGACTCAACTATATTCACCTCTCATGTGCAAAAAATGATTAATCTAAGTCCAAAGCTTAAAACATCTATTTTTGATAGCAACTATCAAGTTTTCATGCTTTCTCTAAAATTTCCAAAACGCTTCAAGTAAAATCCTTCATTTAACTTACTCTAACATCAATAACACCACTTTCTACTTATTTACTGATCTTGTCCATAATTTTAGACACATAGCAACATTCATTTCTTCTCCAAGTTAATCTCTAGTAAGATTTCAACTTGAAACATGATCATTCTTTTCTTTAACATTTTTAGACCCCTTCTTATCTCCTCATTATCACTTGTCCATAATACTAGGAGTCGATACTTAGGTCTTACCTTGTTGTTGTAGCTGCAAGGAGGTACTTTAAGGCTCAAGCCACCTCAAAACTTGATTCCTTGATTCACTTCTTACCAATATCCTATGTCAGAATTTACATATAAAATAATATAATCTTTGCATTTTGACACCTGAAATCTTCACACTTACCTTATTACGAATTTCTCTTATTTTCTTGTAATTCTCTTTCTCTTAGTTCACTTTGATTGGTCACATTTCCTATTATGAAACGGATCATCTCAGTTGATTAGTGCTAATCCTTCGTTAATCTTACTTAGTTAACATTTAAATAGAGGCTAGGGTCTGGTGTTTCTTACTTTTGGGTTGTAGTAGGTTCCGTAAAAAGGGAATGATAGAAAATAAAGGTTATTTATATGGGGCTAAGGTTTATAGAACTCTTCCTCGAGTGCCACATGGTGCAATCTCAACCATCCATTGCATTAGGCTTTTCTTTAGCAAATTTTTCCAACCTAATTCCATTTATTAACCAACTTTAAATTCTATTTTACCTTAACCCCTTAATTAATTTTATTCATTCTCTTGCTTTAAATTCTTAATTATTTTTTAGCTATTTTATTTGAATTTTAATTTTACGAGTGGTGTTTGGTTCATTTCAATTGTGATGAAGGACCCTACCAATGACAATAGCTCATATACTAAGTGTATTAATCCCACAACATTACAATTCAATCAGCAAGATGCACGAGAATAGCTAGTGGAATGGATGACAACCACACATAAACAATTCCATACAGTTGGTCATGAAAAATTCGATAGTTAGAATACGGAAGCCATGTAACCCCTATACTGACACGAAGGCCAACAAACATTAAAAAAAATGACATGATGAGCCTTTTTGAGAAAAGGCATGAAGCCTTAAAGGGTTTTATCAAACCTTCCTTCTAGGTATAATTCTAAAAAATAATTTATTGTTCATGTAAGTTTTTAGATCATGCATTAATTTACAATGTTTTCTTTCGGTTTAATTAATGTATTCGGTTTTACTTGTGTAGAGTCCCCCTCAACTAAGACGTGTGGAAATCTCCCATCGTTGATGTATAATCTAGCTATATGTGTGTAACCACTGATTGGATAGATGAACATTAGTTAATCTAGAAGCAGATTATTGCTTTCAAGCCGTTGTGGGAGAAATGCATTGGTCAAGCAATATCAAATAACATCCTGCAAGCCAAGTAGTTACATGCTATACATATTATATTTAGTATATCTTTTGGCAATGCATCAAACAACACTACTCATGATCCCTATTTTCTCGGAGATAGTCTGATCTCTCATCTTCGAAAGAATTGAATCCGGAATCTCCTAAGGCTTATAAAAGATTCTTGGCAGTTGAATGGTAGGGTTCAGTATGAACAACTCAACCATTTAGCTTAGCTTTGTAGGGTTTGGGTTAAATACAATCCATTTAACAGTTGGTAGGGAAATTTGGTGGTTCAAGTCCAGCCTAGCACCTTTAGTATGGAGGCCCCGAATTTGGTAGTGCAAGCAGGCCTTGGAGCTTGTGACATTCACATACATATTAAAAAGATAAGATATGTAATCAATTGTCTTTAAGTTTCATAGAGATTTAAATTGATGTACATGGAGTTTGTCAAGGCACATTGTTTAGAGTAAAAGCTGGATGCTCTTGATTGTGTAACTAGGTGGAATTCTACGTTCAAAATGCTTCATTAGGCATTAAAGTGCAAAAGGATTTTAACTCATTTGTACAATACCCTACTCAATCCCTAATCCTAACATTGGTCTGATGGAGAGTTGGGATTGACAAATAGCACATGCACTTAAAGAGGTCCTGAAGGTATTTCTTAGCCTAAGCATTTATCGAGTTGCACTATCCCACTAGCAATTAGGTACTTCTCCACCTGGTTAATATGTCGGATGTGTTGAGCAACTATAATTCCAATCATAATTTGATTGCCATTGTGTCTTCAATGGCTAGTAAGCTTCAGGATTATTTTGTCCCTCTTCCCTCACTTTTCCATGTTGCAACAATGCTAGATCCATGATATAGGTTTTGTGTGAATAAAGCATTCCTTAAGGAGTAATATAAGATTATTGGAGTGGCCGATCCTAAATCAGGGCCATAAGTCTTTATACTATAGCAAAAAATTTGCTCAAAGACATGTATGGGTGTCTTAATAAGATGAATCCACTACCACCCCAACCATAACGATCAAATAGTCACTCATCTTAGGGTTTTTCAAAGAGGAGTAAACAAATTGCTTAGGATATTGGGAGCAATAGTATGGCTTCCCATGAAATCTTTAGTGACATGCTGATGTATGAGGTCCAGTAACTTGAGGAGGAGAAACGGGAAGAGAAGGAGGGAATGGGGTAAGGGGTGATTTCAATGTCCTTAATTAGTGGAAGAAGAGGACATACATGATGCCAGTGCTTTCCATATTGGCATGGCTGTTTTGGCTTCTCTAGCTTTAATAGTTTCATCGAAGTCAGATTTCAGTTCAGGTGAATGAGTTTTCAACTTGCACCATCATAGGCTAAAAGATGCCACTATTGTAGCATGTGTGTTCTTAAAAAGATTGGTTCGATGGTGTTAGTAGGAAGTAGATGGAATTACACTTTTGGTCACCACCAAATTTGCAGCAACAAACATAGACAGAATAGTGGAGTGAGGCTAGACTTAGAGAGGGTTTGTAGGAGGGAGTATATAGTTGATGAGAAATTTTTTTTAATCTTTTTGTAAATTTTTTGTGGTTAAAGAATGTTAATAAAATTTAATTTTCCTTTGATCCTAATGCACTTATTGATTTTATTTATTTAATAATATATAATTATTCTAAATCAATTAAGTAAGCATGTTTAACATTTAATATAAGTTAACTACTATTATTTTATTATTTGATAATTTCATTTTTTTTGTTTCTTAAAAAAAAAATTGGGGTTAATACGTTAAGTAATACAATTATAATCATTCCAAAAAAATAAAATATACTAAGTATATTATATTTTCTTAATAAGACAAATATATTCAATTAACATAATAAAAATCATTTATTTAAGTACAATTTATAATAAATTAAAAAATTAAGTCACCATTTCTTATATTATTAGTTAAAAAAGGCCTGCCTGCTAATTTATGTACCTTGCATACCATGCTGTGCCATGTTGACCCACTTATTTCATGTGCTTCACGTGTCACATGTGCTCATGCTTTTGTCTTTTTCCTTTATGTGCCAGCACACTCGTGCTGTAGCCCATTATAATGCCTAAACATAAGGCATGATAAAACAATGACGTTCAGCATACTTTCAACTCATTTAAGCATAACCATGCATTTCTCAAACTCATTTATCGAGGGCTTGATATATCTCTCTCATAATGAGAGGGAAAAATCTCATCTTTATTACTCGTCTCGCTCTAGATACATGATTTACATTATGTTTAATCACAATCTTTATAATTATCTTGTTAAAGATAACATTTGATTTTGTCAAATCATAATATTTCTAGTGCTGAAATCCATGGCGATTTTGGGTATAAGGATTCAATGGTATAGTTATTATGAGGTTGGTTCGATAGTTAGTTCTTCAACATGTACTTAGGAGTTTAATTTGTATCTACATACGTATAATCATCTCATAATTATGAATAAAAAATCATATTAGATTTAATTCATTATTATTCCCGCAATAACAAGCATCTATGGATATTTGGAATAATTATATGATTATTTATGGATATTATTATAAAGTAAACATACAAACAATATAATAATAAAAGCCTTTTTATTAATAAAACATAAAGATAACAATGTTCAATGACTGGACTAGGGCAAAATCACTAATACCTATAGTAGACAACGCTTGGTTTGTTTCATTTCCATTGATAAGGACTAGATTAATTTCAATATGCGAAAGAAACTTTCTTAGTTATGTTTCAATCTTTCAACTTTTATAGAGATTCAATCTTTAAAAATTTTTACTCCTTTTAATTTTGTGAAACATTGACTATTTTGTATTGCAAATCTGGGTATTGGTATGTAAATGAAACATTCTTTCTTCCACTAGTGAGTGCACATTAATTATTTCAAATTCATGTTATGGAACATTGATTTTGATTTTTTGTTATAACTTAATATACACTCATGCACTTTCAGAGAACTAGGCTTTGAGATAAAAATTTTTCTCTAAACATAAATTTTCATTGTGAAAACTATCATCGCTGAATCAGTTTATAGAAATATAACTTGTTTTACCCATTTTCTATCGTAGAATTTTGTCTCTAAAGGCTAGTTTCTTGTAGTGATGATTTCTGATGCTATTGCATAGTATCTTGCATCTTAGTTCTATGTATTCAATTGGAAGAGAAAATCGATGAATATGAGTCATGTTTCATAAAGGGATGTTGCTAAAGTGTTTTAATGCTATGATATAGGATAATTTACTGCTAGTTATAAGTTCAACCAATGTTAATATAATGGAGATTAAAGTATCTTATTTTTTTTAAAAAAGCTACCTACTAGATTGAAGTGTTATAAGACTAATGTCAATAGTATTTGAACAATACAAGCACAAGTACTAGAGTATAGGCAAGAAGTAGAATTAGTTTGGAAATTTTGTTTTTTGTTATTGTTATTATTTTACTAACTTTTCTTATTTCATCTATCTACAGTGCATGCACTTCTTTGTGTAAGTTTTGTTTGTAGTTTAATTTAGATGGGGTGGCCCTCCCTGTCATAAGCCTAATAGGGCTTAGTAGGATTAAACTAAAGTTACATATTATGTATACACCTGTAATATGATAACTGTTTTAAGTCAGAGATTGCAAAACTCTACTTGATATTTACTATACAAGTTTTCATTATATAAATACACATTGATAACTAAGAAAATATGATATCTCATAGTCCACTAAAACCATAGAGAATCAGTATCCCCTACTAAATAACAAGATTGGATACTATCCATATAATACAAAATGAAATAATTTTATAATCAATCTAATTCGTGTTCTAAGTTTATCTTTTACAATACAAAGTCTTAACTTATATACTAGACATAAAGTTCATATTATATGCTCGTTTTCTAATCTTCCAAGACTTCATTGAAGAAGAGCTCTCTTCACTTATTCTTAGCTCACTCCCAACATAAATTATTCCTACACAAAAGCTGTTCGGGAATGAGCGAACCACAGTTTAGTGATATAATTTGACTAGATCACACATCAAGTAATAATAGGTAAGTTTAATTAGCATGCATATGCAATGAAACAATTAATCATATGCATATATATGTTTGGATAACCCAAAATCCAAATGGGATGGAGATTTACGCCTTCTCATCGGGATTAAAAGGAAATTATGATAACTTCAACCAGGAGAAATAAAGAACCAAGGGGATAATGGGTACTGTACATTCTCACATAATAATTTCAAATATTTCATTTGTTCCTTGGAATAAAGAAACCCAATTGGGGGATTTACAACACTTAAGAGGATCAAAGGACCAAGAAAGAGTGAGTATTATGCATGTTCATATATTGATTTCAAATATTTTATTACTAACATTGGAATAAAGGAACTCCATTAAGTATTAGCTATTTCATATTGAAACCTTAGGTGACATTCCTTCAAATGCTAGTTTAGTTCCTAAAGAATATAGAAAAACCGGGGCACCTTGTGTTGAACTAGAAAATTTACATCTAGAAAAACCATGCATTACTCTAGAATCAAAATGCTAATACGTATTAGGGTCACCACATTTCAAATGCTTCAATGCAAATTATACAATGTATGATAGGTATATTATTGGGTTAATTCAAGTTAATTCATGTTTATAGGCAGTCATACAACTTATAGACAAGTTTCAACAATTTTCATACAATATATATATACATACATAATGATTTTTGTTTTTATTATCTTAGTTTGGTAACCAAACAAACACCAAGCAACATATGATATTTCTAACCCCACATACTTAGCAATTTTAATATATTTTACATATGTAACTATACTACAAATACAAACAATATGATAAGGTCAAAGTTATTCACCTGTCATTCCTTGCTTAATCATCGTAGCAATCTTTCAGGGAATCAAAAGTTTAATTTGTGTTTCCTAGGAATTGAAATAACAGATACTTGTCATTATACTTCTTCACATAATATAAATATTATATTATTGTGTCCTAGACTCGAATTTTTATTATTCTTTGTACTTTTCTCTGATCCCTAGTTCAATTTTATAGCAAAGATATTTGTTTCAATGTTTTTAAAGTTGATGTTTCTTATATTAGGCTATAAAGTTTATATTACTTGTTTTTGTTCATTGCCTATACTTAACCGTAACTCTTGAATCTTTATTTGCATTGTGTTTCTCCTTGTCTTGATTTAAATATATATCTTTAATTATTAGGATCACACCACTTGAAATTTACATAGCTTACATTGATCTATATTTTGTGGCCTTAAAATTTATAAAGACCAAAATCTGTATCGTAACTTATGTATGTATCTCTTAAGATTAATTACTTAATTCTAAGTCATATCCTCATATTAACCAATAAACATTTAAATTGAATCCTTAATTTTACTATGCCTTTATCTTTTCATTAATTTAAGAAATAAGGTTTTGGAGTTAAAGTATAGATCACAGGCATTATTTGGGTGGTGATGAGACAGGGTACCAAATCACGGGCATGATCTAAGTGGTGATTCACATCACAGGCAAGATCATAGGTATGATGTGTTTGAATTTCTATTTGGTGAGGATAATGGTCCTTATCATGGCTATTATTGGTGTAAGGACCCGCTATTACCCCTAGTTGAAATAAGCAATAGCAGTTCCCCAACCGCATATAATCTGCAGAATTATATGCAAGGTTGTCTTAAAAGGATTGTTTGATGAATTGTTCACCTAATCTTAAGGAATAAATCATTTTGAGAAATAATTACTTAGTAGCTTTTCAAAACATATTAACATATATACACAACTTCAAACAAAGGCAGATCAAGCTAGATATATATACATACATATATTACATCCACAGGCTTCTTACAAGCCTTAAACAAAATAACAAAATATAAAGCTTAACAAAGCTTTAAACATCCATTCTAACTAACTATCTAGTCTATTACAAAAAGAATGGTTCCATCCAGTCCTGGTCAAACTCTAGTCCTCATATTCCTCCAAGAAGTCCTCAAAATCGGAGCCATAACCCATGCTCGCATAGGACTCGTCCAGGTCATCACCTGAAATTGTTAAAAGAATGAGCCAGAGGCCCAGTACACAGCAACGAATACAAAAGCGAGATGAAGCACACAAGCTTATTCTAAATGCAGTATGCAACATCCATTCAATTATTCTTTAATCTTTAATTAATCAATCAACACGGGAGTATTCAAACTCCGGACAACAGGGATCGCGAGGGGACCTGAGTAACACTCGGACGCTCAGGGGGTTGATATAAGTAGTTCGGGTACTCATACCGTCCTAGATATCGTTAAGTCAAAGAGAAAAGTAGCTTCCTCCAGGGTTAATAGCCGTTACTTAGCTTTATTTATACTCAGTCCATATCATAAAATATAGTTCACCCGTTCTCATAAACGTTTGAACTAAACTATGGTACTTCCTACCAAGTTTAAATAAATTTTCACCGATCTATACCCCCCGTCGACTACCCGCCGTACCACTTAATGAAAGTCATCTCAAATGACAGGAGTGGCCTAAGCGCCTAGATCTATCGTGCTCAAACTGAGCAAGGTGCCGCTCCCCGAACCAGATACCAACTTCCATCCCAAACTCATCAAACTATGAGGGGTCGCCGTTAGGTTCATACATGACCTGGCGTAGGAATTGGATTTTAACGGCATAAAACACAAGCAACAATCACATTTTAAGTTTTCTTATTATATATTTAAGTTTTATAAATGCCTATCCTAACAGAGACAAGCAGGTTACTGCGTACCTGTATTAGCTCGGGAGTTAATAGGGATAATCGAAAGGGAATCAATCACTGTAAAAGAAGTAATTACAACTCACACTTAGTTCAAGTATAATCATCCAAAGAAATTCAAATAAATTATTATAACATCCACATAGCATTTAGATATCATATATTATCATACAATACCCAACAAATACTTAAATGACCATTTATCAAGCTTTGAACAACTTTTAGTAAACAACAATAAGTTTTAAACTTTGTTGGAAAGCGTATCAGCTGGAAAGAATTGAAATTTAAGAACTGATACTTTTGTAATTTGTAAAATCTTAAAACATGAAAGTTTTAGATCTTTTCCTTAGCTTTCCAACGCAACTTAATCACCTCAATCGGAGATCGGATGAAAAAGTTACGGCTAAAATACAAAGAGCTGCGAAACAGGGGAAGTCTACACGACCGGGTACACGGCCCGTGTATGGAGGCCGTGTTGGGTAAAAAAAATGACCCGAGAGCAACTTTAAGAATTTCAAGGCCTACACGACCATGTACACAGGCTGTGTACACTGGAGCGAAAAAAATGACGAAATCCCCTGTTTTCAAAATGCATTTTACACTTCTTAAAATTCTTTAAACTCATTCTAAAGTTTCCAAAACTTGTTATATGATCATCCCATCATTCAAACAACACCAAACACCTCCAAAACTTCATCAACTCCAAATCACTATTCATCATCTTCTTCAATATTAGGTCATCCAACCACATGCATTCACCAACACTTCCAACACTTCAAAACTCATCCTAAGCACATAAAACTAACCAATCTAGTCCTATTACACTTCATATAATATCCATACCACATGAGTCACGAATTCATAAACAAAATATCATCAAGAACACATATAAGCATGAAAATGAAAAATTGAGAACACACTTACCACTTGGACTTCTATGCTCGGTTTAAGGACTCTAGATCAAGCTTTTGATGGTGAGAATTGTAGAAAATCAAACTTCAACTTAGGGGTCACCTTGGGAGCTCTTTTGATGAAGAGAGGAATGAGTTTAGGGCAAATGGAGGGTTTTTGGCTTGGTCTGAAATTTTTGGCCGAATTTTTGAAGTTAAAAAGTTTAAACTTATCCTATTTTGACTTTAAGGGCATGAGGGCATTAAAGGCTTAATGACTTTGTTTTGGGTTAATTAATTTAACTTGTTTTACTTAATTAAATGGCTTTGTTTTAAGGCATTAAAAAGGGGTTTTATTGGCTCTATTTTTTTACTCAAATTTTCTGCTACTTAGGGGCTTTCATATGCATACATTCCATTTATTTCTAAGCACAAATAACACACTTTAAGGCATATTAATATTTTACAAACTCAATAAATAATTAATCTAACATATTTAAATAATTCTACATTCACATATCATAGTTCATCAAAATTTAAATTAACCATCAACATATATTTATCATGCATAATTCAACAATTCATTCATAAAATAAAATTAGGAATTTCTTGGCTATTTCATTCTCCCCTCCTTCAAAAAGTTTCGTCCTCGAAACTTATCATACCTTAATCATTGCTCAAACAACTCGGGATACTTCTGTCTCATCTCATCTTCGGGTTCCCAAGTCGCCTCTCTTTCGCTTTGACCCGACCACAAAACTTTGACAAAAGGAATTACTTTCTTTCTCAATACCTTGTCAATCTTGTCCAAGATCTTAATAGGTTTCTCAATTGTGCTTAGGTCGGGTTGAATCTCGGGTTGATGAGTAGAGACGATAGCTTCAGGATCCGATACACACTTTCTGAGCTGTGACACATGAAACACATCATGAACTTCGGACAAATTCGGGGGTAAAGCTAGTCGATAAGCTAATGGCCCGATTCTTTCCAAAACTTCATATGGACCTATATATCTTGGATTCAACTTTCCTTTAACCCCAAATCTAATCACTCCTTTTGTTGGTGAGATCTTAAGGAATACATGGTCACCAACTTCGAATTCCAATGGTCTTCTCCTCATGTCAGCATAGCTCTTATACCGATCTTGAGCCGTCTTCATTCTCTGCTTAATCACTCGGATCTTGTCAACCGCTTGCTGTACTAACTCAGGACCCAAAACTGTTCTTTCACCAACTTCATCCCAATGTATTGGGGATCTGCACTTCCTACCATACAGTGCTTCATAAGGCGCCATCTGAATCGTTGCTTGGAAGCTATTGTTGTAAGAAAACTCTATGAGTGGCAAATATGTATCCCATCTATTGCCAAAGTCTAAGGCACATGCTCTTAACATATCTTCCAAGATCTGGATCGTTCTTTCAGATTGCCCGTCTGTCTGAGGATGAAATGCCGTGCTAAACTGAAGCTGTGTACCCAAAGCAGTATGTAGACTCTTCCAAAATCTGCTGACAAAGCGTGAATCCCTATCTGAAGTGATCGTCTTTGGAATACCATGCAATCTCACTATCTCTTTGATATAGGTATGTGCTATCTTCTCCAATGATTCTCCAACTCTTAATGGTATGAAATGAGCCGACTTTGTCAATCTATCCACGATAACCCAAACAACTTCATACTTGGTTATGGTTTTGGGTAAAGCCGATACAAAATCCATGGTAATGTCTTCCCATTTCCATTCAGGCACTGACAAAGGTTGAAGTTCTCCTCCGGGCCGTTGATGTTCAATCTTTACTTGTTGACAAACCATACACTTAGAGACATATTGAGCTACATCCCTCTTTAAACCTTCCCACCAATAATTTCTTTTTAGATCCTTATACATTTTTGTACTTCCGGGGTGAATCGAATATGGAGAGGAATGGGCTTCCTTCATGACTTCTTCTCTTAACCCACATGGCACAAATAGTCGATTCCCATATCTCACAACACCATCCATATCAATCCTTAATTCTTTCCTTTTCCCAATCCTTATAGAATCCTTTATCCTTTGGTTTCATCGTCTTCCTCTTGAGCTTGTTTAATTCTATCCAGAATTGTTGGTTGCAAAGACAGTTGAGCTAACATCACATCTACTTGCTCCATAGTGACTTCAAGATCTAGCTTCATGAACTCTATCTGGATCTCCTTTTGGCTAGAAAGCAAAGTAGCAATGTCTTCATGTTTCTTTCTACTAAGCGCATCCGCTACTACATTAGCTTTCCCGGGATGGTAGAGGATCTCCACGTCATAATCCTTAAGTAGTTCAAGCCATCTTCTCTGTCTCATATTGAGTTCTTTCTGTGTGAAGATGTACTTTAAACTCTTGTGGTCCGTATAGATCTTACACTTCTCTCCAAACAAATAATGTCTCCACAATTTCAGTGCAAGTATAACAGCTGCTAACTCTAAATCGTGTACTGGATAATTCTTTTCATGTGGTTTCAACTGTCTGGAAGCATAAGCTATAACTCTCCCGTCTTGCATAAGCACACAACCGAGTCCTTGAATAGATGCATCACTGAAGACTATGAATTCCTTTCCATGGACTGGTAGCGCCAAGATAGGAGCCGATATCAATCTCTCCTTCAACTCTTCAAAGCTCTTCTCACATCTATCATCCCATTCAAACCTAACATTCTTTCGGGTCAATCGGGTTAATGGAGATGCAATCTTTGAGAATCCTTCCACAAATCTTCGATAATATCCAGCTAATCCAAGAAAGCTTCTGATTTCACTCACCGTTGTAGGCCTTGTCCACTTGAGAATCGCCTCAATCTTCGTTGGATCAACTGAGACTCCTTCTTTTGAAATAATATGTCCAAGAAAAGATATCTCCTCTAACCAAAACTGACACTTGTTAAACTTGGCATATAGTTTCTTCTCTCGAAGCCTTTGTAACACAAGTCTCAAATGCTCTTGATGCTCTTCTTTGCTTCGGGAATAGATCAAGATATCGTCAATAAGACTATGACAAATGAATCCAAATAATCCTTGAAGACTCTATTCATCAAGTCCATAAATGCAGCTGGTGCATTGGTTAACCCGAAAGGCATCACTAAAAATTCGAAGTGTCCATATCTGGTTCTGAAAGCTGTCTTCTGAATGTCTTGAGATTTAATCTTAAGCTGATAGTATCCTGATCTCAAGTCGATCTTAGAAAACACAGTTGCTCCCTTCAATTGATCAAACAGATCGTCAATCCGTGGCAAAGGATACTTATTCTTGATAGTAACCCGGTTCAATTCTCTGTAGTCAATACACATACGCAAACTCTCATCCTTCTTCTTGACAAAAAGCACTGGAGCACCCCACGGGGATATGCTTGGTCTAATAAAACCCAAGTCTTGCAACTCTTGTAACTGTATCTTCAACTCCTTCAACTCTGCTGGAGCCATTCTATATGGAGCTTTAGAGATAGGTACTGTTCCAGGCAATATTTCGATTCCAAACTCTATATCTCTATCAGGTGGTAATCCAGGTAACTTCTCAGGAAATACATCCACAAACCCATTCACAACTGGCACCATGTTGATATCTACTTCCTCCATACTCATAGCTGCTATAACCGGTTTCTCCCACAACTCCATGAACTTCATACTCTTAGGTCTTAACCTCTCTAACATATATGAAAACCTTCCTTCATCCAAATCAAAACTCAACTCCGCTCTACTACAATCGATAGTGACCTTATAATGATTTAGCCAATTCATTCCCAATATTACATCAAAATCAGATAAAGGTAACACTATCATATCAATAGGCATGCTCACATCAGAAATCATCACATTCACATTCTTACACACACATGGATGCCTATTTTCAATCACTAACGGAGTAGTTACACACATAACACGATCACTCAACACTTCAGAAGCAAGATTACAATCGTTCATGAAATTCTCAGAAATACATGCATGAGTCGCCCCTGTATCAATCAACACATAAGCATTCCTATCACACACATTCAGAATACCTGCCAAGGTGTCTACTGCAGGCGTATCTTCAACTTGCTGTAGGGTGAAAACTCTAGCATTTGTCTTCCCTTTTTCTACATTCATTCCCTTTTTAACATCAGGTCGATCTTTGCAATTGGAAATATGATGCCCTCTTTGCTTACAATAAGCACAAAACACTGGTGGTAGCTTGGGATTCTGACACTCTGTGTATTTATGCCCAACTTGACCACATGAGAAGCACGCTCCGGGAGTCCACTTACAAGTTGTCTCTTCATGAGGACCATAGCATCTAGGGCATTTCTTCTCAAACACTGGTGTAGAAGCCTTAGATGTTGACTTCTGACCTCCTTGTTTTCCCAGGTAAGGTCTCTTTCCTCGGTTTTGATAATAGCCTCCTTTGCTAACACCTTGATAACCGCCATAAGATGTGGCTGGAGCAGGTCTCTTCCCCATGAAAGCAGCTCTTCGGGCTCTCCTAACTCGACTATCATTATTTATCTGTTCCATCAACAAAGCTTTGGCAACTAAATCTGATAGAGTGTGCAATTCGAACTTCTTCACTTCATTCTGAATCTCTTCATTCAAACCGTTCTGAAACTTCTGAACCTTCATCCTCTCATCACGATAATCTCCTCCAGCAAAGCGTAGCAACCTGCAAAACTCTCCATGGTACTCATCTATGGTCTTGCTTCCTTGTCTCAAGTTCAACCAATCAGAAATCATCCTCTCTCGTACTGAATTCGGGAAGTACTTAGTGAAGAAGGTATCCTTGAATGTAATCCAAGAGATGGGTTGTTGCAAATTTCCACTAGCTAGTCTCCACCAATTGTAAGCTTCTTTCTTCATCATATAAACTGCTAAGTCCACTTTCTTATCCTCAGGAGTACTGCTAGCTGCAAAGGTCTTCTCCAATTCTTCTATCCAATTCTCAGCCACTGTCGGATCAGTGCTAGTACCATCAAACTCTGGAACCATCTTACTAAAGTCATGTAGTTTGATCTGGTTGGCTTGTTCATTCACAGGTGGTGCTTCATTCGGTCTTACCCCAGGTTGATTACCTTGCTGTACAAAGTACTGTGTCTGCTGGTACATCATCATTTGATATTGTTGCATCATTGCCATCATGTCTCTTATCATACCATACATGGAATTCGGATCACCTGTAGGCATCTGTGGCATAGGAGGAATAGGCGGCATAGGTGGTGGTGGCGGAATCGGAGTCGGTAAAGGAATCTGAGAAGCAGAAGCCGATGCTGGAGATGGAGTGGTCTCATTACTTGGGGTAGAAGATGATGTAGGAGCAGATGTAGATGAAGACTGTGGCGGTGGCATGCTTTCCCTATCTGATTGCTGTCTAGTAGATCTTCTTAACCTGTCCATCTTCATAGCCATACACAATACATTCAACACACATACAGGTATATGCATTCAAGTCACACATTCAACCTATTAATTAGCATTCACAATCACACATCATAACAAACAATCCGTCAAGCAATAAGGCAAGCAATAAGCACAAAACATTCAAGAAAACAAACAAACACAAGCATTCAAGCAACTTAGCAACTATGCTCATCCTATTCTACCTATTTGTGTCTAAGTCAAGTCGCAAACAAATCATTTTAATTAGGCAAACAATTAATCAAACTATGCTCTGATACCAACTGTAAGGACCCGCTATTACCCCTAGTTGAAATAAGCAATAGCAGTTCCCCAACCGCATATAATCTGCAGAATTATATGCAAGGTTGTCTTAAAAGGATTGTTTGATGAATTGTTCACCTAATCTTAAGGAATAAATCATTTTGAGAAATAATTACTTAGTAGCTTTTCAAAACATATTAACATATATATACACAACTTCAAACAAAGGCAGATCAAGCTAGATATATACATACATATATTACATCCACAGGCTTCTTACAAGCCTTAAACAAAATAACAAAATATAAAGCTTAACAAAGCTTTACAAACATCCATTCTAACTAACTATCTAGTCTATTACAAAAAGAATGGTTCCATCCAGTCCTGGTCAAACTCTAGTCCTCATATTCCTCCAAGAAGTCCTCAAAATCGGAGCCATAACCCATGCTCGCATAGGACTCGTCCAGGTCATCACCTGAAATTGTTAAAAGAATGAGCCAGAGGCCCAGTACACAGCAACGAATACAAAAGCGAGATGAAGCACACAAGCTTATTCTAAATGCAGTATGCAACATCCATTCAATTATTCTTTAATCTTTAATTAATCAATCAACACGGGAGTATTCAAACTCCGGACAACAGGGATCGCGAGGGGACCTGAGTAACACTCGGACGCTCAGGGGGTTGATATAAGTAGTTCGGGTACTCATACCGTCCTAGATATCGTTAAGTCAAAGAGAAAAGTAGCTTCCTCCAGGGTTAATAGCCGTTACTTAGCTTTATTTATACTCAGTCCATATCATAAAATATAGTTCACCCGTTCTCATAAACGTTTGAACTAAACTATGGTACTTCCTACCAAGTTTAAATAAATTTTCACCGATCTATACCCCCCGTCGACTACCCGCCGTACCACTTAATGAAAGTCATCTCAAATGACAGGAGTGGCCTAAGCGCCTAGATCTATCGTGCTCAAACTGAGCAAGGTGCCGCTCCCCGAACCAGATACCAACTTCCATCCCAAACTCATCAAACTATGAGGGGTCGCCGTTAGGTTCATACATGACCTGGCGTAGGAATTGGATTTTAACGGCATAAAACACAAGCAACAATCACATTTTAAGTTTTCTTATTATATATTTAAGTTTTATAAATGCCTATCCTAACAGAGACAAGCAGGTTACTGCGTACCTGTATTAGCTCGGGAGTTAATAGGGATAATCGAAAGGGAATCAATCACTGTAAAAGAAGTAATTACAACTCACACTTAGTTCAAGTATAATCATCCAAAGAAATTCAAATAAATTATTATAACATCCACATAGCATTTAGATATCATATATTATCATACAATACCCAACAAATACTTAAATGACCATTTATCAAGCTTTGAACAACTTTTAGTAAACAACAATAAGTTTTAAACTTTGTTGGAAAGCGTATCAGCTGGAAAGAATTGAAATTTAAGAACTGATACTTTTGTAATTTGTAAAATCTTAAAACATGAAAGTTTTAGATCTTTTCCTTAGCTTTCCAACGCAACTTAAATCACCTCAATCGGAGATCGGATGAAAAAGTTACGGCTAAAATACAAAGAGCTGCGAAACAGGGGAAGTCTACACGACCGGGTACACGGCCCGTGTATGGAGGCCGTGTTGGGTAAAAAAAATGACCCGAGAGCAACTTTAAGAATTTCAAGGCCTACACGACCATGTACACAGGCTGTGTACACTGGAGCGAAAAAAATGACGAAATCCCCTGTTTTCAAAATGCATTTTACACTTCTTAAAATTCTTTAAACTCATTCTAAAGTTTCCAAAACTTGTTATTGATCATCCCATCATTCAAACAACACCAAACACCTCCAAAACTTCATCAACTCCAAATCACTATTCATCATCTTCTTCAATATTAGGTCATCCAACCACATGCATTCACCAACACTTCCAACACTTCAAAACTCATCCTAAGCACATAAAACTAACCAATCTAGTCCTATTACACTTCATATAATATCCATACCACATGAGTCACGAATTCATAAACAAAATATCATCAAGAACACATATAAGCATGAAAATGAAAAATTGAGAACACACTTACCACTTGGACTTCTATGCTCGGTTTAAGGACTCTAGATCAAGCTTTTGATGGTGAGAATTGTAGAAAATCAAACTTCAACTTAGGGTCACCTTGGGAGCTCTTTTGATGAAGAGAGGAATGAGTTTAGGGCAAATGGAGGGTTTTTGGCTTGGTCTGAAATTTTGGCCGAATTTTTGAAGTTAAAAAGTTTAAACTTATCCTATTTGACTTTAAGGGCATGAGGGCATTAAAGGCTTAATGACTTTGTTTTGGGTTAATTAATTTAACTTGTTTTACTTAATTAAATGGCTTTGTTTTAAGGCATTAAAAAGGGTTTTATTGGCTCTATTTTTTACTCAAATTTTCTGCTACTTAGGGGCTTTCATATGCATACATTCCATTTATTTCTAAGCACAAATAACACACTTTAAGGCATATTAATATTTTACAAACTCAATAAATAATTAATCTAACATATTTAAATAATTCTACACTTCACATATCACATAGTTCATCAAAATTTAAATTAACCATCAACATATATTTATCATGCATAATTCAACAATTCATTCATAAAATAAAATTAGGAATTTCTTGGCTATTTCATTCTCCCCTCCTTCAAAAAGTTTCGTCCTCGAAACTTATCATACCTTAATCATTGCTCAAACAACTCGGGATACTTCTGTCTCATCTCATCTTCGGTTCCCAAGTCGCCTCTCTTTCGCTTTGACCCGACCACAAAACTTTGACAAAAGGAATTACTTTCTTTCTCAATACCTTGTCAATCTTGTCCAAGATCTTAATAGGTTTCTCAATTGTGCTTAGGTCGGTTGAATCTCGGGTTGATGAGTAGAGACGATAGCTTCAGGATCCGATACACACACTTTCTGAGCTGTGACACATGAAACACATCATGAACTTCGGACAAATTCGGGGTAAAGCTAGTCGATAAGCTAATGGCCCGATTCTTTCCAAAACTTCATATGGACCTATATATCTTGGATTCAACTTTCCTTTAACCCCAAATCTAATCACTCCTTTTGTTGGTGAGATCTTAAGGAATACATGGTCACCAACTTCGAATTCCAATGGTCTTCTCCTCATGTCAGCATAGCTCTTATACCGATCTTGAGCCGTCTTCATTCTCTGCTTAATCACTCGGATCTTGTCAACCGCTTGCTGTACTAACTCAGGACCCAAAACTGTTCTTTCACCAACTTCATCCCAATGTATTGGGGATCTGCACTTCCTACCATACAGTGCTTCATAAGGCGCCATCTGAATCGTTGCTTGGAAGCTATTGTTGTAAGAAAACTCTATGAGTGGCAAATATGTATCCCATCTATTGCCAAAGTCTAAGGCACATGCTCTTAACATATCTTCCAAGATCTGGATCGTTCTTTCAGATTGCCCGTCTGTCTGAGGATGAAATGCCGTGCTAAACTGAAGCTGTGTACCCAAAGCAGTATGTAGACTCTTCCAAAATCTGCTGACAAAGCGTGAATCCCTATCTGAAGTGATCGTCTTTGGAATACCATGCAATCTCACTATCTCTTTGATATAGGTATGTGCTATCTTCTCCAATGATTCTCCAACTCTTAATGGTATGAAATGAGCCGACTTTGTCAATCTATCCACGATAACCACAAACACATTCATACTTGGTTATGGTTTTGGGTAAAGCCGATACAAAATCCATGGTAATGTCTTCCCATTTCCATTCAGGCACTGACAAAGGTTGAAGTTCTCCTCCGGCCGTTGATGTTCAATCTTTACTTGTTGACAAACCATACACTTAGAGACATATTGAGCTACATCCCTCTTTAAACCTTCCCACCAATAATTTCTTTTTAGATCCTTATACATTTTTGTACTTCCGGGGTGAATCGAATATGGAGAGGAATGGGCTTCCTTCATGACTTCTTCTCTTAACCCACATGGCACAAATAGTCGATTCCCATATCTCACAACACCATCCATATCAATCCTTAATTCTTTCCTTTTCCCAATCCTTATAGAATCCTTTATCCCTTTGGTTTCATCGTCTTCCTCTTGAGCTTGTTTAATTCTATCCAGAATTGTTGGTTGCAAAGACAGTTGAGCTAACATCACATCTACTTGCTCCATGACTTCAAGATCTAGCTTCATGAACTCTATCTGGATCTCCTTTTGGCTAGAAAGCAAAGTAGCAATGTCTTCATGTTTCTTTCTACTAAGCGCATCCGCTACTACATTAGCTTTCCCGGGATGGTAGAGGATCTCCACGTCATAATCCTTAAGTAGTTCAAGCCATCTTCTCTGTCTCATATTGAGTTCTTTCTGTGTGAAGATGTACTTTAAACTCTTGTGGTCCGTATAGATCTTACACTTCTCTCCAAACAAATAATGTCTCCACAATTTCAGTGCAAGTATAACAGCTGCTAACTCTAAATCGTGTACTGGATAATTCTTTTCATGTGGTTTCAACTGTCTGGAAGCATAAGCTATAACTCTCCCGTCTTGCATAAGCACACAACCGAGTCCTTGAATAGATGCATCACTGAAGACTATGAATTCCTTTCCATGGACTGGTAGCGCCAAGATAGGAGCCGATATCAATCTCTCCTTCAACTCTTCAAAGCTCTTCTCACATCTATCATCCCATTCAAACCTAACATTCTTTCGGGTCAATCGGGTTAATGGAGATGCAATCTTTGAGAATCCTTCCACAAATCTTCGATAATATCCAGCTAATCCAAGAAAGCTTCTGATTTCACTCACCGTTGTAGGCCTTGTCCACTTGAGAATCGCCTCAATCTTCGTTGGATCAACTGAGACTCCTTCTTTTGAAATAATATGTCCAAGAAAAGATATCTCCTCTAACCAAAACTGACACTTGTTAAACTTGGCATATAGTTTCTTCTCTCGAAGCCTTTGTAACACAAGTCTCAAATGCTCTTGATGCTCTTCTTTGCTTCGGGAATAGATCAAGATATCGTCAATGAAGACTATGACAAATGAATCCAAATAATCCTTGAAGACTCTATTCATCAAGTCCATAAATGCAGCTGGTGCATTGGTTAACCCGAAAGGCATCACTAAAAATTCGAAGTGTCCATATCTGGTTCTGAAAGCTGTCTTCTGAATGTCTTGAGATTTAATCTTAAGCTGATAGTATCCTGATCTCAAGTCGATCTTAGAAAACACAGTTGCTCCCTTCAATTGATCAAACAGATCGTCAATCCGTGGCAAAGGATACTTATTCTTGATAGTAACCCGGTTCAATTCTCTGTAGTCAATACACATACGCAAACTCTCATCCTTCTTCTTGACAAAAAGCACTGGAGCACCCCACGGGGATATGCTTGGTCTAATAAAACCCAAGTCTTGCAACTCTTGTAACTGTATCTTCAACTCCTTCAACTCTGCTGGAGCCATTCTATATGGAGCTTTAGAGATAGGTACTGTTCCAGGCAATATTCGATTCCAAACTCTATATCTCTATCAGGTGGTAATCCAGGTAACTTCTCAGGAAATACATCCACAAACCCATTCACAACTGGCACCATGTTGATATCTACTTCCTCCATACTCATAGCTGCTATAACCGGTTTCTCCCACACAACTCCATGAACTTCATACTCTTAGGTCTTAACCTCTCTAACATATATGAAAACCTTCCTTCATCCAAATCAAAACTCAACTCCGCTCTACTACAATCGATAGTGACCTTATAATGATTTAGCCAATTCATTCCCAATATTACATCAAAATCAGATAAAGGTAACACTATCATATCAATAGGCATGCTCACATCAGAAATCATCACATTCACATTCTTACACACACATGGATGCCTATTTTCAATCACTAACGGAGTAGTTACACACATAACACGATCACTCAACACTTCAGAAGCAAGATTACAATCGTTCATGAAATTCTCAGAAATACATGCATGAGTCGCCCCTGTATCAATCAACACATAAGCATTCCTATCACACACATTCAGAATACCTGCCAAGGTGTCTACTGCAGGCGTATCTTCAACTTGCTGTAGGGTGAAAACTCTAGCATTTGTCTTCCCTTTTTCCACATTCATTCCCTTTTTAACATCAGGTCGATCTTTGCAATTGGAAATATGATGCCCTCTTTGCTTACAATAAGCACAAAACACTGGTGGTAGCTTGGGATTCTGACACTCTGTGTATTTATGCCCAACTTGACCACATGAGAAGCACGCTCCGGGAGTCCACTTACAAGTTGTCTCTTCATGAGGACCATAGCATCTAGGGCATTTCTTCTCAAACACTGGTGTAGAAGCCTTAGATGTTGACTTCTGACCTCCTTGTTTTCCCAGGTAAGGTCTCTTTCCTCGGTTTTGATAATAGCCTCCTTTGCTAACACCTTGATAACCGCCATAAGATGTGGCTGGAGCAGGTCTCTTCCCCATGAAAGCAGCTCTTCGGGCTCTCCTAACTCGACTATCATTATTTATCTGTTCCATCAACAAAGCTTTGGCAACTAAATCTGATAGAGTGTGCAATTCGAACTTCTTCACTTCATTCTGAATCTCTTCATTCAAACCGTTCTGAAACTTCTGAACCTTCATCCTCTCATCACGATAATCTCCTCCAGCAAAGCGTAGCAACCTGCAAAACTCTCCATGGTACTCATCTATGGTCTTGCTTCCTTGTCTCAAGTTCAACCAATCAGAAATCATCCTCTCTCGTACTGAATTCGGGAAGTACTTAGTGAAGAAGGTATCCTTGAATGTAATCCAAGAGATGGGTTGTTGCAAATTTCCACTAGCTAGTCTCCACCAATTGTAAGCTTCTTTCTTCATCATATAAACTGCTAAGTCCACTTTCTTATCCTCAGGAGTACTGCTAGCTGCAAAGTCTTCTCCAATTCTTCTATCCAATTCTCAGCCACTGTCGGATCAGTGCTAGTACCATCAAACTCTGGAACCATCTTACTAAAGTCATGTAGTTTGATCTGGTTGGCTTGTTCATTCACAGGTGGTGCTTCATTCGGTCTTACCCCAGGTTGATTACCTTGCTGTACAAAGTACTGTGTCTGCTGGTACATCATCATTTGATATTGTTGCATCATTGCCATCATGTCTCTTATCATACCATACATGGAATTCGGATCACCTGTAGGCATCTGTGGCATAGGAGGAATAGGCGGCATAGGTGGTGGTGGCGGAATCGAGTCGGTAAAGGAATCTGAGAAGCAGAAGCCGATGCTGGAGATGGAGTGGTCTCATTACTTGGGGTAGAAGATGATGTAGGAGCAGATGTAGATGAAGTGGCGGTGGCATGCTTTCCCTATCTGATTGCTGTCTAGTAGATCTTCTTAACCTGTCCATCTTCATAGCCATACACAATACATTCAACACACATACAGGTATATGCATTCAAGTCACACATTCAACCTATTAATTAGCATTCACAATCACACATCATAACAAACAATCCGTCAAGCAATAAGGCAAGCAATAAGCACAAAACATTCAAGAAAACAAACAAACACAAGCATTCAAGCAACTTAGCAACTATGCTCATCCTATTCTACCTATTTGTGTCTAAGTCAAGTCGCAAACAAATCATTTTAATTAGGCAAACAATTAATCAAACTATGCTCTGATACCAACTGTAAGGACCCGCTATTACCCCTAGTTGAAATAAGCAATAGCAGTTCCCAACCGCATATAATCTGCAGAATTATATGCAAGGTTGTCTTAAAAGGATTGTTTGATGAATTGTTCACCTAATCTTAAGGAATAAATCATTTTGAGAAATAATTACTTAGTAGCTTTTCAAAACATATTAACATATATATACACAACTTCAAACAAAGGCAGATCAAGCTAGATATATACATACATATATTACATCCACAGGCTTCTTACAAGCCTTAAACAAAATAACAAAATATAAAGCTTAACAAAGCTTTAAACATCCATTCTAACTAACTATCTAGTCTATTACAAAAAGAATGGTTCCATCCAGTCCTGGTCAAACTCTAGTCCTCATATTCCTCCAAGAAGTCCTCAAAATCGGAGCCATAACCCATGCTCGCATAGGACTCGTCCAGGTCATCACCTGAAATTGTTAAAAGAATGAGCCAGAGGCCCAGTACACAGCAACGAATACAAAAGCGAGATGAAGCACACAAGCTTATTCTAAATGCAATATGCAACATCCATTCAATTATTCTTTAATCTTTAATTAATCAATCAACACGGGAGTATTCAAACTCCGGACAACAGGGATCGCGAGGGGACCTGAGTAACACTCGGACGCTCAGGGGGTTGATATAAGTAGTTCGGGTACTCATACCGTCCTAGATATCGTTAAGTCAAAGAGAAAAGTAGCTTCCTCCAGGGTTAATAGCCGTTACTTAGCTTATTTATACTCAGTCCATATCATAAAATATAGTTCACCTCTTCTCATAAACGTTTGAACTAAACTATGGTACTTCCTACCAAGTTTAAATAAATTTTCACCGATCTATACCCCCCGTCGACTACCCGCCGTACCACTTAATGAAAGTCATCTCAAATGACAGGAGTGGCCTAAGCGCCTAGATCTATCGTGCTCAAACTGAGCAAGGTGCCGCTCCCCGAACCAGATACCAACTTCCATCCCAAACTCATCAAACTATGAGGGGTCGCCGTTAGGTTCATACATGACCTGGCGTAGGAATTGGATTTTAACGGCATAAAACACAAGCAACAATCACATTTTAAGTTTTCTTATTATATATATTAAGTTTTATAAATGCCTATCCTAACAGAGACAAGCAGGTTACTGCGTACCTGTATTAGCTCGGGAGTTAATAGGGATAATCGAAAGGGAATCAATCACTGTAAAAGAAGTAATTACAACTCACACTTAGTTCAAGTATAATCATCCAAAGAAATTCAAATAAATTATTATAACATCCTCACATAGCATTTAGATATCATATATTATATACAATACCCAACAAATACTTAAATGACCATTTATCAAGCTTTGAACAACTTTTAGTAAACAACAATAAGTTTTAAACTTTGTTGGAAAGCGTATCAGCCGGAAAGAATTGAAATTTAAGAACTGATACTTTTGTAATTTGTAAAATCTTAAAACATGAAAGTTTTAGATCTTTTCCTTAGCTTTCCAAACGCAACTTAAATCACCTCAATCGGAGATCGGATGAAAAAGTTACGGCTAAAATACAAAGAGCTGTGAAACAGGGGAAGTCTACACGACCGGGTACACGCCCGTGTAAGGAGGCCGTGTTGGGTAAAAAAATGACCCGAGAGCAACTTTAAGAATTCAGGCCTACATCGAACCATGTACACAGGCTGTGTACACTGGAGCGAAAAAAAATGACGAAATCCCCTGTTCAAAATGCATTTTACACTTCTTTAAAATTCTTTAAAACTCATTCTAAAGTTTCCAAAACTTGTTATATGATCATCCCATCATTCAACAACACCAAACACCTCCAAAACTTCATCAACTCCAAATCACTTTCATCATCTTCTTCAATATAAGGTCATCCAACCACATGCATTCACCAACACTTCCAACACTTCAAAACTCGTCCTAAGCACATTAAAACTAACCAATCTAGTCCTATTACACTTCATATAATATCCACCACATGAGTCAAGAATTCATAAACAAAATATCATCAAAACACATATAAGCATGAAAATGAAAAATTGAGAACACACTTACCACTTGGACTTCTATGCTCGTTTAAGGACTCTAGATCAAGCTTTGATGGTGAGAATTGTAGAAAATCAAACTTAACTTAGGGGTCACCTTGGGAGCTCTTTTGATGATGAGAGAATGAGTTTAGGCAAATGGAGGGTTTTTGCTTGGTCTGAAATTTTTGGAGCGAATTTTTTTGAAGTAAAAAGTTTAAACATTATCCTATTTTGACTTTAAGGGCATGAGGGCATAAAGGCTTATGACTTTGTTTTGGGTTAATTAATTTAACTTTGTTTTAACTTAATTAAATGGCTTTGTTTTAAGGCATAAAAAGGGGTTTTTTATGGCTCTATTTTTTACTCAAATTTCTGCTACTTAGGGGCTTTCATATGCATACATTCCATTTATTTCTAAGCACAAATAACACACTTTAAGGCATATTAATATTTTACAAACTCAATAAATAATTAATCTAACATATTTAAATATTCTACACTTTCACACATCATAATACTCATCAAAATTAAATTAACCATCAACATATATTATCATGCATAATTCGACAATTCATCTTATAAAACAAAATTAGGAATTTCTTGGCTATTTCAATTGGTATTAGAATTGTAGATTAGAGGATATCACGGAGGTCATTACAACTGTGATTGGGTTAAACATATGCATAGTGAAGGTTACGAAAGTTATCACGGCCATGATAAGTATTGAAAACGAGATCCGGGAGGATCATAAGCTAGGTTATGGCTATGCTTTGTATTGTTTTTAGGTTTTCGATGAGGTTATAGCCTTGATTATAGCCGTGATGCATGTTTCTCCTTAGATTACTACCATTTTTAATGTTAGGGTTATAGATCCATTTTACTTCTATTTGATTCATATGGCTATGTATAAAGGTCTATTATAGTTTTACCTTTATGCTTGTCATATAAATCATTATACAGTGAAGTCATGCTAGCTCATAGCTTTCTAACATGTATGTTTAGATTGGATTTGATCAAAGCTACCAAGTTTTAGAAGTATATGTCCTATCATTACTCTCCTAAAGTTATTAATTCTTTCCTTCATTATACTTCTAGTTGTAGTGTTACATGATAGGATGCATATGCTTGAAGATAGGACATTTCATTCCTCATTTCATAATATGTTTAGGTTTGTTATGCATCCTAATGCATTACTACATATTCTAGAAAAATAATTTGAAGGTAGGGAGTATTACCTTAGTTTGAATGAAGTTGGAAGTAGTTTCTTCTTTTCTCAAAGAGGCCACTACTTGATGTTGTTATACTCTTGGTGATTTTTCTCCTTTTCCTCTAGGGGTTTATGATAAGAGGTGGTGCTATTGTCCTATGAATTTTAGATCTATGTGGAAGAAGGTATTTTTCTATGAGTTATTGTTGGTTTTTGTTTGGGTGAAAGAGAGAAGATAAAGCTGAAACTTTCTGTGTTTTCAAAACTATTGAGGGTATGTTGTGTGTATATGTTGTAGTTATTTCTGTAATAATTATTTAAATTTTTTTTTTACACATAATATTTAGTCAATTTGCAGATTTTGTGGTGAGAGTTACTAACTAGTATTGAATTTATGGTAGCTTTTTCAAGGGGCTAAACTATTTCTAACAAATGTCACTTTCAAGCATTGAATGAGGGAAATGTTGGAGAATTTGCAACTGCCACTTACCCATGGATCTCCACCATATAAGTAGCTAAATTTTTAGGAAATCTATAAGATCTCACGCACAGAAATTAAGCTAGATAATTATAACATATAACACGAAAAATTTTCTGACATCAGATAGATATTAATGAGTATACAAAAAAATATTTTTTTTTATTAATGACAATATTTTTATGGATCCCTTTTAGGTCTCAACTTTCATAAAAGGTAGTTTTAAACTAATTTCTAATATTATATATCTATGTGATTAAGTAATATTAGGGTTTTCATGTACATGATTAGATTTGCATAGCCTGATCAGCTAAATTAGGGCTTTAGGCTGTAAAGAGAGAGTTTCTTAACTTTCATGTTCATGCAATTTAAATTCTCATTTGAGGTCCAAATTCATAGATATTGATTTGTTTTTTTATCTCATCGCATATTTTTCAACTTAGCAATTTTTCTTTAAATTATTATTTTCTAGCCAATATGCTTTAAAAATTCATAATTTCATTTTATGCTCAAAATCTAAAGTCATAGGTATATAGTTAGTGAGTTATTGACTCGTGTCGAGTAATCTTATTTTTGGTATGTTTTACTAGCCGAGAAAATTACTAGTTATTATAGGATTCAATTGAAAAAATTTCTACATGCATTTCCATGCTTATTGACTAAATATCTATTTTTCTACTATTTATTTATTAAATTTTATTTCCAATCACTAGTCCTATAATGGAAAATCTTGGGGATTACACTCCTTATGGAATGATTTTATATTATTTTTTTTCCTTTATTGTTGCTCCATAAGGATATATTTAAAGTCTTAATTAATTGTTTTTTTTTTATGTCTTAAAAGTAAAAGGAAGGTCATAGCTCCTTGCTTGATAGATTAAGTAGGTTGTAGTGGTTTTTTTTTTTCTTTAATTTTCCTTCAACATTTGCTCTATATGGTCTATATGCCACATAGTTGTTAAAATTGCGAGTTGAATATACAGTTTTGTGAGTTTATGTTTTTATATCTTTTTTCTTAGTTAAAATGGATGCAAAATTATTTAGTTGCTGAGTATAGGTAGAATTATGAATATAATTCTATACGTTTATAAGTTTATAAATTTTGCAAGATTTGTACAATTCTAACATTCCAATTAAAAGTAAAATCACAATTTTGACAACTATGAGCCTCACAATTGGATTCCCTCATAGTAGTTTGATGTTCTATCTTCCTTCAACACAATATGTCATTTTCGTAAATAAGATAAATTCTTAAAGTGCTGTTTGTTTTTTTTTTTGATTTTATGCCTTGTCTATAATTTTATTGAAACTATGTTATATATATTTAGTTCTTACTATGATTAGAAATATTCCTTAAGGAATGAAACATAATACCTCAAATGTTTATTATAAGCTCTATCATTCACATGTACTCTACAAGTTTACATAATCTCAAATTTTTTATATTTATATATTCATATTATATTATGTATATCATATTTGTGTATCACAAGCATACCATTTTATTGATACATAATCTTGTCATTGTTTGTGGATATAGAATTAGGCTTTATTTATTTTTTTAACACATACTGGAGTAATTTTTCATCAATCAAAATTTGACTTATCCTAAGAAACCTTAAATCTAAAAAAATTTCCCAATATCTATGCTTTTTCCTTCCATTTTTTCTTTCATAATATTACAATCAATGATGTGTGAATTGTTATTTGTATTAGTGTGTTACAGCTGGTTCGGTGGAGAAGTTAAATTTTTTTTGTCCTAATAGACTCTTATGTTTTATTAAATTTGATTGAGGTTGTGATATTAGTTGGTGTTGTGCTAAGTCTCGTGTTTTTTTATTAATCCGTCAGTTGGATAGGGCTTAGGCTTGTAGTATGTGGTTTTAAAGTATGTGGGACTTGTAAGAACTTATGTGGTTTAAATTTTATTTTTCCCTCTAGAGCAAAAAGATTAAAGTTCTTAGGATAATATCATAAATGGTACCTGACCTTTGACAAAATATTCAGTCAGGTGCCAAACTTTGAAATTAATCATTTTAGTTCATAAACTTTAAAATTGATCAATTTTGTACTTAAAAAACTTTGAAATTGATCATTTTGGTACCTAAAGAAAACATGATGGAAGTATGATTGGCGTACACAAAAACTTCTATTAGGTACTAAATTGATCAATTTTAAAGTTGAAGTATTAAATTGATTAATATTACAATTTATGTGTCACGACTCCAATATGGGGGCCTAGTAGGATATACCTAAAGCTATCATATCAAGTGTGTACCTGTAACATGAGAGCCGTCTTGTATGTCAGAGTGTATAAGACTCTATTTATTTATAAAAGTTTATCATACAAATGATATAATATATTACAGTATTTCAACTATGGAATCCAATTTTCCAATTTCCACCAAGATTGCGGAGAATCGGTATCCCCCACCAAATAATGAAATTGGGTTTCCAAACTACATCATACAAAATTCAAAATTCATCTAATTTACATTCTAAGTTTACCATATCCTATATTTCTATCTTCAATAGAGTTTGTTGGAGAAGCTCTTTTCACACATTCCTAGCTCAATCCCAGCTAGTGATAATCCTGCACAAAAATTGTTGGGGGGTGAGCGAACCACGGGCTCAATGAGTTCATTCCTAACTACTACTGGTCACGCAAGTTATCAAACATTAATTATACATTCATGCAAATCTATCTACACACAATATGAATGCATGCGTGATGAATGCAAGCAACACATCTATGGGGGTCCGGATCCATAGACGATGTAGATTTACCTGTCTACATTTCAGTTGTCTCCCATACTTACCCGCATGGGACACCTCGCCTTAACCGCACGAGGCTGTATGGTGGTAGCGTCCATCCAGACTTACCCAATGCTTAACCGTCATTGGTAACAACAAATATTCCCCAACGTGTTCATGTGATTTACGCTGGTTAATATTTAAATATATATAATGCCAATTTGATGGCGATTTTCACTAACCATCACCAATCTATGGTGAATCAGGCAAGTAGACCCCAACTCAGGTAACATCTACCGCCAATACGAACCATCACCTATTAAAGGTGAATCCAGTAGATAGACCCCAACTCGGGTAACATCTATCGCCATGTGACCAGTGGACCCCGACTCAGGCAACATCCACTGTCACAACAATACTCAGAAATGTCCCTTGCTCATCTCATAAACTCTTTTAGTATAAATTTTTCCTTTTCAAAAGATATAAAAGCAACCTGGAATATTCCAAGTCAGATTTCTTTAAAAATACATTTTAAAATACTTTTGATTTCAAATTCGGGACATTTCCTACGAGGGGATCAAGCACATGCGACGAGTATGTCTAATTAATTTAGTCGAATTATTATCTTTATCCATTTATTCAGGTGATCATGCAGATGATAACACTCACATCAATCAGTCATTCCACATACAAGCAGTACAATCAACATAACAACAAACAGTAGCAATCACAAGCAAATAGTAGATCATCAGAATTCCCTCACTGTGGTCCTCACTAAATTGTTGTATAAGCTACTGGCAGTCCGAGAATTGATCTATTTTCCTATGAAAAGAAATAACAGATATTTATTATTGGACTATTTCTGTAAGAGAAGTATTTCTATAATTAAAGGTGTTGATCTCTATCGTCGGATATTATATTAAGTCCGTTATATTAATTATTGTGTCGTTTGATAATTTATCAAGTCCTTGTAGGTGTCTATCTACTCCGTATCGGTATTTGATATAGTTTTTATTAAGGTTTTAGTTTCTATAGTAAAGGATATTTATCTGTTATTTGTTTTCATTTCGCTTTTCTTGATTTTAGTTGCTATCTATATTTTTATTTAAAGGGTTTGTCTTTTTCTTAAATTTTACTGCTTTTAGTAGAAGATTTTTATTTAATAGTTCTTTGCTTGTCAACTTTATCTGTCTCTTAAGTTAGTATTTTTATTTATTTAAGGATATGTTCTAGTAACTATATCTTTCAAGAATTATAAAAATTGTATTTAGATATATCAAATTTCTATTATACTTAGGTTTTATTCTTATTGCAAATCAAGCTAAGTTTAATACTCTAATATTATTAGTAATATTGGTATTGAAAGATCAGTATCAGTATTAGTATTAAAAACAAGTATAATAATAACAATAATTTTTAGACAGTTAGTAAATAATGTTATTAGTGACAAAATGATAATAGAATTGATGGTAATATAAGTTTAGTATCTTAACGTAAATAAATACAGTATTAATAATTCTAATGAAAATATTAATAATACAAAATACTATAAACAGTAGTAATAATAGTGATAATAATCATAACTATATTAATTGGAATAACAGTAACATTAATATGGGTTTAAAAGTGAAAACTGAGTGAATTTCTATTTGTGATTTCTTATTCGTTTTAAATTCGATTTCGTTGTATAAATAGTCGATTTGGTAGTACTCGAAGAGCACTTTATAGTAGTGGAATTATTTTCAAGAAAAGACATTTGTACAATTTTTAAATTTATGAAACACATGCATAGATTTCAAGTGAATCCTAACAATTGTAATCAAAACTTGTTTTGATGTTATCTAACTCATTTCTAGTCCATTTTTGACGAATAAATAGTCGTTTTCATAGTATTTTCTGAGTACAATCCATTAATGGTGTTAGTTTTTATTAAAAAAAGTCAGTAAGGACACAAAAAAGCAAGAACAGCAGTTTCTTGTTCGTGCAAATCTGGCAGCAATAATCTAAATTTTGTTTTTGCAATATCCAATTTGTTCCTTATCCGTTTTTAATAAATAAATAGTCGATTTCATAGGATTTCATGTTCTTTCCATTGGTAGGGTTGTTTTTGGCTTATAATAAACACATCAATACAGTTTATTCACTCTTTCCAACGAGTTTCATGAGTTATTTAAAGTTTAATTAGTTTTGTTGTAGTTCAAGTATGGTTTTGGTTTTTCCTATATTGGATTTGAATTTCTATACTTAAAAATCTTCAAGTTCATGTGTTTACATCCTAAATAGTCTAAATAACATGAATATACTATCATATCAATTTTGATAATTTATAAGTCAATTTCTAAAGATCAAACATAATGAATATTTGAACTTGACATAGTCCTTACCTTGTTTGGATGATAGATGGGGTTTAGTTCTTCCTTGATGAAATTAATGATCTAAAGAGGATAGTACGGAAATGAGTAACTAAGGAAAAAACAAATCTAGCTCAACTAATATATATACCTATTTTATTTTCTTATCTTGTTGATCTTGAGTTCTAGCTTGTTGTCATGACCACTAAGAGTTATTAGGTTGGTTTTTGATGTTGTTGGAGGAAGAATTTAGTGTTCTTAATGTGTTTGGCATGTGGATGAAATATAGGAAGTAAACTAGAGGTTTATGTTCTATTTTGGAATGTGTTTAAGGTTGTCTAGGTGCAAATATCACAAGGAGAAGAGGCTGGACGCAACTCCTTTGGTAGTTAGGATTTCAAGTTGTTCTTGTAGAGTTTTTGAGTTAATTTTGTGTCTCACGTAAGGTTTTATATATGTACTAACGTTAGCCTAAAGTTAGGAGACTTAAAGAGGGTGTTTTGAACTTGAAAAATACAAATTTTCTGATGTAAATTTTCGGGTAGAATTTCATGCGAATTTGAGGGTGAATTTTTGATGAATTTGCATGAAATTTGTGGGCTGATTTCAAGGAGCATTTATTGTGTTTGTTTGGTAGTTAATTAAGGTTGTTTATGTGTGTAAAATAGGGGATCAAGCTGTTCAAAAATCGGATAAAAAGTTGAGCTAAAATTGGGGTTAAATTTGGAATTCCTGCTGCGGTTTTTGTAGTCGTTTTCCCACCTTTGTTGCAACTTTTTCAACAAGAATTTGGACAATGTTTTAGAGCTATGTTTGACTTTGATTTGAGTTGGATTTCTTCTTTACTTAATGAAGATCTTAGCTGTTATTTTATGGTTGGTTTGGATGTTATTTTCTTGTTGAAATTATGTGTTTAAATTAGGCAAATTAGATGTGAATGCTATAGTGTTTTTGTTTAAATTTCCTCCACTACAGCTGCTGTTCGGTGAACTTTTCAAGCCAACTGAAGTTGTTTTGGTTGTATTCTTGAATTCAAATTCTTAACATTAAATGTTGATCACACGTGGAGCTTTTGGATTAGATGAAATGTCATTTTCTTGTTGGAATTTTGTGTTCAAGTTGGCTCAAGTGTTGGACAAGAACTTCCTGCTGCAGCCAGAATTCCTCTGCCTTTAACGTGTCTTATATTTCAAATGTGAAGACTTGTTTGTTTCTGCTATGAATTTGATTTGGTGGACGAGATTGTGTAATGGCTGGACGTGGTTGGGTTTGCTGCAGTTGAGAAGTCCAAATGCTGCTGCTGCTGCTATTGCTGAATGTGGTGCTCTGTTTTCCTTAGGAGAATTGCTCTGTACATGAAGAATGTTGTAGCAGCTTGCTCGTGCTGTACGTGGGAGGAGAATTCTGCTCGGCCATCAATCATTTGAAGCGCGTGGGAGAGGAGCAGCTGCAGCGTCCGTGATTTCCTTGTGCAGCGCGTGGGATGACTTCCTGTTGCATGGAAAAATTCTTGAAGCCTGCAGTCTGACTCTCCCATCCGTAATTCCACGTGCAGCGTTCGAGTTTTCTTTTTTTTTTTTATTAATTTAATTGGTTTACTAATTTACTAAATTATTTCATTAAATATTTGTTTATAATATTTTAACAAATATTAGTTTAAAACGTATGTTCATATTAGTTAAATAAAAATTTTATCGAAATAGAATTTCCTAAGTTACTACAAAATTCTAAGTTGTTTATACGTACAAAATTTTAGTTTCAAGTTTACACAATTAATTATTTTTAGTAATTTAACTTACACAATTAAATTTTTCAAGTTCAATAAATCGAATTAGGAACTAAGTTTAATGAATTCGGAATTTCTTTACAAGTATAAGAGCGGGTTTGAAATTTATATTTTATATCTAGATTAATAAGTAGTGATCTGAATTAGTATCTACCGTGTATTTATAATCCCATTAATTCATCTTTGGATTATTGTTTTATACTAATAAGTTTTGTTATTAAACTATCTTATCGGTTCTGAAACTTAGAGATACTTCTAATTATATCTTGAATTATTAGTTCAAGATACGAAATCTCGTTTTTGGTATCTATTAAGATTAAGAAAATTTTTATTTGGGTTTTTCAAGCTATGAATGATTATATCTCATAGGCTTATTTTAAGATTTTGTTGAATCATATATTTTTGAATTAGTTTCACGTTTACCAATTTGTTCATTTTCCAGTTATGAAAATTACATTGGCCACTCAGGGTTTTAATTTCTAAAATCTGTAAATCTCTTAATTAGAATATTAGTGTGATTTAAATATTTATTTAAGAGCTAGATTCTTAGATATACCAAACATTATGTTTTATTGTATTAGAGTTATTTATACTAATTTGTTATTAGCAATATATCTTTATCTAGGGCTACTCAATATTATTAATAGATTAATAGTAGCTTGAATACTATTATTTCATTATTTAACAAGTATAGGGTTCATTTCCTAAGTATTGAACTTAAGGAAAAAGAATTCAGTAACTTTATATTAACGATTGGTTTTATCGCCGTTTTAAATCATTTGAGATTATAGAAGTTCAGTTTTGTATTTCGAAATGTTTTATTGGTAACGGTTTTATTCTTTCTAAATTATGATCAAATTCATTTATACTCTAACATTTTTAAATCGAGAAAAATTTGGAGTGATTTTTAGTATTTGTTCCAAACATTCTAAATAATTATGTATTACATTTTTAGTATTTGTTAAAATTAGATTACGTAAAATTTAGGGTATTACATTAGGTACCTAATTGCATATTCTGTTAAAGTTCATGTGTCATTTGTGACACTAACCTAACTTTTTAGTGTTTATTTTCTTCACTCACTGTAAACATTTGTAGGATATGAACAATGAAAAATGCTTTCAAGTGATACCATTGAACATTTACAACTTATACATTACATAAAACATTAAAATGGAAGGCAAAGTGATCTCTACTAGATTAATGCTCTATTTATATCATCTGCCTTTTTTGAAAACAAAATTTGCCTTTGGATCCAACCTTCATTAAGGATGAAAAAGCCAAGAGTCGTTGCTTTTGGCATGCTAGTTGCCTAGCATGCCATGGTTACCAATGGAAAAGTCGCAAAATTTTCTAAAGTACACATATTTGCAATGGTAACAAATTGCTTAAAGAATTATTTCATGTTTGATGGTTAAAAGAAAACATATAAAATCGTAAATTTATAGAATCATGTATTTGACTCATGATTTTGACAGCTGTTTCGATACAATTTTGACAAATATCAAAATACCCTTATTTCTAGTACTGATTAGATATGATTTTTGTATAGAGTTTATGTGAATTTATCACGAAAAGGATACTTAAGTGCTTAATATTCAATTTCAGGGTTTAAAATAGACATTTTAAAGATTTAAGGATGATCTAAGCAAAAATGATATGAGATTTGGCAAAGTATAAAAAATATTGATTTTCATATGTGCACAACCTTCGGCATGTCCATGTAGCCACTAGTGTTAGGGTGTAAAATATAACCAAAAACTATCCTAAATTGTGCCCTAGCTGCTGCACAAGTAGCGTAGAAGGTAGTGTTGGAGGAGAAAATTTGAACCGAGAAGAAATTGAAGAAACTCGAGGGTACATAGGCTCGAGCACCGGCGTACAGGACCAATAATGGTTATAAATCTATAAATAACCATCCCAACCTTTCAGTTACTAATCCACATACTTCTCTCTAAACCTCGGGAGAGAAAAAGACACATTCAAAAGGAAGGAATTGCTGGAGCATCATTGGAAATTAGATGATAATTCAAAGGTTTTATTATTTAATCATGTTTTGCTTCTCTAAATCTTTTGTTTTCATTGTAAAATCTATGGAGGAGTAATTCTTTGTGCCTAAATTCTTGTGAAACCCTAAACCCACATATGATTTGAATTGCTTTTGATTAATGAAAAGTTTATACCTTTATATCTATTCATGTGTTTTAATTGTCTTGCAATTGATTTGTGTACATCATTGATTGCTAGTATGGTTCTTGTTAGATAGAAAGAAGTTTCATCTAATAAGATAGATCTTCATAAATATAGAGATTACATATTTCATCTAAAGGTAGGGAAACTTTGATTTTCTACATAAAGATTTGATCTTTGTTTTGGAATCCTGATCTTTAATACAATCTTATGTGGCATTAGTGAGGGAGAGGTCTCCACTATCTCATATAGGGTTAAGAATTGATTAACTCGAGATTGATTTAATTGTGTGATTCTACAGTGCAAAGCATAAATAACTTATTAATCAATATTTTACTATAAGAAATTAGGGTTTAGGTTGAATCAAGATGAGGGGTATATCTTGTGATTGATTTCTAATCGTTAAAGCATAAACAATTGATCTTAGGATTTGCTAAATTAGTTAATTAATAGTCATAATAGGTATTGCTTCAAAATTTAGGCTACATAGTAGAAAAAGGGTAATACTAGTACTTGCTCCTTAGATTTCTGTGGATGATACCTGTTTTAATCCTATACTACTGTAGATAGCTATACTTACCTAGTTGGATTGTAGGAGTTAATTTCGTTTTATAACTTTTATAATTTGATATAATCAGTAGTAGCGCATCACATTTCAAAAAGGTTGTAACTAGATACAAGTTGGTTGAATGCACCTAGAAATAGTGAAACTTATAGAATTAGATTGCATGAATTTATGGACACATATGTTACTAATCCTGATAATGGAATTTCATATGTCCATGTGAAAATTGTAGAAATTTAAATGGGCAGCCAAAGATGAAGCAAAAGTACATTTATTATGTGATGGTTTTATGAAAGATTATACTTAAAGCATTTTATATGTTACTCAGAGATGCTTAACAAGAAGCATATCTAGGATGCACAAAGTTTTGCATGTTGTCTTTTATGGTGCAAGTATTGCACATCAAATGTAAAACAGGTGGAGTGATAAACCGATGACTACATTATTTTAATTATTAAAGGAAGCATTACCACAAGATGATAAATTACCAAAATCAAACTAAAAAGGAAAAAAAAGGTCAAAGATTTAGGACTTAACTATATAAGAATTCATGCATGTACAAAGGAATGTGTCTCATGTCAGAAAGAACATGAAAGGATGGGAATAGCACATTTGTAAATCATAAAGTTACGTTAGGGTAAAAGATGATTTAGCTGAATAAAAAAATTGATCGAAAATGTATAAAGAGAATTCAACAAAGGTATTGTGGCATTTTCCTTTGATCCTAAGGCTCCAAAGTTGTTTATGCGATAAAAAAAAAATCATTTACAAGAGAACATAAACATGATCAAGTAAAAGATGACTATATGTGACACTTTGTTGATCCCCTTACTTGGTAATCATTCAATTATTACAATAGAAATTGCCTTGGAGATTCAAAACACATCAAGTTAAATTTAACTTATGATAGGTTTATCCCATTCAAAAATCTTAATGTCTCTCATAGTAAATGACCCATGGCTTTAATGCCATATAACTTGCCCTCTTAGATTTGCATGAAGCAACAAAGTTTCATGTTATCATTGCTTTTATTAGGTCCTTTAGATTTTGGAAACAACATTGATGTATATTTGCCCATGGCCTCATAAAAAAGGCAAACACAATTCATATTATATAAAGGGAAAAGACACAAAGACATGAATGGACAAACTTGATTTTAAATTCGCACAAACTCAGGATTTAACACTCAAGGCAAGCTCACACTTATGTGACTAGTCAAATATACATCTTCTTCTTCAAGCTTGGACTCGACCTGGATTAGCCATAGTAGGTCTGACGTTGGACTTGCCATTCTATAGCAGTTTGGAACCACCAAGGAGACCCACCATGTTGGTAGATGCTACATGTTTTCATCCTATGAACTGTCTAAATCGACGGGTCTAAAGGATTCAACTAGAAAAAAAAGAACAAAACCACAAACCTACTCCATCATTTTATGAATAAACATAAAATTTTGAAGTCTCATATTATTGTAATAATTATAGCATAATTTCTTCTAGTTTAAATGTACAAATTTTTTTTTTTAAAAAAGGGTCGACCCATTTGAGCCTACCTTGTGAACCACAGGTTAAGTCATGATTCAGACCCGACCTACATCGGGAAGACCTCTACCTATAAGTTATAAATATGTGCACATTTTATTAAAACAAAGCATGGAATATTCCTCAAGTGAGTATAAGTTTGTCTAAAAACACTTTAGTGCATATTTAATCCTTTATGCAAGTTTTTGAAACTTTACTAAGCATGAAAAAGCAATGTTTAAGCACAATTTTCAGAATAAACCAACTTTTATGCATCTTAGTCCCAGATTTAGCATATATAGGCTTAATTCACGCAAAAGAATCACTAAAGCATCAAAATTTACATATCAAGGCATATCAACACAGTTAACACAACATTCAAGAGTATAAAACACATCTCATACAAGTTGAGATAATACCTTATAAATGCTTTCGAAATGCCTTTAGGTACATGTAAAATAAGTTTCACTCTTTGGGCCCATTTTTCTTAGGACCTTTGGTAGAAACAACTATTGCTCTTCTAGGAACCTAAACAAACTTGCTCTTATGAAGTAAATACATGCTTTTCCTTATTGTATGATTGTATGTAATATGACCAAACATTCCACAATAATGGCAAGTTCCATGAGTAACTTTCATAAACTTAGTCTTATAACACTTGCAACCAATATTCCCATAATAGTCAATTCCAAATTTGTTTGAATAACATTTTTGCTTTCTGAGGAGTGTACTTCAATTCTTAAAACCTTGGTAAACTTGACTATAATTGCATTTGATTTATTTAAACTAGTTTTCAATTATTCATTCTAATCTTTTAGCTCTTCTGGCTTTTTTCATGCAAGCATCATCACATTCATTTGACTTTCATTTCGTTTTAATGTTTTATCCTCAATATCAATCAAATCATGTTATTTTTTGATTTATCATTTGATTTGCATTATTCATCATTTCTATTATTCGACTTATTATTCTCTAATTTTAAATATTCGATTTCTTGACATAATTTCTCATTTTCAATTTTTTGCTCATCATATATATTTCTAAAAATATAAACTTTTTCTCCTACTTTCTTCATTATAGATTTTAGTATTCTATTCTTATTTTGCATTTTTACTAGCTCATCACACAAGTAATCATACATTTCACTCAATTTAATATAAGAAATATTAAAGGATGTAGAGGATATCTTATCATAAATGGCTATTAAGCACAAATCTTCATCTCCACCTTCACTAATATTGTTCTCTTTGCTCTATGTAGCTACCAGTGCCTCCTTTGTCTTATTGCCACCCTTTTTGAGTTGTAGCTAATGTTATTGTATGTGGCTAATAGGAGTGAGTAGATAATCTTGTTGTATAGGGTACCCACCCGGACCCTACTCGACTGAATAGGGTCCGGGTATAGATTTTGCGGAACCTGTTTTCACAAGATAGGGTATGGGTATGAGGTTTTCATATCTTGTATCCACCCTGGAACCTGTACTAGTACATATTTTAGGGTATATTATATCTATCTTATTAAATATTATAAAGCAATGGTAATATACACAAAAAATAAAATAATCCATTTTGATTTGACGACCACTTTTTGTTTAAGATTATTATATTGTAAATTATATTTCCAAAATTTTTACTATAGAAGAATTTGTTTTTTTTTTATTTTTTTATTTTAGAAACACTTGTTATTTTTATTTTAGAACGCCTATAATTGTATGTATATACCTGAGCTCCTAAATTATATAGACATGCTATTTATTTTCTAAGACTAGCTAATATGAAAATTGCACCAAAATTTTTTATTTTAGAATATGCTACAATTTCTACAATTTTATTTAATATCATATAAACGCGTTCAACAAATTTTTGTTATAAGTTTCAGCTTCCCCACATAAATAGATTTTACACATTGTAGAACTTATGATATTAACAAATTACTTTTAAAATTGCTTTCTACATGCTATTTATAGTGAATATATGAAATTAAGGTAGTTAAACATACTACAGGATATAAGATAACATAAACCTTAAATTTATGAAAATACGAAAAAAAAAAGATTTTCATAAGTAAATCAACAGGTTCCATAGGGTATCCTGTAACTTGTAGGTTTTATATGACACAAGATACAGGGTGGGTAAAAGATATCACATGGTAGGTTCGGGTACCAAAGCTAATACGCTGTAGCATGCAGGGTAGGGTACAGGTAGCACTTCATACCGTACCTATTCTGTACCCGCTCAACTCTAATGGCTGGGTTTATTGCACTTGTAGGAAGTAACAACTTTCCTTGTTTATCCTTCTTTGGACTTGACTCATCTTTTTTCTTCAACATTTTGTTAAACTTTAAAAATTTGGTAAAGTTCCTTGTAATCTTGTCTAACTCTTTATTTTCATCTCTTCACTCTCATCATCCTCACTTGAACTTGAGCATGACGCTTTTAGTGCTATTGGCTCCTTTTTAGCTTCTTCTCATTGCCTCTTTATTATTTCATGCATCTTAAGGCTTCCAAGGTCCCTTTATAGTTGGCTTCGATCATGGCCTTCTTCATTAATGGTTTTGGCATCAATAGTCAATTGATGTAAGAATGAATGAATTTAGCATGCATCTCATCAATTAGCTAATTAGATTTCATCTTAAAATTTTCAAATTCTCCATAGAGCAACCTTATTTTAGTGCCATTTTCTCTAGAATACCCTTCATATATATATATATATATATATATATTTTTTCTAAATTATCCAAAATTTCTTTAACTAATTTATAATTACAATTCTTGTAAAGTCACTTTCATTTAGACTAAAATGTAAGATATTCATAGTAATTTTATTTAACTGAACCTTTTATTTCTCAACGTTAGTATAATTGCTTTTATCTTTTGCTTCTGTAATTATGGGAACATTTTCTACAATATTCCATAAAGACAAATTTTGAGCTTTTAAGAAAATTTTTATTCTACACTTCCAATAAGTATAATTTCTATAGGTGAAGATTGATGACCTATTTATAGCTTGATCCTCTAAGAATCTTAGTATATTAGTAGCTATAATCATTTACTCTAAATGCAATTAAGTGCTTTAAACTAGAGCCTTGCTCTACTACTGCCAATCGATAAACCTATGTAACACTAGAATAAAACACAAGAGGGAAGGGGGTTGAATTGTGTTTTGGGTAAATTACATTGGAAGGTATTAATATTAAGGGATAAGTTTATTTAAAGTATCAACATTTTGTAAATTAAATCAAAAGATGTATCATTGTTTTGCAAAGTTCATTTAAGTTATCAACTTTTCAATTAATTTTAACTAAAGTTTCATAAATTTTCGTTAATGGTTAACTATTAATAGCTTATTTGATTACTTTTGCAAAATGTCGATACCTTTTTTAACCACTTGAAATATTAATATCTTAGATGAATTCATCTCTGAATGTTGATTCCTTTTTTGAACCACTTGAGATGTTGATACCTTAAATAAACTTACTGTTAAAATATCTTTTGATGTAATTTATCCATTGTGTTTTATAAGATTTTTTTCCCTTTTTCAGTTTTAATGTATAATTAATGCAATTTAACCAATGGATAACAACAATAAATAGAATGCAATAAATATATATGTAAATGGGAAGAGAAGCAAGCCAGAATTTTTAATATAAAGTTCGATCCAACCTTAATCTCTACGTTCTATATAAATGTCTCCATTAATGGAAGATTTCACCTAATTTATTTCAACAACAATGCTCCTAATATAACATTATATTATTATATTAGCACTCTTGAATTTTAAACAAATAATTATTATAAGGGTCAATTCTACAAATATGACCTATATTTTGACAAATTTGGAAACATATGATGTGTATTTTTTTTTTTAATAAACGATGACCTGAGTTTCATATAAAAGTGTCAATATTATTTAATAATTTTAGAATGACACATGTCAATATTTTATTTATCATAAAAATTAATTTTACATCTTTTTTTTCAATTTTCTCATTTAAAAAAATTATTTTAATATTTATTTATTATTTTTATTTAGTAATATTTTTTATTAAATTAATTTTTCTAGAGCAATAAGTCTCTAACACATATAAATGATACTTTTGTATGAAATTCGAGCAATCTATTTGTCAAAAAAATTATTACGGATCATGTATTTGATAATTGACCAAAATATAGGTCATATTTATATATTTAGCACTTATTATAAAAGGTAAAACTTATACAATATATATATATATATATTTATATATATAACATTTTTGATATTTTGTCATAAGCAGAAAAGACAAATCCACCCAACCATTTATGAAAACATTTACTGTTACACTTACTTTGATCATGTCTTTCATATCAACTTTAAAAATAAGGAAAGATTTTGTTCTATGTATTACATCAAGACTAGTGCAAAAAATGAGCATGAAGTTTATTTGGATGGTCTATTTTTTATATGTATTTTATTTGTATTTGATTTATATCTGATATTATAATCTATTTATAAGTATAAATATCTAATTTTTTATCTGTATATATTTTTAATAAATAATCCAATTGAAATATATATAAAACAAATATTAAACTGATTATATATAAAATAAATATCAAACTGATAACAAATCAACGAACTAAACGCCCTCTAAATCAATAATTAAAACGTTTGGCATAATGCGGGTAAAGAAGATAGCATCTACAGCGAAATCGCTGTAATATCTTACAGGACGCGTTGGAAACTTATTTTACAATTATTCTTTTTTCAATCATTTGATTGGGACATCCTTGGCCATTAAAGTCACAAGAAAAATGTACATACATGAAGGCTATCTGAGCATTTAACGAAAGCAGACCTAGGCAAGAGAATATAAATTAGTAATATAGATATAAATAACTTTGACATACTAAAAATACAAGTAAATTTATCAAATTTTAGTATCAACATATAGAATTTAAATTAAAATGGAATTGTTAAAAAACCCCTTCAAATTCTTATTTTTGTATGGGAAAACCCTGAACTTTAAATTGTTGCAAATAACTCTCATAAAGTTTAATAAATTGGCAAAATGACACGTAATTTTTCAGTAATAGCAACTTGCCTAATATCACTTGTCAAAGCCTTGGTTTCTATGATAGAAAAACACTTAAAGTTACTCTTATTGATACAATTCTTAGCAAATAATCATTTTACCACTGTTTATTCACCCCATATAATCATTGCATGGTATATTACTTGCACACGTGTATTCATGCATCTTTTTTTTTTTTTTTTTTTTTTGTTATCGAATAATTTCCATGCCTAATATTCCATCATTATTTGGATTAGTCTTTGAAACCAGTAATAAAGAACAACATTCTAGAAGTCTAGATAATTTCTTTATTTGAAAATTAATAAAAATTAAAAAGTGAAAAATAAAATAATCTACCCAATCCAAGAGAACTCTCGGACAAGATGATTTTTTTTTAATTGTTCTTTTTTATCATTTATCTATGCATACGTGCATATATATATATATATATATATATTACTTTAATATTTATATGTGCATGTGCATCTTACTATAGGGCAATTCTAAAAATGAGATATTGGAAAAAAAAATTCAAAAAATATCATGATTAAAATCGTGTATTGATAAATCATTTACGTGAGGAATCCAAGTTTGACTCTCAGGCGTTGCATGTTGCTGATTTTCTTTTTTTGCCTTTTTTTGAATTTTAGATCATGTGTCCCACGTCCTGCAAAACTTTTCAATTTCGAACGACTCCACACACAGATTTCATGCGTTCCTTTTTTGAATTTCAGACAATGTACAAGATACGACACAGAGATTTCATGTGTCCGGCGCCCTATGTACAGGGCTTTTTTTTTTTTTTTTTTTTTTTTTTTTTTTTTTTTTTTTTTTTTAAACGCTCTATGTACAAGACTACACATAGATTTCATGTGTCTTACGTGCGATGTAAAATTCTACATGGAGAGCCTATCATTACAGTATACAAATATATGCGGTATAAATTTTATTATATTCTATTTACTTATTTTATAATCGTGTCTTAACATATGATTTTAAATTGAACCGAAATGGTGTCTTGAAAGTTGAAAACATGATTTCAGACATAATATTATAGAATTGTGTCACAATTCATTTTAAAATGGTGTTTTGGAGACACGATTTTGGGTGCAATAATCTTGGAAATTTTTTTTCCTATAATTATTAACTTCTAATTTTTGTAATTTTCTCTTTAGATTTTTTTTCTTTTTCTTTTTAATTCTTTTATTATATAATGAAAATTCTTTCTTTGAAAAGGAAAGAAAAAAGTGTTTTTTAAAAGCTAATGATATGACATTTTAAGTAATTTCTTAAAAATTGTTTAATTTTGATGAAGATGCTTAATGGATCATAAATATCAAAGACATGATACATAGGGATATATAATCAAGCTGGTTAGGAGTTACTTAAGTTTGATTAATAAGCAAACTAAGCTTGAGGTTAAACTAAAGCTCAAGCCTTGATTTAGGCTCGTGAGCCATATTGTGAACAAGTTCATTTATGTTTGTAGATAGGCTTGCAAATAGTTTAGTGAACAAACCCATTAACATATTTCATATTTTAATTTATGATATATTAATATATAATTAAAATAAAAACTAATCTATTTAATGTATATCTTTATATAATTATCAACTCTTTTATATTATTTTTAGGTTTAGGAAAAAAAGGAAAAACAGGTCATCAAAACGAGTCATGGTCATGCTTAAATTAGTAAAAAGTTCGGCTTAGCTCCTCTTGAGCTCAAAATAAAGCTCGTTTAGCTAAACGAGCTAAGCTCAAGCCTAAATTTTAAGCTTGATAAGAAGTTAGTCTCGGCTTGATAAGTTTAAATAAGTCAAGCTCAAGCCATCAAAAAGCTTAACTTATATGTAGTCATAGTCATATATATCATTGACTCTTCAAGTGGCCAACGGGGAAAAGGAAAACAATGCAAAAATATATTAGAAAATATAAAGTTCTAGAAAAAATTTCCAATAGGACCATAGTTGAAATGATGCCTTGGAGTCACTATTTCAACAAAATGGCTAAAATCGCAACTCTAGCATAGATCCATATCATATGCTTGGTGCTTTTATATGTCAACCCAAAATACAACAATTTCATTCGAATAAGTAAATATCCATACATATGCTTTACTCCATAAACAACCATTGAACCGAGCAATCTCCATACCACTCCATCCCAGTCCCTCATATCATAGAAAAAAATACAACTTTGCACTAATAACCATATTTCAAAACACAATCCATGAGTTAGCTAGTAAGGTAATACAATAAATCTAGTTTAGATAGTTAAACATGTAAAAGGAGTAATGACCGATCCCTTATTGTATGCTTACCCCTATGCTATGATTAGGTATGCCTAGTCCCCAGCTATGTATAGTACCTGAGTAATAGATGTAAGGCCATCCATAAAGAAAGTGTTCATGTTGATTATATGCTTAACCTATATTGTCTTGTATAAATTTAACAAAAGCTACTCAACATGACTAAAACATACCAACAAATTGGTGTTTCAAAAGATTTACAAAGCTTAATAATTTCAAAAACATAAAAGAAAAGCTTAAAATCTCATATTACACACCAAAGACTTAACCACTAAGCTTTTAACAAAACTTACATCTAACTTTAAAAGTCTTGATAAAATCTTTTACAAAACAACTTCTTTTGCATAGGATCCCCAATTGTCCCATTCTTCTATAAATGCTTCCAAACCAATCTATATCCCAAATCATCATAGAATTCATCTTCAACAGTACTTGTAAAGGAAAACGTGAGCTAAAGGTCCGGTACATAATAACATAAGCAAATACAAAGTAGCATGCGTTCTTAATTTAATGTGATGCAATAATCAATAAGTTATTTATCTATAATTTAAGTGTAACAATTTAACATTAGAGGATTCAAAGTCTAAGAACATGAGAATATAGGGATCCTGAGTAACAATAACTGCTCAAGGGATTGCTAGCAACCCGAATACCTACATCTCCTATAGAAACATATATAAAGATAATAATTTCATCCAGAGTTTACAATCATTTCTCATCTTTACTTAACTTAACTTAATCTATAATATCACTTAGTTCAATCGGTCTCATAAATGTGACTAAATCATATTGCATCCTTTTAATAATAAGTAAACGTTATACCGATATCATTACCCCTATTGACTACTCGCTAAGTAACTTATAAAGTGTCATTGTATCAGGGCAAGGGGGGCTTAAGTGTCTAACTATCATGTTAACACCGTCAACAGGGTTGCCACACCTCAGACTAGATTAAACGTCATATGCACAAAATTTCAAACACTTTTAAGCCATATTTGTTTATAGTGAATTTTAGATATGCTTATCCTATCAACCAAAAATCAAGTTTCTCTCTGTTTCTCCTTGAGTGGTCTTATTTCCAAGACTTGATGAAATACGTGACCAAAACATCACCTCATGTTCTTCTTGTATTTTACTTCAAAAAACAGGGCATATATACTTTGATACTTAAACATTAAATTTTTTACTTCAAATAACTTACACATAATTAACACATACATAATCCTCACATTCACATCATCAAACAACTCCCTTAACTTCATTTTTGAGATTGAAACATCACACCAATCTACTTATCTATCAAAACAACTACATCAACTTCCACCACTTATCTCTCATAGCTTCAAGAATCTATTTAGCTCTATAGACTACTTAGCTCACTATTACTATGTTTCAACTCATTAAGAAACCAAATTGATAGAAATTTATATTTATTAAAGAAACAAGCAAAACTTTACCTTCAACGATCTTAACTCGTGGATGAAACTAGATGGAATTTTTGATGAGTTTTACAAGAAGATTTGATCAAGAAAGTAAAGGATTTGTGCTTGAAAGAGATACTTGATTGGACTGGTTATGGAGTTTGTTTTGGAATGTAATTTTTGCAAAAAATGTACTTATTAATTATCTAATATCTACTTTTTGAATTTTAAGGCATAAGAAGCATTTGGAAGGAAGCTTAAAGCGGGGCTTGTTTTGAAAATTTGGGCTTGGGATTGGCTTATGGGCTAAGGCTTAGATTTCAAATTGCTTAAAAGAATGGGCTTCTTCTTCTTCTTAAGAAAACAACACAAGACAATGGTTTTATTACACCAACATATAAAATTCTACCAATTTGAACATACACAATACATTTCCTACACTAATCATGCAAATCATATATGTTAATTAAGTTTAAATGATTTGAGGATATTTCTTTTATATTAACCACTTTGTGCTTATTCATGTTTTTTTTCCCCATTTAAAATGTTTATCCATTATTTAACCTTAATCACCATCTTTACCCATGTAATAAGACTTTATTAGTTAATTTTTTAAAAGGGTGGTTTATAAAAAAAATACAAAAAGGTAAACACAACGTTAAATGTCCTTATAAAAAAAATTATATCAAGAAATTTTTATGCACTTATTTTTTATCTTTGTTAAAATTTCTAGTGATTGTAATTTTTTTTTTCATTTTTACCAAAATTTAATATATTTGATGCCCCACCTATTCATTGTAATATGTCAACAATGGTAATATAAAAATTACTATTTGGATTTTCAATGCTTCCCCATTTATACCTACCTAATCAAAATTTTTTTTTCTCTTATGAAAGATTGCATATAAACTTTAAAATTATTAACTATCATATAGAATCAAATTGTTACCTGCCAAACTTACTTCGTTAGTTTGCCAAAAATAAATAAATAAATAAATAAATAAAATTTACTTCGTTAGTCATTTTCATTGCTGGGTAGATCATTAAACAAAAGATATAAGTATAAAACGATTAGAGTAAGGTAGCGAGTTTTTCTTTTTTAAATTACTACCTGATATAAATTTTGACGGAGGGAAATTAAAATTAGTCCATCATGTTGAGAACTGTTAAAGACAAGTTTAATAACAGTTCCACCAGATATGAAATTTTGTAACGTTTGACCTTTAAGTATAAATTGAGAAAATACTGGAAATTCAAATAGCCATTTCAAAAATTGTATCTATATCGAAATAACAAACTTTCCACATCTGTAAATTAGAAAACTCCCCAACAAACTTTAATTTTATATAATGTATATATGACTATTGATACCTAAACTTTATCGATATGTGCAATTAACTATTTAATGATTAAAAGTGTAATTTTACTCATTACAAACTGTTAAGTTCATTTATAATACTTAGATAAAACAATTAATTGCAAAAATGAGTACAATTTAAGTAATTAATTATAATTTTGATAAAGTTCAAGTAATTAATTGTAAAAATGAACAAAACTTATATGGTACATAGACACTTTTAAAATTTAAATAGTTAGTGCACAATTTTATGAATTTAGATACTAAATACAATATTTACTCTTTATATAAAATTGTCTTCTCCTTCTCTAACTTACACCTTGAGTTAGCTCTGATATTAGACCTTCAGAGTCATTTTAGGCTACCAGCATCATTTAACCATTATCCTAATTTTAATTTTACTTCGTTATTCATCTCATTAGAAATAAGCACAAAGAAATTAATAATATATTCACTATCTTCAAAAGTGACAAAGAAAAAGAAAATGTTAATATTGCAAATGGTACATAATTTTGGCAAATTCTAATTAGGAACTTAAACTTTAGATTTGATCAATTGTCCTTAAAAAACTACGTCAATAGTTACTCTATCAAACTTGAATAACACTAATTCTATAGGCATTTTAACCAATATAACATGTATTCTTACTACATGAAAACTTTTTTAGATATTAAATTGATTAATCTTAAAATTTAGGTATCAAATTGATTAATTTTAAATTTAGGTACTAAATTGATTAATTTTAATGTTTAAATACTTAGTTGCATATTTAATGAAGTTTAGAAACTATTCTTAACATTTACCCTAAAAATAATCATGTAGAATTTAAACTATCGATATATATGATATGTTGTTAAGAATTAGTAAGAATTTCTTATTATATTTAAATTTTGGAGGTTTGTAACACCTACTATGTAACATTTAATTATATGGTATTTGGAATTTTTTTAGGAGATATAATATATATTTATAAACAACGATGTGGTGTAATATAATACAACTACACAATGCCTAGAAATGAATACATGAAGTCTCTATTATTTGTTCATTGTCTAATAAAATTGTAATAACTAACACTCATCAAGATAATTTTGTACTAGCAATTCCAAATTTGGAACTTCTTCAAGAGCATTTTTTCTATTAAAAATAAAAAAATGTTTTCTATATTATGTGATTAAAAATGAAGATACATTTTATATAAAGTGGATCATACAAGAGATCAGTCAGTGACAGCTTGGTTGAAAAAATTAAAATCGCATCATAACGGAGTTGTAGCAGATCCCTATTATAAACCACTATGTCTATAATAATCTATTTGATTCCTTTTTTTGTTTTAATTTGTTTATATCGTCAATGCTGGTTCTTTATTGATTCTGTTCGTTGAATACTTTTAAATGTTCTATAATGTTCGTAGTACATGCACACTTGAAGAAAAGCTAGAAATTCAGTTCATATCTCAGTTTTAGGTTTGATTATGTTATTTATTTAGTTTCTAAACGTGAACGTTGAAAAATTGAGTTATTGAGCACGTTAGACACGATATTCATTATGAATGTCATGGATAAGAAGGTACATGTTGACATGAAAAGACGTTGAAGCTAATTATTCCCAAGTAAGGTTGTACAAAAGCAAATATTTTCTTATTTTTTAATACTTTGCAAGAGGAAGCCGGGCTCTATATAAAGGATGGGAGAATCATGCATTTCTCCAACACAAACAAAATCCACTTTCGTGAGTAAAACCCTAGAGAGAGCTGGACAGAGAAATAATGGCTGCATTTACCAGATCATGGACAGAACTAAGTGGTGAGAACAACTGGGCAAACTTGTTGGACCCTCTTAACGAGGACCTCCGCACCTACATAATCCACTATGGCGAAAGATCCCAAGCCATTGGCGACGGTTTCAATAGCGAAACGGTGTCGGCCAACTATGGCAAAAACCGATATCCCATGGAGACACTGTTCTCCAATGTAGGCTTGGACTATAGCCCTTTCAAGTACGAGGTGACCAAGTATATTTTCATTTTAACACTTGGATAGGCTATGTAGCTGTAGCCAACGATGATGGGGTGGAGCAATTAGGAAGGAGGGACATATTGGTGGTGTGGAGAGGGACTGCAACTACTCAGAAGCAATCCTTGACTATCTAGATACTTTGGTTGCAGGTGGTGATATACTAAATGGAGCTGGCAGTGACGCAATGGTGCATCTAGGCTGGAGTTTAATTTATGCTGTGGTCAAGGAAGAGGTAATGTAGCATTAAAACCAAAGAGCCCGAATAGAATTTTTTTGTTATATTAGAACTAAATGCAACCCTAGCACAATATATAACTGAAGTGGAAAATTTTAATTTTTGGCGAAATAGTAGATGAATCCCTTAAACAGTCAGATGTTGCGAATATAATCCCTTAAATTTTCATAAATTGGAAATATGAATGATGGTTTGTCTTTATGGTAATAGTTTAAAGATGTTAAAACACACTTTGACAAGTTTTATGAAGTGTTTTGAGTACTGAAGTCAAAGTTTGAAAGTATTAGTCGCAAAGCTTGGGAGTTTAATTGCTAAAATATTAGTTAAAAATCAATGATAACAATATCCTATTGTATCATATCCTTCTATTCAAAAGAGGTCGTAGGCTTGAAAACTATATACACTATGTGTGAAGTCGAGTGACCTATCCTAACTTAATAAATAGGCATAGATAGTAAAGATCAACTAATTCAAGTCACATACAGGAAAAAAAATAGCACATTATAGTTTTAAGGTTAAAAATTCATGTAGTTTCTCTTTCTCGCGTAGGAGGAAAAAAAAAAAAAGAAAAAATGTTAGTGATAAGATATAACTATATTCTTATTTTTTTTTTTTTTTCAATGTAAACTTAGCTCCAATTTTTAAATATTGAGCATATGCTCATAACTGGATGAAAGGGCAAAATACCTTTTTCTATATAATTGTCTTGTTCATAAGAATTATAAAAAGGTTTTACAAATTTGAAAAAATAAAAATAAAAATAAGCAAAGATTAGAAAATGGTCCTACTATTTTACTACAGCTCAATTGGCTTTGTAATTTATTGAAAGGCTTAGATTTAAAGGCAACTGTTATGGAACCATTAACATATCTATTGAATTGCATACTGTAATCATTAATCACATAGTACTGGTAGGATAATAGGCTGAACATGGGACCCCGAAGTTCATCTAACGATAATATTGAACGTAACAAAATACTTAAAAACTCTACACACACACACACACACACACATATATATATAAGACTTCTTTCTTTTTATTTTTTTGTCTAATTTAATTTTAATATTTTAATCTTTTTTATTGTTTTATTGAATGATAAAATTGAAGTGCACGATCTAAAGTAAATTGTAAGTGTATTTATATTTTTTATCCATTTTAAAATATTAAATTGTGAAAATCACATAATACCTACCAATTGCTTTTGCAAAATAAAACTTGTGAATTCTAAATGACAAAATTTCAAAATGTAATAAGGTGTTTTTTGGTGTGTAAATGCATCGAATCAAGCTGGACAGTAGTAAACTTGAGCTTAACATTTCGACTAAAAGTTAGTCTTTAGTGCCAATTAGCAAACATAAGCTTATTGCTTTGAGCTTATCCAAGCTCCAATATTTACAAAATTGTATCTTCCTTCAAATCAAAATTATATTATTGTTCAAACTAGATTTGAATATCGTAAAGCTCAATTCAAGCTTAATTTACAATTGATTAAGTTCATAAGCTCATCTATTCAAATAGGTTCAATTTCAAGCTCAATTTAATGAATTATTTGAGTAATTCAAGCTAGAATGCTTGACTGGGGCATAATTTGATTTGATTATTTAGAAATTTATATTATGTCTCAAACCAAACTTAAATTTAATATAACACTTTTATTTGTACTACAAGCTTGAGCTTGTTGGGTATGATTTAAGGACCATGTAGGGAAATTAGTATAATTATTATAAAGGCATCATTAACCTTTGCATTACAATATGAGGACAACCTCACAAATAAGAGTTTATAAGACTTTAATTAATTATTTGCTCAATTTGATATAGATATATTTAATTATTATGAAAAAACCATGGTGATCGATATTACACAATTTGTCGGGATCACAGAGAGTTAGATTGCATTATCAAAAGATAAGACTAGATTAACTTGGGTTTAAGAGAAATATAAGTTATTATTAACCAAAATCCCTAAAGATGAAATGAATGCTTTAAAAGGGAATTACAAGGTTTTAACTCCCATCTCTTTACTAGGTTTATCCTATCATATTCTTAATTTTTACTTCTTGTGAGACTTGATCTTCAATATACTCTTCTATTTAGATCTTATTTCATTCCCAACATTTGAATAACCTACAAAAATTAATTATTGAAACAAAAGCTACATCCATCTTAAGGATAATTTCTCTCAAATTGCACCACTCAAAATGTCGCCAAACAATTTATTATTATGAAAATATATGATGCAAAAACACATGAACACATATATATAGCAATCTAGAAACTTTACATAGATGGATTTATGCCTTTCGTAATAAGGGTTAAGGAATCTATCCAAGGACTCAACGATAATATGGTGACTATCATCTCGAAGAACCATTGGTCTCCAAAACCTACTTCTTCTTTTAGAAATAGGTTCTTATATAATAATTCAAAGAAACATACATACATATTATATTTATAGGGTGTGGCTATACCTTAAGTGGACCTCTTAGCTGTACAAAGGAGGGACCACCTTCCCTAAAACGATATAGTTGCTTAAGGATAGAGTAGGGTTCATGGAAGGCACCATAATTGTAGGCCATTCGGTTCACCATGTGATGCTGTCTATCTGCACAATGCAATGTCATGCATTGCATGCATGATTTATTATTTAGGGCCAAGTGATTTTATTATTACATTATCAATGATTAATCAAATTACAAACACTCATAACATGTCAAATTCCATTTCACATAAGTAAGTAGTGTTAACACTACAATAGAGTGTCTTGTCACGCAATGCTATTAATGAGGATAACACAAGTGGCTTCTCAAATCTCCATACAAGTGCCATTTATTATTGACATTAAATATATATCTTTAGTGTAACTAGCACATATATCAAAGGCAAGTGCAAAAATAATAAAAAAACTCACTCAACCACTCTACTCAGCCATCAAAGTAATCCTTATGGTAGTCAATCTTCAATTGTAAATCATTTGATTAAGATAATGATAATTGTAGTAAGTATCTACTAAATTACACTAGAGAGTAGACCAATTTCTATCTCAACATGATATAATTTCTTGGTTTGGCATTTTTTTTCCCTTAATTGTCTGATATCTTATGCGTTTTAAGTACGCTTATTATTAATTAATAGTCAATTTTGCATGTTTATTTATGTACTTTCCCATGGTGATATTGTTTTTTACGTTTGGGCCATGGATGGCCATGGAATCATACTAGTTAGATTCGACCCACATTATGATCTCAACAATTTAGGCATTTCGCAAGTCGTTTTTATCATAGGTCAATTGTAATACTAATTATAATCTATGTATACTAACTTAGGTAAAATTCATAAGCACACCCCGACTATGAAATTGAACAGAACTTGAGTTTTTTAGCTTCTTTACATACAAAGTACTAACGAAATGTCATGTAACAAGACCTTAATGGAGACATTAGGTTATATTATATTGATTACCCTTCCTTCCACTTCTAATAGACCAAAACAAATTAAAGTCCATTTTTTTCTTTGTTAGGTTAAGTCTCAACATTTAGGAAGAGGAAAAGAAAATATGATTTCTCAATCATTTCTTAACATTATTATATTCTAATACAACATAAGATTTCAAAGATATATATATATATATATATGTATTTATATATCAATATTCGTTCTTCAACATGGTAAGTAACAACTCCAAATCATACATTATCTCCTCCTCCTTCCATACTTATCAATTGATATGTTTAGGTTTTCCCTCATTGTAGTTATCAATTGTATTTTCCAATTTTCTTTACCCGTTGGATTGTAAATTCTCCATTAAAAATCTTTTCAAAGTAAATCTAAACCATGCTCTGATTACTACTAAAAATATCGCCTCTATTTTAAAGGTTTACATATAATCGAATAATATTTAAGTAGATATTGAATATGGTTTGAACAACTTTCAAGCTGGTTTGATTCATTTGTTTCTTTCAGGTTCGCGAAGAGGTGAAGAGGTTAGTAGACATGTATGAAAGTGAAGAAATCAGTATAACTGTGGCTGGACATAGCATGGGTGGAGCACTTGCTATACTCAATGCAGTCGACCTATGTAGCAACCACTACAACGAACCAAGCGACCAATCAAAAGAAGGCTGCCTGGTGACTGTATTTGCATATGCGAGCCCTAAGGTTGGAAATGAACAATTCAAAGACTTTTTTAATGGGCTTCAAAAGCTTCGTTGCCTACGCATTATTAATGCTGTTGACATGGTTCCTCAACTTCCACCAATACGCTACTACCATGTAGGTGAGCAATTGATGGTCGACTCGCGTCAGTCGTCTTATTTAAAGAAAATTCAAGATGCAGGGATTGGAGGCTTTGTAGTGATAGCACATCAACTAGAAACTTATTTGCATTTGGTTGCTGGTACGGAAGGGATTGACGGTGGATTTGATTTAAAAGATCGTCGAAGTATTGCTTTGGTCAACAAAGGTGGAGATTATTTGGATGCGGATATTGCAAAGAAAAATCATATTCCTGCTGCCTGGTGGGTCGTGGAGAAAAAGGCCATGATTCAACAGGATGATGGTAGTTGGGTATTGGAAGATTCACCAGAAACCAATAGCAATTGAAGTATTTACTTAATAGTTCCATAATAGGAATGCTTGTTTGCTTGTCTTGTTTAACTAGTTGTGTCACAAAAATAAAATCACCATTGTTGTGATGAGTGGAGTGGTGATGAACTTTGTAATATGTCCGTATTGCTCCTTTTTTTTTTTTTTTTTTTTTTTTCAATGTATGTGTTTTATTTATATGTATTCTGTGTTTAAGCTATAGTTCTTCAATTTCTGATAGTTATAAAACTATCTCATGTTAATCTTATCCTTTTGTTATGGTTAAAAAAAGAAAAGAAAAGAAAAAGCTTATCCTTTTCTTTTTCGTGAAGATGATGATTGGGGTACGAGAGGATGCACAAATTTATGTACGTTTAAATTAGAAGTTCTGAAATATATAACCTACACATTGGAAATTTAAAAATTTATTGGTAATTTTACAGAAAATGAATGAAAAAAGGTATATCGGTCCAACTTTTATATGAATTTACTAGGAATTTAATGTTATAAAAGAATCACATATGTTTTTTAGCTTTTTTATTTCTTTTTTCTTGACAAACATAGGACTTATGTGTATATCAAAATTCAAAATGAATAAAACAAAAAAGGGAAATAAATATGGACTAAAATAGTGATCATTAAATATTCTACTGTGGATAGAAAAAAATATTCTTTGATATAATTAAGGGAAAGAAAAAGGGATATTAGTTTATTGGCTAATGCAATCAATCTAAGCTTACTAATCATTGTGACAAATTTGGCTTTTAGGATCATCAAATTATAAAGGATTTTCATATTTTTATTTGTATTAGATTTGTATAGGTGACTTATTGATATCAGATCTATATCGATTCGGTTTGGTTAGTTTATTAGTAAAACTATCTGTTTTTAGTAAAACTGTGATTTTTTCATTGGTATCATATCCATATATATTCAGTATCGGTTCAGTTTGAAAACAAAACCAAAATGACACTAAGTCTAATATCCAAATAGATAAGTTACTTTATTTGTAGTTAAACTATTAAGGCTCTTTCCTCTAATAAGCTAGGGTATTGAAATGAGTCTAAGGACAATAATAGCTCTCCAAAGGATGTGCGTGGAAACATATAATTACTATAGTGTTTTGAAACAACCTAATAAATAATTTAAGTTTTTTTTTCTTTTTTAATTAGTCTATTGGAGTACTTCTTATTGCCTCAATGGCTACTAAAAATGATATTTACAGTTTGAAAATGTCATTTGAATTTATAACCTATTAGGAAGCTTCTGCCCCCGCAAAAGCTAATATACAATATTGAGAAGGCAACCACCACCCAAACATATCCTTAGAATTTCTTTTGTTCGAGTTATTAGGGCATTTTTGCAATCCTAAAACCTAATACTCTTATTACAATGGTTAGAATGGTCCTAACATGTTATCGGGATCGTTTTTTTTTTTTAATCCGTTGTGGCATCTTTTTGCCCACCCAATATGAGCCCGTTTTCTTTTTTTTTTTTTTTATTTCAAATAGTGTTTCTCAATAATTATATTTATTTGTAAGCATAAATTCTCATTATACGGAAATAAATTAAAAGCAAAACCATATGAAATATGAAATGATCTCAATATATGGATGAAATATCACATTTACCCATATTGGCAAAATTATCCAACACTTAAAGGTCATGACTGACTAGTCACAAACTTTAGAGATCATTTATATGTGGCCAATAAGATAGTTAATTGTAAAAATGAATAAAATTATTAGGTACTTAATTGTTTATATTTGCAAACAATAAAATAAAAGCATTAACCAAAACCTTCAATCTTATTTTTGTTGCATAATCTTAAAAAAAATTATCTTCCTTACCCTACAATAAAAAAGCAAATATATTGGTAATATTATGATAATATTGCATTTCAATGTGAGTAAAATACAAAAGGATGTGTCATCAATAGTGGACTACACTAAATACTTCAAGTCATGGTAGTATCAACTATGATATGTATACCAAAAATTAAGGGAAATTTGCAAATGACCTTTCTAAACTTTGTCATAGGCTTAAATACACCACATGAACTTTATGATGCTGCACATAACCTTCCTAAACTTTGATACATTGGCAAGATAAATGATGCTTAATTTTAAGTTTTATAAAAACATGCTAAACTCGGTCAGGAAGGGGGGAACATACTTTGGTGGGTATTTTGCACTAAAATCAAAGTTTATAGGGGTAATTTACCAATTTATGAATGTTTATAAGGGTTATTTGCAACATGCAAAAGTTTAGGAGCTATCAACATATCTTGGTTAAAGTTTAGAGAATTATTTGCATTTTCCCCTAAAATTAATTATAAAGCGATATTAGTTGCCATCTTCGATTAAAAAAACCTCCTTCTTCTTTGTCAGCATAAAATCAAGAGCATTGTCATTCATACGTTGCTTTATTTTATTATAATTCCATGAATGACCAATTGTAAAATCATCCATGCTTTGATAACTTTTTCTAAGTGTGCATATCATTTTAAATGCATAAGTAAAGGTTTTCTTTTCCAATGTATACATCTCAAACAACTATATGACCATGCTAAAAAACAACTAATGCAAAGTGTTGCACACATATAATTGTAAAAGTGATTATAAAGTTCATAATGAAACTTGATAATATTTCCAACAAAAGTCAATATAATGAAAAATATATAAAAGATAACAGGCAAATTAAAAGAGGAAAAGAAGAAAAAGATATTACATACATAGAAAATCTCTAGAGACAAGACTAACTTAGCAAAAATTCAATCAATCATGATAGAAATGTTAATGTATGGTTGCCATTTGATGAGATTTTCCTTCGAAATCAAGAAATGATGATGCATACATATCTTCTTATCCTACAAGATTTCAGCTCAAATTATGAAAAATATTTATATTTGGTAGATATTATGTGATGCATTAAACGTGAGGACATCTACAGCCCAATGCATGCCTACAATTAATTTTAGATACATTAAAGCTTAGAACCTACTATAAAGCTCAATAAATAATGAATAAATCTATAGCACACTTTTAAGGATACTCCACACATAAACATACTTACACATATCATTCCCCTAAACTCAGAAGAAACAATCACACTAAAATGTACAACAATTACTACGTAGCTCAAAGTCTACTTATTATACTAATTAACAAAGGTCTTTGTTAGAACTAGAGTACACTAAATAAGAAGTGTCATATAGAACATAATATCACCAAGAGTCTTTATCTCCATTACAACATCTAAAGAAATACATATAAGTAGGAAAGTCCTTACAACTATTGTACTCTCCATAGTTTTTCATGATGCCATTGCTTAGCAAATCAAACAAGGCATGAAGCACGATGACTATGCAATTATGTGAGAAGCCCTTGCTGGCAACTGTTACAGTGGATAAAAAAGAACAAATTGTTGATATTGTGCTTATCGTTGGAGAGTTCACAAACGTGTTACCAGATAATCTACTTGATTTACCCCTAACTAGGAGATAAAGTTTAGGATTAAGATTGCACTGGGTACAACTCTAATAACTAAAGAAGCATACAAGATAACACCCACTTTATTGAAATAGCTTATGAAGTAGCTACAAGAGTTGTAATAGATTGGCTTTATATGGTTGAGTATATGTGAAGTAGAACAATGGTAGCTTAAGGATACGTAATGTTTATCGATAGTTGAATCAAGTGACCATTAAGAATCAATATCATTTATCGAGAATTGATGATTTGTTTGATCAGCTAAGTGGTGCAATGGTGTTCTCTAAGATTATTTTGCCATCTTGATATCATTAATTACATACTAAGTTGTAGGATGTACATAAAACAGTGTTTCGTACGAGTAACAGTGTTAAGATTTAACTTAATTAGATGTTATAAATGTAATCTTAAACCTCATATGTAAATTTGATGTATGGTCATTATGATTTCCTAGTCATGCCTTTTGATTTAACTTACGCCCCATAGTTTTTTACCAATCTTATGAATCAATTATTCAAGAATTATCTTATCGCTTTGTGATCATGTTTACTATTGATATCTTAATATATTCTAAAAGTTATGAAGCATAAGGAGCATTTGAGGATGGGTGCTCAGAGACTGTGAGAGAATAAGCTATATGCTAAGTTTAGTAAATGTATATTTTGGATTAAAGAAGTAGCATTTCTTAGTCATGTGGTTATGGAGAGGGAGTATTAGTTGATCCGGATAACATTAAGGTCGCTACTAAATGGAAAAAACCTACTAATGCTTGTAAGGTTCGATGTTTCCTTGTTTAACTAGATATTATTGAAAACTTCTTAAGGGGTTTTCAAATATTGTTGCTCCTATGACATGATGATTGAAAAAAAAAAAGTGAAGTTTGTTTAGATTGATAAGTGTGAGGAAAGTTCTAGGAGTTGAGGAAGTGACTTGTATCTAAGACTACAAATGAGCTAAGCTACACGCGAATTATTGAAGCTTGACTAGACTCGTTTTACTATAACATATTGATATTGAGCTTGAACTCGAGCTAGTTTAGCTAAATGAGTCTGACCCGAACTTGTCCTGAAGCTCAAAAGTCGGCTTATAAACAACTCGTTTAATATATATATAATATTATATTATATATAATTGTTTATATTAATTTAATATTATAAAAATTAAAAAATACAATTATATACATAAACGAGCCCAAGCCAAGCTCAAGCCCAAGCTTGTATATTTCAAGCTTGGTAAAAGCCCGAGTTAGCTTAAGCCCATCAAGTTTTTAAACGAATAGAGCCTGATCTAAGAAAAGCACCATTTGGTTTAACTCGTTTGCACTCCTAAATATATGAACATGTTTTGGCATTACCAATTAGTGGTATTGAGTTTGTTATTTGTAGTGATGCTTCTATTTAGGGTATCAACCATGTTTTAATGTAAGACAGTAAAGTGAGAGCCTATGCTTAAAGATAGTTAAAGCCAAATGAGAATAATTATCTTGTGCATGATTTAAAGCTTGCAACAACTGTGATGGCCTTGAAGCTACAGAGACATTACTTATTTAGTGAGAAGTGTAAGATATATATGTATCCTAGGAGTTTAAAATATATCTTTATACAAAAAGAGCTAAACATGATTAGAGTTGACAAAAGATTATGATGTAGAGATTTTGAACCATCTAGGTAAGGTTAAATATTGTAGAAGATGCGTTAAGCCAAAAGAGACAAGTAGGTATAGTTACTTTTATTATAAGTCAGAGACAGATTTTGGTAAATCTTAAGATATTCTATATAGAAGTAGTAGTGAATAAGATTGACATGATGTTCCACACACCCTAATAATTAATAAAGTATGTGTTTTTAACTAATATGTTTATTTTTTATATCATTTTTATTACACTTAATAAATTATGTAAAACTTATAAATATATAAATTTTGTAGGATATATATATATATATAATAAATATACTATAAATAATATAAAAAAAATTTCATTAACACACTACTAAAATAATGTATAAAATTCATTTAAATATATTTAGGTATACTAACTCTACATTTTAAACTAATTATTTAAATATTATACATTTTATTATTTAAATATACTATATTTTTATTTAGTATATTATTTTTTTAGAAATTATGATATTAAATTTTAAATAATATATATTATGTAAATATAAATTATGTAAGATATATATAATCATTTTTTATATATTCATTTGAAATACCCCCTAAACCCTTACCTAATTAATTTAGAAATGGTTTAAATTGAATAATATGATAGATAATTAGTTGTGAAATAATTTAGACAATTTAAATCAATAAAATAAGTAAACAATGGAAAAAAGGAGTAGATGAATTGATATAATTAAATTAGTGAATAGATAAAATTGGAATTTGAGATTTTAAATGTTCCTTTCAAAATATCTATTTCATCTTCTATTGATTTTATAAATCAAATTATCCAACATTTACTTAATCTTATATTTTAAATAAACTCATTTTGCTTCAAATATGAATTCCTATTTTTCAAACAAATATTTTAAACGTTTAGTAAATTCCCAAAAGTTTAAACTTTGGTTAACTTTCATTTCATAAAATTTTTATAATTTTTGAAATCAATTACTTGTTCGAAAATATTAGTTTTAAACCCGAATCCAAAGTAAATTTTCATAAATTAAAATTTTAAATTGTATTTTTATATCAAATTATAAATTCTTAATATATATGTTCTCAAACTATTTTCTAATTATTTTCAAACCTAAAGATATTTATCAGAAAGGATTAAACTCAATACCCTATTTTAAAAAATATCATTAATTTTTTCTTATCCTTATCTTTTCTCTCTCTCTCCCTTTGTCTTCATTTTTTTTTTCTGTTTTCCTTTTCTTCACTTCTCTCTCGTTTTTTTTTTTCCTTTCTTCTTTTATCTTCTTCTTCTTCTTCTTCTCTCTTCTTTCTTCTTCAAATTTTAATAATCAAATCTCAATTACAACAAGAATTAAAAAGGTAATGAAAGATAGAAACAACATTGAAGTATAGAACAAGCATGTAGAAATATTGTTAATCAAAAGTAATGGTAGTAGTGAAGTGTGGATGCTTGAGTTTTTCTTAAATCAAGTAAGTTTTCTTTCTCTTTGTTTGATTCTTGTTTGTTCTTGTATATGGTGAATTAGAACTAAGAAGAAGTTGGATTTGTGATGAAATTTGTGATGGTGGAGGATTTGTGCATGGAAATTGAAAACCTAAGTAGATATAAGCATGTGTGAAGTTTGATTTTGATGAGGTGGTTGGATGTGTTTTGATGAAGAGAAATGAGATTTGAAGTGTTAGGAGTTATGTTTATGTGTTTGTATTGCTTATATGGGTTGGATGATTCATGGTGTGATTTGAAGTTTAATGAAGTAAAACATGTATATAGATGTTATACTTTATTCTCCTTTTCCAAAAACAAGGGGAGCTATATAAGCCATGGAAGGCATCCTTAATTATTATGTTGTGTGGAAGCTCATTCGGATATAAATAATTAATTCAAAAACTATGAAATATGTGGAAATTTGCCCAGGAGTTTTTGATGATTGCAAATGAATATAAATACCATATGGTTATATTAAAAAATATAGTGGTTGTGTAGCTAATTATTAGGAAGTGCTTATGGTTTGTTAGTGGACATTTCCTAACATTGACGAAATGGAAGACAAATTTAAAAGCATCAAATGTACAATTTGATGCTGTGGCAGTTTGAGTTAGGATACATGAATTGCTACAAGGATATTATAACACTACAATATTGCTAAAAATAGGAAATGTTATTGGACCTATCTCAAGGCTGGATACATACACGATTAATATGATGGGAGATAGAAGTTTGCAAGACTTTCTGTTAAAGCTAATTTCACAGAACCATCAGTCCGTTCAATTTAGGTAGATCGCTCAACATATTCATTGCAATATGAAGGAATTACTATTAAGTGCTACCATTATGGATCGAAGCAGATGGTCAGCATGTTGAGGTGACTCAGGATGAGGAATTAAATGATATGGGAAAAGTAGGGAAATTCAAGAACTATAATGAAGTGGATCCCCAAAACTAAGAGATAGTGCTTACAAGAAATGGCTGATTGTTGAGAATATGATAAAAAAGAAAAGAAACCAAGACATAAATCCTAATCAATTTCACAAATCTATCAAACATCTGAGTGTAATACCAAATCTCTAGTTAAGCATGTCTCCTTCCAAACAAAGTTAGAGCGCCAACAGTTTTTCACGTATAATTCTTAAGCATTATACATAAATGCAATTATTAACTGACTTTCAAATGAATTTTATATTAAGAAAACCTTATTGAAGTTTTGTTAATAACATTATTTAATAAAATTATATAACAAAATCATTAGAAATAATCTCTCATGAAAACTTAGGAAAATTTCACAATACCAATATTATACTCTCAAAGAATAACGATACATTATTCAATGTATCTAAATGATCATCTCATCCGATCTTTCACCAACATCCAACCCATAGTCCATGTAACCATAGTATCCAAATCAAATCATCTTCATAAACTAAAAAAAGACTAAGTCGAAGTCTAGTACAAAAATAATATAAGCGCACGCAATATGTTCACACACGCTTATTTAATGCAAATACAACAACCATCAATTTAAATCTTTAATTTAAGCATATCAAACAAAAGTAGAGCACTCACACTCTAGCAAACACGTTATCAAATTTGGAGGTCATGAGTAGTAACAACTACTTAGGACGTTAACATAGGTAGCACGATTACTTATCTTTCCTTAAACACTATATATATATAAAATAACAATAATAACCAACAGACTCTTACATTTTTATAATGTGGTCTCGAGTCCATCATATTGGCCTTTTAAAGATCAGGATAATGTAATTTACTCACATATATATCCATCTCTGTTGAATAATATGCAACAAGCCAGGTCTATTTCTCTTTTTTGTTTTTGCAAAGCATCAGACAACACGATTATGAGCGTATAATCATTGTGCAATTGTTTATTCGAGATTATTTCATGTTTAATTGTCATTTAAAAAGAATTACATAATAGATTTTACATAAAAATTGTCTCGACCTCCTCCTCGCTGGCCAACATCGGCAGGAGCCTAGCTACTGTACCTCCCCTCAAGGGCAATGCAGCCTGATGAGTATCATGATGCTAGGTATATTGGACCCAAGTGCACCCTCAAGTAACATCGAGCATAACATGTATTGTTATGCATAGATAGAATTGACCCCAGCTGTAGCTTTCAAGATTCAAACCTTGGACCTATGCCTTTGCTGCAAACAAAAGGCATAAAACTCAATTGGTGAGAGGTGTTACCTGCGAGGTAAACAAAAGGTCTTGGTCATGGGTTCGAGTTGCAACAACTGCAAACAGGCTTATGCCCTTGACTAATTATGAGGTAATACACCCTGCCCCCTTAGGCAATGGCAGCTCAATTAGTGAGAGGTATTAGTTGCAAGGTAAACAAAGGCTTTGGTCAGGGGTTCGAGTCGCAATAATTGTAGATAGGCTTATGCCATTGACCAAACCATGATGTAATGTGAGGTCATATAATACTTTGGAGTGCTTCATTGGTTCCTTCCGATGGGGGTGGCTGTGGTACGACCTGCGGGGGTACTGGCCGTCACATCACCCTTACCTGAAGGGGTAGGGTGTGACAAAAATAATCACATAACTACCATTGGTATATCGCACATGGATATGAGTTTTTTTTTTTTTTTTTTGTATCATATGTGTAATTATTTAACGTGTATCACATGACTAACGTGCTATACATATTTAGGTCTATATCTTTTCTTCAACATGCGATACAACTATTTTTGCAAGTTTGACTCTATACAGTTGCTCTATGTCTTCTCCAATATACGATACTTATACAAACTTTTACATGTCTTCTCTAACATGTGATATAGAGATGAAAATTTGTATTTTTTTTTTTTTTTTACATGAATGATAGACATGTATTTCATCCATTGTTCATCATGACATATAATCATTGCATGATATACATATATATCACTTGCTTATGCGCACTCATACATTTTTAATTTTTTTATCTAACAATATCCATGCCTAATATTCCATTATTGGGATTAGTCTTCGGAACGGTAATAAACAACAATCAAGAAGTCTACACAATTAATTGGTTTGAAAATTAAAAAAAAAAATTAAAAGGAGAAATATAAAGAATCCCCTCATTTTAAGAGAACAAACTCTCGACATGATGATTCTTTCTAAATGGTCCTTTCTTATCATATAGTAAAAGAAAGTATAAGTTATAACGCAAATGAAATGAAAATAAGAGCAAAGAGTTTTTTTGAAAACCTAACAATATTAAATTTTTAAGAAATTTCTTCCATGTTGTTTAATTGTGATGAAGATGCTCAATGGATGATAATAAAAAAGATGTCATACACACATTGCCTCTTCAAATGGCTAATGGGTAACAATAAGTGCACATGAAAAATAAATAACAATTCACACGCATGCAAAAATGCAGCTGCATAATACTTTTTTTTTTTCTGGAATAATATATTATCCTAGAAAGTAGTCTTGCATGAACCTGGTATATCCTAGGATACATAACATCATGGGGGATTAGGGTTCTATCCTTTATCCTTTTTAGGTTTTAAGACCAACACTGTGTTTGGATTCGTAGAAATCTGCTTAAGCAAAATGGAAGATGAGAGAAATTAAATAAAATTTATGTGTTTGGTAGTTTTTGTTGCGAATGAAACCAGATGAAGTCAATGAAAAATAAGGGAAATTTTAGATCGTAATGTTTCCACCTAAAACTAGGATGAAACTGATGGAAATGAGGAAAAAATGATTGAAATGATAAAAATATCCTCTTAAAGTAAAATGAATATGATAAAGTAGGGATATTTTAGTCTATTTTATACTTTATTTCTTTCCATTTTCTTCTTATAATTTCAATATATATATATATATATATATTTCCTTTCATTTTATTTCTACTCTCTTTCTTTCTTTTCATTTATGTTCGTTTCTACTTTAAAAAGCATTGACAAACACAGTGTAAATGGGCAACCGATCGTGTAGTTTTTTAAACAAACAAGAATCGAATAGCCAGCAAATTGTTTTTTTTTTCCTTTGTTTTTTATTATAGAATAATATATTATGGTGTACATTATATCATCATTAAAAAAAGAGAGAATTATGGAATACTATAGCCAATATTATACTCAAAATTAATATTAATTGTATTTAATTAGTATTGACTAAAACTAGTTAAAACTATAGTTCCATAAAGAGTTAATAATAATTTATTTCTTGATTGTTTAAATAATTGGGCCAATATAAAGTACCTTTTGGCATTATTATGATGGTAAATTATGTTGGGCTTTGTAAACCAAAGAACTAACATTAGAATGTAAAACTTTTCAGGGAACTTATGATAAGATCTAACTAACATGTAAAAAAAAAAAAAAAGATTATAAAAGATCAAGAAAAAAAATACTTGTTAATTGTTTCCTTTTAGGCTTGATGTTCAAGTGAGATCATCATTCATTTTAACCTTTGAAAACTTACGCTTATATTAAGGACTTCAAATATAATCCCCTAATGACATCCATGCACACAAAAACAAGAAGTTTCCATTCCATATACTACTAAGTAAACTTAAATAAGAATAACAGTTTTAAAAATAAAGGTTTCATGAAAAAATATATATATATATTTATTTATATAAATGTATATTATGTTATAGAATAATATATAATGTTCTGGTTATATATCCCATGAGGTGGGTTGAGTCAAAAGTTAAAAACTTTGGTACCCAAAATCACCCTGGCTAACAATAGGTGCTAAATATTAAACTCAGAACCGTTAGCCAAGGATAGGTCCTAAACCATAGTCCTGAAAGGTCTTAGGTTTGGTCCACCTATCTAATATTTATTTTTGAATAAATTTGAAAAAAAATTATTTAAAGTAAAAAATTAAACTTAGAATAAAAATTGAGCATAAGCATATTACATTCTTTAACAAATTTTCATAAGTAATTATCAAGAATGTGCATTTATTTATTTATTTCTTGTATCCTTTGTTACACCCATTACCCTTATAAATTTTGTTTTTCGCATATATCACGGGACGTGATACGGCCGTGATGAGAAGAGGGATCATGCTACATTTTTCTTTTATCTTTTACACTAATTTTTAACTACTTAATTCAACATACATCAACAACAACAACTTATAATTAGCTTACCCATGCTCAGACTTGACGTGTAAACACTTCCATGTACATAAATATATCATATAACCACAAATCATTCCATCAAACGCTTAATTTACACAAATATTTTTTTAACAAACATGTCCATATAGCTTTGGTTTATCATTATCACCACAAGTTTTACATATATCTAGTCCTAATACAACATTCACATGTATAAATAACAACTAAAGCAAGAAAAGTAACAAAACTTATTTTTCAGATAAATCCAACGTCTTGATTCTTCTACTCCTACTTCTTCTAGGTTCTTGGAGTTATTTCTAGCATGATATTTATTCTCTATCTTGTTTCCTCTTTTTGATTTCTTCCATAGACATGTTGAATTTGAGATTTAGGGTTGGGTTTTGTGTAAATTGGGAGGAGGAAGAGAGAGAAAAAGAAATGAAAGAAAAAGAAAGAAAAGGAAGAAGACAGGTGAGAAAAAAAAGAAAAGGAAAGGATGAGTGCATATATATACACACACACACACACATATTATAAGATATTTTGAAATAAGGTATTAGATTTAAATCTTTCTAATAATTATTTTAAGAATCGTAATTAGTTAGAAAATAATTTGAGAACATATATATTAGAAATCTACAATTTGATACAAAAATGCAATTCAATAATTTAGCTTATAAAAATTTGACATTTAATTTGGGTACATGTTTAAAACTGGTATTTTTAAACAAGCAATCGTTTTAAAAAATTATCTAGATTCAAGAAAATAAAGGGTTTAGGAGTTTACAAAATGTTTAAAATATATGTTTTGGTGTTTAGGAATTTGAATTTAGGAGAAAAGGAGTTCAAAATGTGGAATTTGGTTAGAATTGGATAGTTTGAATTTAAAAGAAAAGTTACCAAGAAAAATAGATGATTTTGTAAAATATTTCAAATCTCAATTTCAATTCAAATCTATTTACTAATTTAATTATATCAAATTATCTATTTATTTTCTATGGTTTACTTATTTGATCAATTTAAACTATCTACTTTATATTTCTAATTTAGGTTAAGATTTAGAGTACTGCAATTAAGGATAGGCTTTATGTATAACACATGTAGTAGAACCATTAGCGCTGAAGACCCTATTTAGGGAATGACACTAACATTCTATAAGTACTATGCAATGCCTTTAGTTCATCCATGCTAGCTTCTTGATATTCCTTTGTCTTTATCTCCTTGCTTATTTGAGTTGTAATATTTTCTTCTTCTTCAAATCAACCTTGTCCTCTAGGTTGAAGAAAAATTGTTGCGCTACCTGTGTTTACAAGAATGTCTCAAAGAAAGCAATATCGTTTATGGGATTCTTAAGAAAACCTACTTGCCCATTTCCTTTGATATGCTGGTAGTAGGGTGTTTATTGACTCTAAGATCCTAAATCGTGAATATATATTATATATGGTGGACTATATGTCCATGTTCCATTCCATCCCCAAATCTTCATGAAAATAAGTTTTCAGAACTCCGATGATGATGACATCATGATTCTTAAAAGTGGTTGTCTAAATCTTGAAAATTGCTTGTAGTAATCAATCATCGAGGAGAATAATTTGTTTGAATCGAATCAAGAAAATAAAAAATTTTATCTTGATTTGAAACTCTGCCTACTGATACCATTGAAATTGTTTGAAAGTATTGTTTTGCTAAAATTGGGTTATTCAAAACATTATATCTTTTTTGCCCAAACACGAGGTCCTCGTATGTAGTAAGATCTTGTCCTTTTGTCGACTTTATGAAGTCCATAGCCTATGATTGTTGAACTAGAATCTTCTGTGAAATCACATGATCCACTATTTGTATTGGATTAATTAATATTAAAAACGGTACCTATATTTTTGCAAAATTCAATCAGACATCTAAAGTTTGGTTTTAAACAATTTGGTACACGAAACAAATTTTCGTGTATATTTTTCATACTTGATTGAACTTGTTTCAAGTAGAAAAAATATATGCAAAAACTTAGTTCAAGTACCAAATTGTTCAAAACCATACTTCAAATAAGAAAAATATACATAAAAATTTATTTTAAATACCAAATTATTTAAAATCAAATTTTAGATATCTAACTGAGCTTTTACAAAAACTCGGTTACCATTTTAAAACATTAACCTGATAAGTTTCTTATAGTGTCGGAATCATCACTATTTAAAGAATACACATGTAGCCAATGTGAGGCCGGCACGAGTAGGTTAACCATGATTAAATAAACAACAACAACAACAACCGCCTCTTACCTTTTCATACTGTGGTCCCTCGACCTTCATATTGGCCTTGTTATGATCAGGATAATGTAATTAACTCACAATAGACACAAATCCATCTCTTTGGAATCATATCAATAATTACTAGCTGCCATTACCTTAGGAACAAGGTGGCTTACATATGGGGAATATATTCCCTGGGGTTTTATTTTTTCGCAGAGCATAATGCAAACACGATTCTCAGCTTATAATCATTGTACAATTGTTTATTCATCTCGACATAAATCATTGCATAATTTCATGCATACGTGTACTCGTATACATTTTTAATTTTGTTACAGAATAATCCATGCCTAATATTTCATTATTCGGATTAGTCTTCTTAATCACACACACATATATCTATATATTGCTTTAATATTTATAGTAAATTTACAAATTATTTCCTAAACTTCTACTAAGGTATGGATAAATCCTAAACTTTTGAAGTTAGCTTTTTAATCACTTTAATTTTCAAGAATTGACATAGTTAAAAATAGTTAATTGTGTCAATTTAGGAGAATTATTAACCATGTCAATTTTTGAAAGATTAAATGGTTAAAAAATTTACTTTAAAAGTTTAAAAGTGGATTTGCATCTAGGTAAAAGTTTAATGATGTAATTTATAATTTTCAAATATTTATATGTGCATGTGCATCTTATTATATATGTATGAAACAACATACAAGTTATAGTGCCAATGAAATGAAAAATCTCTATTTTGAGAGAGAGGGAGAGAGCTCTTTTTTTGATAGGCTAATAATATGAGATTATATTAAATATCTTCAATGTCGTTTGATGAAGATGCTCAGAGGATCAAAATAACAAAGATGTCATATATGTCATTGCCTCCAAGTGGCCAATGGGCGACACGTGCACATGAAAATCAAAATAAAGTAAATAAAAGATTCTTCTCAACCATGCAAAATTGCAGTTACATAATACTTCTTTTGAATAATATATTAGCAATCTTCGTGGAGCTGACAAGTTCTAGGATGCATAGGATGGGGACCTAAGGTTCTATCTAACAAGCACGAATCGGATAACAAGCAATCTTTCCTTTGTTTTTATCATATAGTAATATATTATGGTGTACGTCATATATCATTAAGAAAAGATAGCTTTGGAATACTATAGCCAATGCTATACCCCAAGTTAGTATCAACTATTTTTACCAAAGTATTGACTAAAAGTAAATTTTAAACCCCAATTTAATCCATCAGTTACTTGGTACTAATTTATTTCTTGATTGTTAAATAATTGAGCCAATATAAGAGAACAAAATTTAAAAATTTCTACAAACATTTATTACAAGATCTAAGTGACATGTAAAAAAAAAAAAAAAAAAGATTATAAGAGAACAAGAAACAAAAAATACTCGATTTCGTATAATATATGTAGGGTATCCTTCTAAGCTTGATGTTTACTTTACATCGTCACTCATTTTACATTTTGCAAATTTATGTTTATAATAATAAAGACATCAAACAAAGTCCCTCTACTGATATCCGACCAAAACATATACATACATACATTTATATTTTCATGTATAGAACAATATATAATGTTATGGTTAACTCTTAAAATTTTACTAAGTTTGCTATGACACATTCCATAAGTAGAATTGGAGTATTACATATGTTTATAATGCATTGTACTACCATTATTATAAACTAAAGAAAAATTGCTTTGTAATCTCAAAATAAATAAATTACAGTCCCCAATAACTATATATAGATATAATTTTAATATGGGTAATTTATAAAAAATTTACCTGTTTTTTGTATTTTTACGAATACATAATATGTGTTTTTTTTTTTTTTAATAATTAGGTGATCTTTAAAAGAGAATATTTTTCATCATCGTCCTTCAACAATAATCACCACGAGCAAACTCCATCTTTCAAATGATGGTAACAACCAAATCTCATATGACAATGGTTCCATCTTCCAATTTTGACACAAGCTTTGCAAGAACATGGCAGTCACCATAGATTTTGGGATTTTTTCTTATCCTAATGGAGGTCCATGGAGCTATTAATGTAGTAGCGGAATCTCAATTAAAATTGACCTTTATTACTGATAGTTTGACTTTTGAGTTTGAAACCGCCAATATAATTAAAGGGCGCCAGCTTTTATTTCCAATGTTAATTATCGATAACAATATTTATTTGTCTTTATTGTATTTATTATTTGCCTTTTTAGGATTTTTTCTTTTAAAATTTCTCATGTAATAATATAAATAGTCCCTTAAGCTTGTCTTTGTATGGACAACTGATATTTGACATTTTTTACTTTGAATTAAGAATGTTTTCTCTTAAATTTGCAATTGTTTAACAATTGTGTGATTAAGTTTACATTTTGAAAATAATCGTTTAATTAGTTTCTATTATTTAATACTTTCATGCTGCATCGAAGTGGTATCAGAGTGAGTGAGTTCTTGCAAAGATGTCAACTAACAAGGTTGTTGACACTGGTTGCAATCTTGGTGCTATTTGAGATGTAGGAGTTCTTGGAATTGATCAGATGGTTCCTAGGACAGAGTTTGATGCCATAGATTGAAGATTACGACGAGTAGAGCAACTTGTCAAAGATCTGGTCGGGCATTTCAATGCAATAGCGAACAAAACAATAGAGGCAGGAATGATGTTGGATTACAACTAGGGTAAGAGAAGCCTACGATAGTCCAATCAATCGGTGTGTCACTACAAATTGATTGGCACATATCCTAGATGAAGATTCTGAGGAGGAAGGTGAGTTTTTGTTTAGAGAGAGACAACCACGAAGGAGATACAGTCATGGTGGTGGCGGATACCGGAGGAATTACTACGATTACGATTAGAGAAATGGTGGAGATTTTCGTTTAAAGGTAGATATTCCTTCTTTTAATGGAAATTTGAATATAGAGAGTTTTTGGATTGGTTAGCAGATGTAGATTGGTTTTTTGACTACATGGAGAAGCTAGAAGAGCATCATGTTAGATTTGCGGCATGCAGATTAAAAGGTGGGGCTTTTACTTGGTGGGAGAGGCTACAAAATAAAAGACAACGAGAAGGGAGATAGCAAAGCAACTATTGCAAAGGAACTTCTTGCCACCTAATTATGAGGATATTCTGTTTCAATAGTACCAATGTTGTCGCCAAAGACAACGAATTGTTCATGAATACACAACCGAATTCATGCAGTTGGCTGAATGAAATGATCTTCGAGAAAGAAAAGGACAACAAGTTGCTAAGTATGTTAATGGTTTGAAATTTCAAAAAATTGATGTGAATGTATTAAGGAATTTGAATGAAGCAAAGAATATGCCTCTTTGAGCCAAGTTGATGTTGCATGAGAAGGGTAACCAATATGATATTGATAGAAGGAGGTTTGAGGATAAGAGTGTGGATCATCCTGCGATTGAAAATGGTGATAATATTAAAGGGAAGCAAGAATTGAGTAGTGAGAAGAAAGAGTACAAAGCTGCTGGTAAGCGTCTTATTGATGCTAATGACACATAGAAGCAAAGCAATCCCTATGTAAAAGCCATTTTAGGCAAATGCTATCATTGCAATCAGCCAGGGCACAGATTTAATGTGTGTCCAAACAGGAAAAGCGTGAATAACTGAATATTGTTGAGAGAGAAGAGGTTTGTGAGCCTGATGGGGAAGAGGACAATTCTGAAGAGGGTGACGAAGGTGTTGGATGGGATTATTTCATTAAGAAGTTGATGTTGCCCCTTAAACAAGATGAAGACACCAAGAGATGCCAATTATTTTGTACCAGATGTACAATAAGTGGGAAGGTTTGGGACTTAATTGTTGACAGTCGAAGCTGCAAAAACATTATTGGTAGAAAGATTATGGATCAATTGCAGCTACCGATGGAGAAACACCCTAATCCATACACTGTAGGGTGGATTAAAACATCTGAAAAAATTGATGTGAAAGAAAGATGCAAAGTACTATTTTCAATAGGTAAGTACAATGATGAAATTTATTATGATATAATAGATATGGATGCTTGTCACTTATTGCTTGGAAGGCCGTGGTAGTACGATGTGGATGGCCATTATGCGGGAAAGGAGAATGTGTATAGGTTAGGAAAAAAAAAGTTTTGAAATATACTTTGTTTTACTTAAAGAAAATAAATCATTCCAAAGCCATCAAGGCTCAAAGGCACACTTTTCTGAACAAGTCATCCAAGGAGACTAAAAAGAGGAGGAAAAAATGCACAAATCAGAGCTTAAGGTCGAGTTCTTTGCAGGTAGGAGAAAATAACGTAGTAGCAGAATCTCAATTAAAGCCGACCTTTATTGTTGACAGTTTCGACTTTTGAGTTTTGAAACCATCAATATTAACTATAGGTTGCCAACTTTTATTTTCAACGTTAATTGTCGGTTATACTATTTATTTGTCTTTATTGTATTCATTATGCGCCCTTTTAGGATCTTGTCTTTTAAAATTCCTCTTGTAATAATATAAATACGCCTTTAGGCTTGTCTTTGTATGGATGTAAGGGTAAGGTTCGGTCATCTAGCTTTTATTTCCAACGTTTTCTCTGAAATTAGTAATTGTTTAGCAATTGTGTGATTAAGTTCATGTTTTGAAATTAACCGTTGAATTATTTTATGTTATTTAATGCTTTTACGATACCACATTCATCAAGATAGAAAGGTTTGAATTCCTTTCCATGTGAAACAAGAGTATGCTATTTTTTTTTTTTTTTTTTTTTTTTTTGCCTTTGATGAATAGAGGGGTTAATTTCATATGTTTATTAAAGTAAACCTGTAACACACGTGCTAGCCACATGAACAATTTAACATAACATTGGATGGAACAAGACGGATAAATTTATAGGTCACCTAGTTGTCAAAATGAACAAATAAATAAATAACACAGATCATGTATTTGCTAAAGTGTAAAAACATAGGTCTACCAAGCTAATCTTTTGGTAACAATTATTGTCTAACAACATGGTGGAAAGGTTATAAACCATAGATCACTATGAATTGACTACGTGCTATTAGATCTCTTTGTTGAGAGATATCTTGTTTCAGTTGCATGGGATCTCATTGATATTTGATCATTTTAGTTTTTTCCAAAGATAAATTATACTTAATAAAACTTATATGGCCAATATCTATAAGTTACGCTTATTGCAACCAAGTGTCTTGGATATTTTCTCCTTAATCCAAGACATTGATGAGAGTTATCATTATCTTTTCTATAATTCATAAATCAAAAAATGTATTATTTATGATAAATGTATTAAGTTGTTTGCAATAAATACATTAAGATTGTCTTTGAAAGCTAAGTGTGACAATTCTTATATAAGATATATATGAAGTCTTAAGTTTAGAGATGTCTTATGCTTGTTTACATAAAGAAGGGATCAATAATATTAAACATATGGATTCCACTATTGGTAGGTAAAGTCTAATGCATCCACTCAACTTTTGGGCACACACTCAAACAAGAGTGTAACAGTATCTACCATTACTAAAAAAGAAAAAACTTAAATATGGATTATAAAATTTTTTTTATGCAACTGAGCTAGCTGAGGAGTATTTGAACAAGTTAAAATCATCGAGAAGCAACCCAAGAGGCAAGGTAACAAAGGCTACTGGCCTTAAAAGGCTGGCCTTGGAAGATCGGTATTAGCCGGCATCAAGCCGCTGGCCTTGGAGGTCTGAGCTACCAGCAAGCCTTCTTAACATCCAGCTAGCGAATTTTTAAGGTTGGTTCCAAAGCTACCAACTTTGTACCAGCCTATATCTTGTTTATATCTTTTACGGATTATCTTTTTTGGGCTCTTATTTCATAATATAAATAGTTTTAGACCAGTTTCTTGTGAACCTAGACCTTATTATCATATTGAAATACAATCTTTGAGAGAGTTTTCTCTATTAATTGCTTATTTGCAATTGAGTTTATGTGAATTCAATCTGTGTGTTGATCACCTTTATCTTTACACTTTCTGTGCTGCGTCAATTTTAATCACTTAAATGTATTGCAAATTTGCAAATCACATATGACATTTCAATTTTTCACAAATTAATCATAGTTGCAAAATGAATATATAAAACAATAGGGTCGTAATATCGCAATTCACACCTATGAAATTCATAATTGCATGTAAATCATAGTGTATAACTACAACTTTCCTCCACATAGACTCCAAATGGATCTTAGTCCAACATCCTATTGAAACCTCAAATTTTCAAAGAAGTTTGATGTCTACTCTACCTTCATTGGAGTCAATTAAGAAGAAGAAAATGAAGAAGACGACTATTCATATTTGGACTATTAAGATTTCAAATCCCTCTTGAAGAAGAGAATCAAGATGTTCAAGGACAATGAAGATGAAAATGATGAGGAATTCTCCTCCTTCATGGTGAAGAAAGAAGGTGGAGATGATGAGTGAGAGAGTGGGACGGTTGTGAAGAACACATCTGGTTGTGGTGGTGGCAATGTTGGTTTTAAGGATTCAACGAGGGGAATGGCTACACACACTACAAGAATTTTGACATATGGCAACGTTTGTAGATTTTGCAAACGTCGCCTTTACTTATACTCTAGTCATGTTCATTAAACATAGATGAATATACACTATTAGTTACGTTTGTGAACAAATATAGATCATACCAAATTGTTATTAAATTTGTAACTGTTTTATAAAAGTAAATGTTACCAATTCTCATTATCAAATAAAATAAATGCAATAATAATATAAAGTTTACTTTAAAAAAAAATTCAATCTATAAATAAGAAAAAATAAAAACAAAAAAATTGAAAATTAAAATTAATTATTCTTGTTCAAAATAATTATAAGGATCGTATAGTTTTGATATCAATGGTCTAAAGGTTGAATAATAGTAAATTAATAGTAAATTATGTCATAAAAAATATATAATAAAACTTAAAAACATTACTCCACTTTCATTGTTAGACTTCTAGACCAGAACTACCCATTGTACTCTTTACTCTCTCCTCAACAAACCCTAGTGCGTAGCGTATTGAAAGAGGGGCAATCCACAGTGAATATCAATATCTTTTTCTCTCCGATTGATCGAGATCATTTTCTCCTCCAAGCAACCGCCTTTCTTTCATTTCCCTCTGCAACTCTTTTTAGGGTTTTGCATTGGAATCACATTAACTTTGGTCTTGTCCATGGTAAGCGATTTTTTTTTTATTTGTGGTAGAAATTGCAATATAATATTTTGCCATCATAATTGGGAAAATCATGTTATTGACGTTGTTTGCTTGCTTTATGATATTTCTCAAGGCATTCTCTTTCTCCTTGGTAAAGTTGAGTGTTTTTGGGTTTTGCTTGTTACAATAATGATAAGTTAGGTACTTCATTTGGTTTTTCTGAGAATGATCATTTGATTGGTGTATAAAAGATGAGTTTTCGATCAAGATGAAAGTGGTGAGATGAGCTTAAAGTTTAAGTTATACCCAAGGAATAAATAGTAAATATCTAAAAGTTGTCTTTCTTTTCCTTTCAAGATTTGTGGTTGTGTTTGTAAGGGAAGGGATTAGGTTTCTTTATCAATGAATAATTCTTCCTTTAGTGCTCCCCTATCAATTAAAAACGCTACTCATGACTGGACTTTGGTTTCATGTGAAGCACTATGATTTCTTAAATGTTGACTCTAATTATTTTTAAGTTGGTTTGTTGTATGAAGGAAGTAAGAAAATGAAAAAAAAAATTCCTTTTGTGAAATCATGCAATATTTTGTAGGGGATTCCAGGAATACGAGTTACTAGAAAAACTTGTTGAACATAATAAGCCAAATGCCGTTATTGTGGATTTATTTATCCCTAGTTTGTTTTTTACCACAATTTTGATTCACTTGTTCTAATGGTTTAATAGTAGACACCATTTGTTAAATTTTAATGATTATTATTAAAATTGCAAGAGGGTAATTTTCATGAATGAAATTTAAAGTACGGGCCAACTAATAATGATTATTTACTTCTTTATAAATTGTTTGATCAAAACATTTAGATTTGTGTAATTTCACCAATTGGTTTCATTTTTCTAAATATGGTTAATCAAGAAAAGTTCTAAAGTATAGAGGCATAAACTACAGTTGAATTGATATAAGGATATTCTGGGATTGTTGCCTGATGTATGTTTTGATGAGCCTTTGTTCAAGTTGGTGATGCATATCTCAGTTTTCAACCTAGATGGCCAAACTAGCCTTCCTCCATTCGAGTTATAGGAATGTTTTAGAATATTCATACACGACACTGTCCTGTTTGTTTGTATTTTATTGTAGTTTTGCTTCTGTTTAGCTTATTCTGAGTTCTTTATTTAGCTCGCTGTACTTTTTAATAGAAGATGTGAAATGGATTTTGTTTATACCATGTTCCTAACACGCAGTTGATTGTTATTGAAAAAAAGATTGATACATGTTGCAAGATACTCGAGATGTCACTTGTATCATGAAAACTCCAAAGGTATAGCCTAATTGGTCTAAGTGTGTTTGTTTTTCCATTAGTTGCACCACCCAAGTGGTTACCCTGAATCATGTCAATCATTTTAACTAGAAGAATTGATCACATTATGAAGTTTTGTGTAGTAGGATCAACTTACTATAGTAATTAGTGCAATAAAATCTAACAATCTCTTGACTATACCTTGATAAAAGAGAGAATGCTACAATGAAAATTCACTCTTACAGCACCATGTAATGGTATAGATATTATTCCAAGGAGGTAAGACTATACCTTCACACAGGAAGGAGGTGATTTTCTTTTCCTTATTTCTTTGTGATTATGAGAACTAGGACTTGTGGAGTGCTTTAATCTTAAGCTTAATGTAATCAACACATCACTGTTTGAAAAAAGTTTATGTTCATATCAAGAGAATTAATCCACATGTAACAATGAATCTTTCTAAAAACATGAGTAGTATGACAAACATTAGAAATTTGACAACTTGTTGAAACCAGATTGCTTAAATACTAAAGCAATAATTTTTTTTTATCCTCTCCATCTTAATTTAGTAGGTTCACCCAATATTTGTATTGTAGCTCAGTTTTCCAGCAGGTATGTTTCCTTCTTGTTGTCTTTCTAGCTCTTCTACTTGGTTATAATTAATCATCAATTTGCTATTTAGTCCTTGAATATTTGATATATATATATATATGGTTCAGATCTAACTAGTTGGTAGTGGGGATAAGGGTTGATAGTATTTATTACATTGACCTTTGGCTTCTTATGATGCAGGTTCTTTGCTTTACTTATGTTCTCAATCTGGATCCTTATCTAAGGTATAGCATGATTGGATTAGAGTCACTTGAAACTATGGACTATGAAGCTCTTCCAAGAGAACAGATTTGTCCTAAAAGGCATGTCAACATATTGTCTAGTGAGTATTTTTCATCTTTCAACATTTTCATGACAATGATTTCAGAAGTGGGACTTCATTTAGATATCCCTCTCTTGTAAGGAATTGTTATGATCCAAGAAAAAGTTAGCAAAGTTTCTATTTTATCCAGCTAGGCACTTGAATCTTTATAGAATTTCATTTAGCCATCCAGAGCTTTATATTAAATGTTTTTTCTTCCATAGATAGGAATATCCTTTGGATAGATGACCCCATTCATGCAACTAGGATATAAGAGACTTACAGTTGAAAAGGATGTCTGGAAATTAGATACTTAGGATCAGACTGAGACTTTGATTCCGAGGTTTGTGCAAACTTTTCATTTTTATCTACTCCTGATCACATTTTTGAATGAATGGAAGAACATTATTTTGATTCTTTCTAGAGTAGAGACTGAAGAATTGTGGATAATTTTATAGGTTTAACTCATGTTGGGTCGGTGAATCTAAAAAGCCTAAACTAATGCTTATCGGAGCATTAAATAACAACATTGGAGCAAGGTCTTTCTTCTTGAAAAAATATAAGAAACTTCCTTTTTCTTTTTGATTTGTCTACTTGGATGGATAGCCTTACTGCCTTCTTTTTATGTAAGTAAGCCTAAAGATTTTAAATATTAAAAAATAAAGCCTTTTTTGTTATAAGATATGGTAACAATATATTAAACTTTTTCTTATACCTCTTCTCCATTGGTTGGATTGTGTTGTATAAGTTCCAGTGCATGATGAGTTTGTCTACGGACACTAGAAGATATTTGAGTTATAGTTTGGATCAGTTACTGGATGTATGATGCAGTTCAATACAATATGGACCTCAGAGTGTTTCTCTTGTTAGGCCCAAGGATGGTACTTGTGAGAATGGGATAGTGCTTGTGACATATATTAACTTTGTATTGACTCATGCCTGTTGGACTTACTGAGGAGTTTGCATGATCAAATTAGTTAAAGAGCTCAACTATGCACTCTTTATTCAAGAATTTGTCAGACTTATGTAATTTGTTACATTTAAAGAATAAAAAGGCCTATATTGACTGGGAGTAATTTACAGATTAGGATTACAAATTATGAGGTTGATCACCTACTGTAAGAATTGGTATTGTCAAATTATCTAGCCATAAATTGAAGTTCATGTTATTTGCAGTTATTGATTTAGATTTAAGCATGCACTTCCTTATTTAAAATCGGAAGTAGGTAAATATCGCTATGTTTCATCTACCTAAATATATAGCTCTGTTCATGTAGAAAATAGAACAAAGCTTGTGATTACTAACTATTTGGCTAGATTTTATCTTCTAAATTGTTATGTTGACAATATCCAGGAAACATGAAAGAAACTACTGTTTTCTTACCAGATTTCAGATACAGTACAATTTTTGGGACTAACTCTTCATTTTGCATTTGAAATACTCCTTTTCAAAGGAGCCTACACAATGACAAATTTATAAAAATAGCTTTTTTAAGGATTATGCATCAATCTCCTCTTATCCTATCAAATATCTCCATGTGAAGATTAATTTACTATTACTGAAGCGTGCTACATAATTCTAAGTTTTTGAGTACTTTCATATCATATACAAGTAATTTTTAATGTAAAAACCAATTATTTGTTTGAACTAGAATTTTCTAAGATCAATATTTTATTTCAGATGATGTTTCCATCTACACCTCTTGGAATTGGTGAAAACTAGACCTTAATGAAGACAATTAGTGTCATCGAATATTTGAATTATGAAGCAGGTAATAAACCATCTGACTTTGGTGTGAATGCTTTGGTTGAAGCATAATAGCTACTCTCCTTGTTTTTGAAATTGGATGCATTTGCAAGAAAGTTTTCCAAGAGCAAGGGAGTAGGAATTTTTTGTAATGATGCTAAGGATACAAATATTCTAGTTGAAGTGTGGAGATATTACTTACTAACCAATAGGACTGAGGGACGATTTTTCTTTTTTGGATCTTGTTCTTTTCTTTTTTCTTCATCATAATGAGATAACGGAATTTAGTTAAGTTAGGGTTATAGTATTTTCACATTTTCACTCTTGCCCTGGTTACAACTTAGGCTTCTGATACTCTGTTTACATGGGTGGACTTGCAAGCAAAACTAAACAGCGAGTTGCTAAGCAACTTCGGCAACTTCATTAATTGATTGCCAAACTTGTAGGTTTGTTTGGCATTTTAACAAATTACTTGTATGGGGTTTCTTTGAGTTAATCTTGTGATGATACTTTGCATATTACCTTTACTTGTTCCAAATAGTATCAGTATATAGTAATTTCAACAGTGAGAATCCATACACTCCAATTTTTTATAACAGGTCAAGGATACGGTTCCATCATTCCTGATGCTCTAGGTGTTGAATCACATTCTTTGATAAAGACACTAGATGAAAAGGTTGGCAAATATGTTGAGCAATATGTGGAAGCCATAAAGTATGTTAGCAATGCTACATCAATTAATAAAATAAAGAAGTGAAAGGAACTCAAGGGAAATAAATTAGGATAAACCATGCATCTAATACTCTACCATTAATGTGCTAATTAAATTGACCTGTGATGGGAATTTATTTATGACTGAAGTCTTATTGGCTTCTGCAGGTCAATCTAAAGCAAGGGTTGAAGACTGCGATGACCATTTCAAGTGAGGGTAATGCATATTTACAAGCATGAGTTGATTTTAGCAGCACTCTTCAAATTCCACTAATAAAAAGTACTCTCTTCCCCCTAATGGCATATGATGTCTCAACTTGCATGCTTGCTTAAGCCATTCATGCCATCATTCACTTTAGAGGTGATTGCATTGACATACAAATTTTGGAACCTTACTATTTAGTTTTAGAGAAATAATTTTCTAGTTCAACTAAAAAGTTTTATTTGCTTTTGTATGGCACTAAAGGTATTTAAGTAGCTTAATTTTCCTCCTAAAAACCAAATTTCACTTCAAGATGAAAAGGGAAAGATTGATAGAGTAGCTTGCCCATGGGCATTGTACCATTGGTCATAAAATTGGATCACTAGAACCACTGTTTAAAGAATTGGTATGACGGTTGGAATTTTGCGTATTTTTTCCTTTGATTTCTTTCTCTATATTGCATTTTAACAAAATAGTTCACTTGATCAGCGGTATTATTTATATGTCCAGAAAGATGAGGAAGTAGAATTTGAATTTGAATTTGAATTAGAAATGATATTACTAGACCAGAAGTCTCAGTTTATTGAACTATAGGAAAACTTGCTACTCAAGTTTATGGATATGCATGGATCGAGCATAGAGGAAAAAAAAGGTTTAGTTTAATTATAATTAATATGTGACATGTGCATTGTAAAGTTTCGGATATTTAGATGGTGAAAGGTATTTTTTTATGAAATTTTGATTATTATGAATCATGAAAATGTAATTGTAACTTGACTACATGGTGTTAAATTTTGAGACAGCTTGTTTAACTGTAATTTAATTGATGCAATTTGGAAACGTCAATCAATTTCCAAGCTTTTTTCCCCTCACTTTTGGCGTTCCATTCCTTAGCTACCTTGTTAAAATCAACATATTTTATTTAACTAACTTGATTAATATAATAGGTGTTTTAAGTGCTTATGTCTTTACTGGATATTGCCGTCTTAGAGGCTATAACACGATTTACATTTACGGGACTAAAGCCATGAATATGGTACTACAATAGAGACTAAAGCTATGGAAGAGAAGTGAACCCACAACAAATTTGTGACAATTAACAATGTTTCTTTAAGTGCATTAAAGCTTTATCTACTCTTTACTAAGAAAGTTTATATTGTATGATTAGTAAGCTATTTGAGCACATCAACCTTGAGGTTGAGCATAACTCTACTATATTGATGGAACTTGTATTATCTATGATCTAACTTGATTTAAAAAGTTATACTTTGCTTGGAGTGCTTACACAGTAGCTATTGATTCATTTTGAAAAATAGTGATTGGCTGTTGTATGATAGGCTAATGGCTACTTATTTGTTATAGCATTTGCTAGATTTGTTTGTATTCTCTGTAACTGTATTTTTGTGTTAGCTTGTTGCCTTACATGTGCCTTTCTTTCGGATTAAGAATTTGGGATCCATACACTATACTGAGTCCATGTAGTTTATTAATGAACTCCTCTTTATAGTTGTAACAGTTAGTTGCTAGTACAAAGGAATTTTATTCTTGAAGTTTTAATCTTGCCGTACCATGGAATAGGGGAGAAAAGTATACTTGTTTGGTGAATATATACCCATCAGTTGATGGAAAGATAACCTATCATGAGGCATTTAGTCAACAAACCTTGACTGAAACTCTAATCTATCCATTTATAAGTACCATGCGATCCATAAGCAAGTCTACGAATGGTTCAACATAAGCTTTGATAAATTTGGTCGCACATCATCCCCACAGTAGATTGAAGTTTGCTAGGCTATATTCAAGAAATTATTAGAGAATAATTGGCTTTCAGAAAATACAATGTGATAGGTCTATAACTGCTTGCAATTTATGCTTCAGATACGACATCTCCTCTGTCAATCCTGTGTAGATGAAACATTTTGAACACATTTATTTTTTGATAGCTCTTATCAAGTTTGTGTTATTTATTATCTGTAGCTTTATTGTGATAATTGCAAGAAGAAAAAACATTACGCCAACAACAAACTCAACAGGTAATTAAACTTTATGGTTTGTTTAATATTGCAATTTCTTTTCCTACCACCACTATGGTCATCTTATATCAATTGATTATAGGGGCGGTTTTGAAGGGTCCTTATTGATATCTTTATGGTTTAATCTAAGGCTTTTGTGTGCAAAAATGTAGAAGGGTCCACATGTTTGAAGTTAAAAGGATCAGTGTTATGCTGGAAGAAAATATAGATGATTCAAAAATCATATTTTTTAGCCGCTCTATTTAGTTTATGTTTCTTAGGAAATTGTCAACAATGTTTTGAGTATGATTTCCAACTTGAGATTATATTCCTTTGTGCTGAAAATTAGTGGGGAGGATTTGATTTTTTTCCCTCCCTTGACTTCTGTTGATGCTCTAAATGATTGTTGAAATGATTTGGGGGGATTGTTTTAGCAAAAATCACACTAACTTCCATGCATGTTAGCATTGTTGCAGCTCGCCCAAAATTCTGACAGCTCTTTTGCTTAATTCTTGGTGAAACGGTGAAGGATGAGACTAGAGTAAATCAATATTGACTTGCATTATAGTATTGTTCCATTCTTGTTGATATCTTTCGTGCGCAACCTATGGGACGTCTTCAGTCCATGCATGATTCTTCTTTGAATTTGATATGAGGGAAACATTTGTGAGCTTGCTTTTGGGTCAAAATGGCACGAAATTTTTATGATATTATAGGTAAATAGGATTATTCAATCTAGGAAAAGGGAAAAATAATATTAATTTAATAAATAATTATAAAAATGCTATTGAAGTGAATAATTTTTATTTTTAGGCAACTTAAGAATATAAGTTACAAACTAACTTATTTTTTCAAGAGATGAAATCGGTAGATATTATGAAGTTCATCTCTTTGAATTATTTTTATCCTAATACTTACTAAAATATTATTTTTCCCTTTTTCCTATTCATATCTAATGAGATTGGTTCCGGGAAAATTCACAGTGAATAGGTTTTTTCCGATTTTCTTAATTGAATTTGCTACTCAGTGGTATTTACAACTTGATCAACTAACTCGACTTGTAGAACAACTTGTATCAAGTTTTTCCAGTAGTTCAGGTTAGTTATCATGGATCGTTTTTCATTATCTCATTTGTGTTTTTTTAACCATTTAATAATTATATTTATATATTGTGTGACAGCAAATCCAAATGGAAATACTTCTGCAAGTGCACGAGATACTCATCAAATCCATCACTTGAAGATAGTGGTGACAACAGTGAGGAAGGAAATTAAAGACTTGGTTTTTGTTTTTTGTTTTTTGGTTGAAGCAATTGACATGTATGGGGTCAAATTAATATGATAAAGAGTGTACATATGCTCATTTTCATGTAATTTGGAGTTTGTACTTATGTTTTTTCTAAGGACACTAAACCATATTGTTTTGTATTTTTTTTCCTTTAATGCAAGGATGGTCATGGTGATTTTTAAGTAATTTTTATGTTATTAGTTTTTATTACATCGAGCGTATTGTATGCTCCAAAATGTATTAGTTATATTTATTTTACAATAAATTTCATGTGTAGAAGTAATAGCAGGTATTAGTTATATTGTGATCAAAAAGTGTATATTGCTAATTGTGTATATGTTACACAATAAACAAGTATATATTGCCAAATTAAACCGAGTTAAAGATTAATCTCTTCTTAACAAGAATAGCCACGTGTAAATGTCGCCAAATTAAAATAACAACCACATCTAGAAATTACTATTTTAATTGAATATATATATGTAACGTTGCCAATGTATTAGAATAGCCACGTTTAAATTGCGGTAAAACATCAATTAAGTAATTTAGTTACGTTTATATGTTACAAATAAAAATATTTACCCATATTTAAACGTCGCTGATCACAACTTTCCCTCTTTTTACATTTAGCGGAATGGAGATTACTCATCTTTAGCCACACATAAGTGTGACCAAATCATGATAATAGGCTATGTTTAAACGTGGCCCAACAAAGTGTATTTGGCTGTCAAACTAATGTTAGCGACGTTTCAATTTTTAACGTTACTTATCAAATCTGCGACGGACCTTTTGCGTCTATAGGCCACGTGTAAAAAAAAGTGACTAAAAATCTTTGGTCACGTTTAATTAATGTTTAGCCACGTTTATTAGACGTAGCCAAAGGCTCTTTTTGTTGTAGTGGGTAACTGGAGAGTTAGGGTTCATTATGTTTCGATACATGTGATTTGTAGTAAAGGCTAAATTTTAAATAGTTATTTGGTAATTATATTAATTCAACTTTATTCAAGTAATTAATTTTTCCAAAACCAAGAATGGATTAAAAAAAAAAAAGAAAAGAAATAACTCCCAAACAATGTGAATATAGTTGTGTGGAATTGGCATATAAATCCCTTTTAGCCAATAGCCTTGTGGCCTAATAGCATCTCTTTTATTGTCATATGAGAGGTGTAGGTTTGAATCCTCCATCCCTTATAAATGGAAAAAGAACTAAAAATAATAATTCTTAAAATATTAAAGTCTCGTTTAAGTAATTACTCCACCAATGATAAGTTCCAAATGATATAATGTTGTGAAATTTGTATTAATGATAAAAAATTTATTTTTAGATATCTTCTAATAGGTAAGAGACTTATAGTAAAATATATATGTGAAAAATATAATAGCACAATGCGCACAACTATAACAAATTATCCATGCAATTACTTTATGCAAAAATTAAACTGGATGAGATCAAGTATTAGAGATAAATTTAAATATTGAAAATCAACGTTTCAAAAAGTTGAAAAAATATTATAAAAAGTGGTTTGTATAAGAGATCCATGACACCATTCTAAATATGTGAAAGGAATCTTACCAATCACTTATACTAACCACTTTATGTTTGTTCAAATTCCTTTTATTTACCCAAAGCATTGATTTTATATTTGACCCTAGTCACCAACTTCAATCCCCTTTGGTATGGTTTTCCCATTTGTTTTTTTTTTTTTTTTCCCTATGTTGCTTAATTAATCACATTACTTAAAAGGGTGGTTTGTAAAAGGTAAAAGAAATATAGAAATAGTAATTACAATATTACATTCTTTATTACAAATAAATTATATCAAGAGATTTTTATGCACTTTTTTATGTTTATCATTGAAATTTTTAGTGATGACGGTAACATTTTCAACTTTAATAAAATTTAGTATATTTGAAATCCATGTATTTGTAAATTACTGCTACAATTTTCACGGTGTTTTCAATTATACCTGAAGTTTGAATTTTCTAAATTGTGTACCAATTAATGTTTTTCTTATGAAATTAAAGTTTATAGATAACCTTTGAAATTATTGACCGTCATATTCATTCAAATTACTTTAGTCAAGTTGGTGCGATAGCTCAATCATTAAACATAAAATATAAGTATAAAACAATTAGAGTGAGGTGGTAGGTTTTTCTTATAAAATTTTTTCCCTCATTAGTACCTATTATAACTTTGATAGAGGGGGAATTAAAGCCAATCATAGTGTTGAGAGATGATGAGATGGCAAGTTCAACACTTAATAGTTCTACTAGGTATGAAATTTCATATCAGAAGAGCTTTAAATTGAAAAAAAAAAAAAATACTGGAAATTCAAAAAGTAGTTTTAACGTTGTAGCTATATGGAATCCACAAACTTACTATATCTTTTAAATTAGGAAGTTCCTTACTAACTATAATTTTGTATAAAAGCATCTTTTCTTTCTCAACTTACACTTAGAGTTACCTTAATATTACATCTTTAAGGTCTTTTTAGGCCATGAAAATTGATAACCACAAAATAATATATTGATATCTTTTGAAGTAACAAAGATAAGAATTAATCATATAAAATTTCGACTTAAATATCACTATGTATGAAAATATTTCTAACAATAACTACTTCTTATTGTATGTGTATATATAAATATATATATATTGGATTCTGTTTCATTAAAAAGCTTATAACAACTATATCACATATAATTATGTGGTTTTTGAAAGTTCTTTTTAATGAGATATAATATATATTTATATATGATGATACGGTGTAATAATATAATATGACTACACGATCCCTAGAAATGAATACATGAAACCTCTATAGTTTGTCATTGTCTAATAAAACTATGAAACTCACATACATCTAGATAATTTCGGTCAAACAAAAGAATATTTGGAAGTGCATGTTTTCTAAAAGAAAAGAGGAATATTTTTCTGTTCTAAGTAGTTAAAAAATGAAATAAATTTTATATAAAATTAGTCATATAAAAGATTAGTCACAACTCCATTAAAACAATTTAAATTTGCATCGTAATGTAGTCGTAACAAATCCCTCATTATGTGTAATACTTGATCCTTTTTAATCAATTAAAACATTAATCCCCTACTAAATTTTTCGCCAAATATCAATCTCATTCCCCATAATTTTTTTATGACTTAAATCCTTATCACGCCTATGATTTAATTAAATTTGATAAAAATAGTATACAAGGTGTATAATGCATATTACTTATTGCGATAAAACACAAGTTACTCTTGCACCTTGGTATTCATAGAGTAGGTCTGAATAGATTCTTGATGTGGGTAAATAGACATCATCCGTGTGCTAACTTATGGGAGTAAATTCTAAAATTTTAGAATAAAAACACATATCAACTTATAAGATTCAATATATCTTATGAATGCAAGATTTGACAAGTTCAGATATATATCATTACTACATGAGAGACTCGTATAATTTATTAGTTATGTCAAAACGTTGATCTCCTATGGATGTAAATATTAGAAGATTTTATACAACAAAGGCCATGTCTTTCGTTCTTATATTATGGGAAGATGTTTTATCCTCTAAATTATGAAAATAATAATAGGTCAAGTGATTATATTTTTAGTTTTTAGCAATTTAATATCTCATCTTTAGATTTTAGTAAATTAATGCTTATACTTTTAAGTATGAGTGATTTAGTGCCTTTGGTAAAAAATATTTAACACACATTTATTTTAATGATAAAATAATAGCAGGTCAAGTGCTTTTATTTTTAGTTTTTGGTAATTTTTGACAGTTTGGCATCACATTTTTTTATGTTTTGGCAATTTTTAGCTAAGTATTTGTCATCATCCCGTCATCAAAATAAATCTTTATCAAATATTATTTAACAGACAAATCAAATCGCATATACTTTCAAAGTAAAAATATAAATTTGCTAAAATCTAAAGATAAGATACTAAATTATCAAAAACCAAAAGTATAGATGCTTGACTTGCCAATATCATAAATGGAGCAATTTAACCTTGTTTCATTTGAAGTGAATTTCAATAATTCCATCACTAGAACTTATTACTCCATTGTCCAGTCATTAAAAGGATAATTATAGTCAATATAACCACATAAGGGGCATTTTATAAGTTTTAAAATGATTATATATAAATCTATACCATTTAATAACACACCGAACCAGTTTTATTTAGAAAAAAAAAAAAGAAAAAAGAAAAAAAGATTAAACCGTGAATTATCCAGAATCATTCATACAAGAATGATGATGAATGATTATTGTAACCAAATATGTTGTTCCATATCATCTTGTTGATAAGAAAGTACATGATAATATGACAACATCGTGACAGCTAATGTCCCGGATAACCCTGTAAGCAATGCGATTATATATTTTTCTTATTTATTTAATACTTTACAACAGGAAGCCGAGCTCTATATAAAGGATGGGAGGATCATGCATTCCTCGAACACTACCAAAATCCACAATTTCGTGAGTGAAACCCTAGGAAACTGAAAAACAAGCTGAGAGAGAATAATGGCCGCATTCACCGAAGATTGGACAAAACTAAGTGGTTTGGAGCACTGGAAAGATATGTTGGACGTACTTGACGACGACCTCCGCACGTACGTCATCCACTACGGCGAAAGATCCCAAGCCATCGGAGATGGTTTCAATGGTGAAACGGTGTCTGCCAACTATGGCAAAAACCGATATACCATGGAGACACTGTTCTCCAAAGTAGGCTTGGATTATAGCCTTTCAAGTACGAGGTGACCAAGTATATTTTCATTTCAAACACTTGGATAGGCTATGTAGCTGTAGCCAACGATGATGGGTGGAGCAATTAGGAAGGAGGGACATATTGGTGGTCTGGAGAGGGACAATGACTGAACTTGAAGCTGCGTTTGACTACGTGGACGCATTGGCTCCAGCACCTGACATACTCAATGGAGCCGGCAGTGATGCCATGGTTCATCTTGGGTTCCTTGCAATTTATGCTGGTGTCAAGGACACGGTAAGAGACGTGTACTCGTACTAATACCAATAAAATAAAACTTTGATATACTTACCCCATGCAAAACATAAATAGTAATTATTATTCTCTTTATTATGAGTATCAAAATTTATTATTATTTATATGTCATGTGCATATATTATACGTATTAAATCTCGTTACTATTGACGATATAGCTATTTGGATGTTCTAAATTTTCCATCTCTCCATGCTCAATTTAAATATCAATAATTGAATTTATTTAAAGTCTTAAAATATTTTATTATTTTTTCTCTGATCATATCTTTTTTAAATAATTTTAACTATTCAATATATATGGTTATATCTTAAATAGGTAAGTTGACACAAAAGAGTTGAAAAAAAAAAAAGACCAGATCTATTGATATTTTTTTTTATTTCTATATTTTGGCATCTTAATCTTGATTTTAGCATGCAAACTTGAAAGTGAGTTATCATCAAGTATACACTTTTTACAACTTTCCATTTATCCTAAATACTACTTTTTGAAGCCGTGAGCTAAATTACACCTATTTTAACTTAATGTAATAGAATAATAGAGGACAACTACCAAGTGAAACTAACACATAACACAAGTGAAATGAAAATGTAATCTAGCTGTTTATTATATTATTTTAGTTATTTTACCATGAGTAAATGTTTGGGTAGTTTTCTTTTCTTTTCTTTTTTTTTCTTTGGAGCATGTTTTGGGTGGGTTTCACTATGGTAACCATTACTAACCAGTGCATGCTCTTCAACCACAGTTCACTTCTAGAATATTTAGATATTAAACACCTACACAATTGTTACACAGACAGTGTGAGTTGAATTACTTCAGACAAACTGTAACACACTTTTACCAATTTAACCAACTTATTGTAGTAAATAGTGGTAGGATTAATTTCTCATAGATATATAATTATTTTTCATTTACGTTAATTTTTTCAAATTTTTTAAGGTTCGAGCAGAGGTGAAAGGATTAGTGGATAAGTACAAAAGTGAAAAAATTAGTATAACTATAGCTGGACATAGCATGGGTGCAGCGCTTGCTACGCTGAATGCGATTGACCTATGTACCAACAATTATAACCAACCAACTGATCAGTCAAAAGATGGCTGCTTGGTAACTGCATTTGCATATGCAAGCCCTAAGGTTGGCAATGAAGCATTCAAGACCTTCTTTGAAACACGTGAAAAACTTCGTTGTCTAAGAATTATCAATGCTATTGACATGGTTCCTCAACTTCCACCAATACGATTCTACCACGTGGGTGAGCAACTGATGGTCGACTCGCGCCAATCTCCTTATATAAAGAATATTGTAGAAGCAGGAATTGGAGGCTATGTAGTGATGGCACATCAACTGGAGATTTACCTGCATTTAGTTGCTGGTACAGAAGGGATTGATGGTGGTTTGATTTAGAAAAGGTCATCGGAGTCTTGCTTTGGTTAATAAAGGTGGAGACTATTTAAAAGCTGATAAAGCAAAGGAAAATCAATTTCCTGCTGCTTGGTGGGTTGTGGAGAAAAAGGCAATGGTCCAACAAGATGATGGTAGTTGGGTATTGGAAGATGCACCTGAAACTAGCGACAAATAAAGTATTTACACGAGACTTCCAAAATAAGAATGTCTATTTGCTTGCCTTGTCGAACCAGTATTGAATAAGTTGTGATGGCATCGTAATTTGTCCAGATTGTAATATCTATTATGTGTTTGAGCAGTACTTGTTTAATGTCTGATGGTGTGTTTGAGCTGTACTTGTTTAATGTCTACTGGTTATGTCCAAGTTGTACTTGTTTAATGTCAGATGGTTATAAAAGTATGTTATTTTAATCTTATCTATTTTATTTCATGATTATAATGAAGATATGTATGGGGTACAAGAGTGTGGAGTAAAAAATTATGTACTTTTAAGGAAGAAGGTTTAAGAAATAAATTTTATATTAAAATTTAATTGGTATTTTTATAAGAATAAATCAAATAAAAAGTGTATCTGTGTAACTTTATATGAGTTTATTAGGCATTTAATGTTATAAGAGGATTACAGCTTACCATCATTCACGATATACCAAATGGCCAGAAAGTGAGAAGACCAGCTGCGGGGCTACGAAGTTGGGTTTAGTGCAACGTGCTTTTGTTTTAGTTTTATATTATGCTCTGCGATATCCGGCGAGGAGACTTGTGGGAATGGTACATTAATTTTGTATCTTATCATTTTGTTTTTTCATGACAAACATAGGACTTGAGTGTGTATTAAAAATACCACATAAATAAAAATAGCACAACAAAGCACTTGGTTGCGTGTAAATTCAATAAAATAATTACGAGATGCACAACAGCGATGTAGGTACATAAAAAAATAATAATAATAATGACGTAAAAATAGTGTGTAAATATTTAATGTAAAGAACACATAAATAAGGGGGGAAAAAGTGGACAAACCAAGCACATGATAAGTTTGTTTTAACATATATTACACATAAGTTTGTTTTAGCATCCTATGAAAAAAAATCTTGTTTTAATATATTACATATAAGTTTGTTTTAGCATCATAGAACAAAAGATCTTGTTTTAGCATATATTACACATAACCTCGGACCTTTTTTTTTTTTTGTTTCCCTTCTACTATATTACATATAAGTTTGTTTTAGCATCCTAGAAAAAAAATCTTGTTTTTTTATAAATCTTGAATTCTAAATCTATAACTTAATACAAAGATCATGAGGGAAATATTTCATCATAGAAAATTTTTAAACATGAGATAAAGATTTGACAATTTTTTCTTGAGAAAAATAGCAATATTTAATCTATTTATAACTATTTACTACTTTTTCTTTTCTAGAAATTAGAATGAAAACTTGAATTTGGGTTATGAAGGGGGAAAAAAAAACATGAAGAAGAAGTGGGAGAGTTTGAAAAATAATTGAGTAAAGCTTCATATTTGAAAGCTTTTGAAGGTCAACCTTCACTCGGTAACATTTAGAGGTCACCATGCACAATTTTAGAAAAGTGTCACTGCTGGATAGTAAAAACTTCTTTAAATGATGACAAACAAATACTACATGTTTTTTTTTTTAAAAAAAAAGAAAGAAAGAATTTATCATATGAAAATTTAAAACAAAATTATAACTTTAAAACCTTAGCGTCTCATCAAGAAAAATAATCCAAATTCAAATGAAACCCTTAATCTTCATACTCTAACAATTTTATTCACAATGAAGTCTTCATTAAATTCAATGCATCATTCAATATTATTATGATGTGAAATAAATGGGTTACAAAAGAATAGTTATTACCTTATCTCAACCAAAAAAATTACAAAAAATGTTAGACGATGAAAATAGTATAAAAGGTTTTTGTATTTTATAGACAGATAACATTTAATGAAAATTATAAATATACATAAAATCATTATTTTATACAGAAAAATTAGGTAATGTTTTGCTTTATGACATCCTACTTAAATTAAAAAAATGATGGATGAAAAAGTAAAAGAAATGTCCAGCTAAATATAAACAACATTAAAAATATATATTATCATAATGATAGGGATATAGAATTCTCTTAGAATTTGATTTGCCAAATATCTTCTTTCAACCACATATTTTGTACTAATTATATTTAGTAGCACACATGTTATTTAGTGTGGTACACTTGTTAACAATTGTTACTATACGTCTCCATGTTACTTTTATATTCCTATGACATTGGAACGTTGGCGTGCTGAAACATTGTAATAACCTATTACGTACATTAGATGTCCAATCCAACATTATTTTCTTGAATAGTATTTTTTCCATCAAATTATTCTAATTTTATTTTATAACCTGTAAAGGTTGCTTAAGAAGAAAATAATCACCAAGAGCACACTATAATCCACTTTAAAAATAGTAAGGATATTAATAAAAATAAATACACCCCCCACAAATACTGATTATAGAAAACTCATTATATATTTGGCTAACATAAAATCCAAAACAAAATTTAAGCTTAAAAATATACAAAAGCAAAAAAAACATAGGAACAATGCCGAAAACTCAAAAGCCCTAATTTTACGTTATGTTAACCCAGCACTCCACACAGCCTCCTCACGGCCTGTTAGATTCTAGTCCTAGAAGCTTGCACCCAATCAAAGCATCCACTTTACCTTTTCTTCCTCTTGTCCTTTAAACTCCATCATTATTACTTTATACACTCTTATATCTCTCTCCTCTCCCTCTTTCCCTTCCTTAGATGCCTAACTGCTTGGTAACACAATGGTGCTTCTATGTTGCTCTCTCTTCCTTTGAACACCTCTCTGCTACACCCCCCACAAATACTGGAACATGGGAAGGGAGAGAAATTATTGGAAAGTGGAAAGGGATGCATGAGCAAACCAATTAACGGTTGGAAAAATTATTAAAACTTGTCTTTAAAATATGTGGAGTCGAATAGTCAAGTTCTTTAATTATATTAGATAGGTAAAAAATTAAGAGAAACGTATTCTAGTGTGACAATAAAAAATCTCTTTTATGTGCAATAAATGAAAAAAAAAACATATTTTCGTAATTATGGTATGTATAATGAAAGAAATATATACATATATATATATATATATCTGTTAATGGCCAACAAAATCACTCTAAGCCTGCTAACCATTACATGAAATTTGGCTTTTCAAGATGGTCAAAAGGATAGGTCACTTTATAGGCAATTAAACTATTTAGTTGGTCATAACAATAAGTTGGAGTGTTGAAATGAGTGTATCCAAGGTCTTTCTTCGTATTAAATCAATTTGGGATTTTGGATCAATTTAACCAAAGACTTTCTTGGTTGATTGGGGCTGGTTCTTTTTGTGATTTCTAGAGTGATTACTGGGTCGATGGTTACTCACCTTTGTTGAATTATGCTCTAATTAGCCTTACTCATGAGGATTTGGAAAGAGAAAGTTTGTCGCTACATGACTATGATGGTCAATGGAACTAGTCATATATTTACAATGTTCTTCCCAAGGGAGATCTGTATGTATATAGCTACCACCCTTCTCTTATTCAATCTAAAAGGCTTTTTAATAAATTAGGGAAGTTTTCCTATAATGTGCTTACTCTTTCTTAAATGGTACAGATATGTGGTAGATGAACCTATATGGAAATTTATTTGGGCAGTGGACAGTTCCTTAATGAATTTGAGCATTTCTCTAGCTAGTTGCTCAAGGAAGAATTGCTATGAATTTTATACCATAAGCGTGGTATCACCTCCTCTTCTATATGCCACCAGTGCTTTAATGTGGATGACGATATCATTCATGCTATTCGCGATTTTTTTTTTTGTGCAAAATCTATTTGAAAACAACTACTCCATCTTGGGATTTCGATTTTTTTTTTTTTTTTATTGATATGAAAAATTGGTTGGTATACAATCTCAAAGGAAATTTTAGAGCTCAAACTGCTAGTATTGGATAGGAAAAAATTTTAGATTACTATTTGGATGATTCATAAGCTAAGGAATCATTTTATATTTAATGATGAGGAAGAGTGGAGAGGAAATCCTATTGATTTGATATGGCTAAAAGCTGAGGAGTTCCATAGTTCGTTCAATCTGGTTCGACCCATGGATAATAAAAACCTACCATTTGGACACCTCCAGCTCTTGGATGGGTGAAGCTTAATGTGGATGGTTCTGTATGGTTGGAAAATAGCCTAACAGCCGTTGTCGGTTTGGTTCGACATGACAATGGGATTGGATAGCAAGCTTTACTCATTCTTTAGGTATTTGCTCTCCTCTTGACACTAAATTGTGGGGTTTATACTCTAGTATTAAACTAAAGCATTTGAAGTTTAATCAAGTGATGGTAGAGTGTGATTCAACTCAGGTAATAAACCTTGTTTGTAGCAATGTCTCTAATACTATTGTCTAATTAATATGGATGATAAATGGAAGGTGGAGGATTAAGATTCATCATATCTCAAGATATACTAACAATTGTACTAACTTTATGACTCGAAGCTTAGTGGGTAATCCAGCTGGATACCATTTCTGTAAAAATCTCCTTGCCTAGATCAACATTCTACTTAGGCAAGATTTTGACTTGATCAACTATACTATTAATAGTTAGTTTTATTGTTTTGGTCTCATGCCTTTAGCTTGAAAAAAAAAATTCTGAGTACAATAGACTTATCAAAACGTATTACTCCAATATATAATTATTATAGTGCCTTAAATTATCCTAACAAATGATTGAAGTTTTTCCCTTTTCTTTTAATTAGTCTATTGAAGTAGTTATGACTGCCTTAATAGCTGCAAGTAATGATATTAGTTGTCCAAAGATGCCATTTAAATTTATTCTTTAAGCTTTTGTACCCATAAAACACATATAATCTAACATGTCCATAGAAATTTTTTATCTGTGCTATTAAGGCACTTTGCCTCCCTAAAAGTTGATACCTTTATATCTTGTTATTTGATTGTAATAGCTATTTAATTACATCCTTTATTTTCTATGAGTGGTTATTACATTTTAAGCCCCATAGTAGGTATCCAATAATAAATTGATTACAAATAATATAGATTTGGCATTAATTATTTCGATCTTTGTTCAATTAAAAAAATATTGTTTTATTTTTAACATAAGATACCCCAATGACTCCCTTATATCTCAATAAATCTTTAACTTGTTACTCTTTATGAATTATCATAAATTTCGACTATCGAAATTAAGAATGTGATATTGAAATAATATGAAAATATGTGTAAACTTGAACCTTAATTTGAGTTTTATTAAATAATAATAGTTAGATGATTAAGTTAATTAAACAATTGAGAACTTTAGAATATAATTTTAGCCTAAGTTGACAATAGGAATAACATCAAGTTAACAAATTTAGTAATTGAATTAATTTGATTAGATCCTAAATATCCTAAATGAGATTATTACTAAATTCAAATACCTAAGTTCCTAAATTCAAATTTAAATTTATTCTATGTTTGACTATTTATGTGTACTTTAGTTTTACAATATAAGATGTATGTAGAGCATAGATGAGATAAGACATGATAGGAGTGTGGGGTTAGGTTGTAGTGGCTTTAGTCTTATGAATGTATAAATTTTTAATTTTACTATCGGGTTGGGTATCAATCAGGTATCTTGTAAGATCTAAACCCCACCCTAAAACCTTATAAGGTTCAATCCTATAAGGTTTTTAGCAGATCGGGCGGGTCAAAAACCCTATAATAACCTACCTAATTGCATCCCTATAAGTTATGAATAAAATTTTATATAGGTTTGTAATTCATAGGAAGCTTAAATTTTATTTTTGTAAAATTTTCGGATCCAATTAATAATTAATTCGTAAACTTCAAGTGTTTTATTGGTACTAACCAAAATACATGTATCATAAAACCACCATGAAATATAATCAGATGCAAATATATGTTGAAAGTATATTATATTTTTATCAAAATTTAATCAACCTCTCTAAGTTTTAAATAAGTAATCAAATCCTATATTTTTATTCCAAAATTTAATTAAACCATCTATAGTTCACATATGTGGTTTCATTCCTCTATATTTATATTAAAATAAATTGCATTGATTTCCCCTAAAAACTTTAGAAATTGCATGGTGCCCAACTTTCCAAAAGTTAACACTTACACTGTAATCTCTTAGAATTTTCAAAATCCTTATAATCAATAATTATTTATGGGTATGTAAGTATAACCCCTTGGAATTGTAATCCCCCAAATTTTACGTAATCTAATTTTAATAAATACTAAAAATGTAATATAGAATTATATTGAATATTTGAAACAAGTAAAAATCACTCCAAATTTTTCTCGATTTAAAAATGTCAAAGTATGAATGAATTTGATTATAATTAGAAAGATTAAAATTGTTACCAATAAAAATTTTGAAAATACAAACTGAACTTCTGATATCAAATAATATAAAACGACGATAAAGTAATCGTTAATATAAATTACTGAATTATTTTTTCTTAAGTTCTATACTTAGAAAATAAATTCTACGCTTGTTAAATAATGAAACAATAATGTTCAAACTATTTTTAATATGAAGACAATATTAATTAGCCTAGATAGAATATGTTGTTATTAACAAATTAGTAGGAATAACTCCTACACAGTAAAAGATAATATTTGGAAAAATGATCAACAGTTCAATAAGAAATCACAATTAACCTTAAATTTAAGTCATAATAACAAGACGATTAATTTGGGAACTTACAAGTTATAAAAATATAGACCAAAGACAAATCACTAGAATTACAAAAAGAACGATAAGATCACAAATAGATGGATATCTAAGAATTTATATCTTAAATAAATATTTAAATTACACTAATATTCCAATTAAAAGACTTAGAGATTTAGAAATTAAAATCCTGAATTGCTAATGTAACCTTTAATAATTTTCATAACTAGAAAATGAACAATTAGCAAAAGTGAAACTAATATCAAATATATAATTCAACAAAAATCTTAGAATAGATCTATGAATTGTAATAAACTTATTCGTAGCTTGAAAAACCCGAATAAAAATTTCTGTGACCTTAATAGATACCAGAAACGAGATTTCGTATATTGAATTGATAGTTCACGATATAATCAGAAGTAACTCCAAATTTCAAAACCGATAAGATACAATTTAATAATAAAGCTTATCGTATAGAACAATAACTCAAAGAGGAAATACTAAGATTATATATATACATAAAATATACTAATACTGATCAATAATATTAATCTAGATCTAAAATGAAAATTCCAAACCCGCTGTTATACTTGTAAAGGAATTCTGTATTCATTAGGCTTAGTTCTTAATTTGATTTATTGAACATTGAAAAATTTAATCGTGTAAGCTAAAATACTAGAACTAATTAATCGTGTAATATGTAAACTAAAAATATGAATATATAAATAATATAGAGTTTCTGTAGTAACTTAGATAATTTTACCTAAATAAAACGCATACGTAATAGTTATAAATATACGTTTTATAGATTAATCTTTGTTAGAATATTTGAGTTAACTAATTAATCAACTATTAAATAAATAAATAAATAAATAAAAATGAAAGGGGAATAGACGATGCAAAACAACAACACGGACAGAATTTTGTTTTCTTCTTCAATAGAAAATACTGGAAGCTAACGCAAATGACGACAATTAGAAATCAGAGAGGACAATTTATGTTGAAAGTGAAAGCTTAAAACGCTGGGTTTCACGCTAGAGAAGAAAAATTCCCACGAACAGTGCTTGGCATTACGGATTGAAGCCAAGATAAGATGCAGACGACGCTGTAGTTTGTTCCTCCACGCACAGCACGTTGAAATCAGGAAGTAGCAGCAAGGAGTCGTTTGTAGATTTGCTTTATCCACTCACAAAAACAGAGGAATGGGATGCTGAAATTTTTCCACGTGGAAAGTGTACTACGACTGGAATTGGAATTAAGAGAACAGAAGGGAACAAAATTTAATGCATGCAGCAAGCAGTAGAGTCGGCTGCAACATTCCTTCCAGCTGGAACAAGCAGATGACTAAGCAGGAGACTTCCACACACAGCATCACGTCATGGCAGCAACACTTGGATCCCAGCTACCGCACATCTCAATCTCTCCCACGCGCAGAAGAACCTTTTACGAATAGGAGCTGTTGGAAGTTGTTTTAATCCCCACGCTAGATCAAATGAGACTTTGGCTGCTGCATAGTCCACGCACCTTTCACACACACATGCGAAAGAGTGCATGACCTCCACACACATCCAATGAGCTAGTAGCTGGACATCACACACACACCTCCACATACACACGGAAACACTCGGTTGAAAACAGAGCACCCATGGACAGAGGAAACAGCAGAGGAGAAATTCAACCTTCATGTCCAACTTTGATCCGAATTTGAGTTTCAAAATTCAACTTGAAAATAACGTGAAAACCAACTAAAATACTCCACATATAATCAACATTAAATGTCAAGAAATTCAACTCGAATAAACAACTGAAACAGTTTCAAATTTGCCTTCAAATATCCAATAAAAACAGCTGCAGTAGGAGAATTCAAATAAAACTGCAGTATCCACATTCAACATATTCACCCAAATTTGAACACAAAAATTCAACATGAAAATGACATTTGACCCAACCACAACACTTCATATAAAACCAACATTGAATGAAGAAGAAATCCAACTCAAATAAAAGTCAAACACAGCTCTAATTGGCCTAGAGAATTCACTAGACAACAGCTACAACAGAAGGAATACAACCAAGAAAACTGCAGCAGAGTTCCAATTTCAACCTTAGATCTGATCCGATTTTTGACCTGATTTTTGTACAACTCAAGCCCCTATTTTACACACATAAATAACCTTAATTAACTACCAAACAAACACAATTAATGCCCTTGAAATCAGCCACAAATTCCATACAAATTCATCAAAAATCTCCCTCAAATTCGCATGAAATTCCACCAAAAACATCGGTAGAAAATTGCAGTTTTCAAGTCCAAAATACTCTCTTTAAGTCTCCTAACTTTAGCCTAACATTAATACATATATAAAGCTTTAAGTTAGACACTAAATTAGCTCAAAATCTCCCCAAACACAATCCAAAATTTTGCCCCAAACAACCACCACGAATTTCATATATCCACCTTCCATGCTCACTTGTTCAAACTTGTTTCAACACTCCAAAAACAAATTGTGTCTCTTATCTATATCCTATAGCACTCCCCAAACGTCAATACTCATCAACCAAAAATCAAAACCCACTTTAACTAACCTAAACAATATCAAAGAACAAGCTAGATAGCCTTGGTTCATCATAGATTCAAGTTGGAATCTAGACACAACAAGGTAAGAAAATCAAATAAGATATAGATGTTAATTTAGCTATATTAGTTTTTCCTTAATTACTCATCTTCTTAACTTCCTCTTTAGATCATTATTTTATCAAGAAGGAGGAGTCAAACCCCATCTATGGTCCAAGATTCGTTATGTTGCTTTGTAGAAATTGTCTTATAAATTTATCAAGATTAATCCAATAGTATATTTATGCTATCTAGACTATTTAGGATATAAACACATTAACTTAAAGATTCTTAAGTATAGAAATTCAAATCTTAGAAAGGAAAAACCAAAACTACACTTAAACTACAACAAAGCTAAGTTGAAATTTAGATGACTTATGAGTATCCCTAGGAAGATTGAATAAAGTGTATTGATGTGTTTGATATAAGCCAAAAATGACCCCACCAATGGAAAGAACATGAAAAATCCTATGAAATCGACTATTTATACAACGAAATCGGATTTAAAACGAATAAAAAATCACAAATAGATATTTACTCAGTTTTCACTTTTAAACCTATATCAATGTTACTGTTATTTCTATTAATATAGTTATGATTATCACTACTATTATTACTACTGTTTATAGTATTCCGTATTATTAATATTTTCATTAGAGTTATCAATACTGTTATTTTACATTAAAGTCATTACATCTAGACTACCATCAATTCTATTTTGTCACTAATGGTATTATTTACTAGCTATCTAAAAATTGTTGTTATTATTATACTTGTATTTAATACTAATACTGATATTGATTTTTCAATACTAATATTACTAATAAAATTATAGTATTACACTTAGCTTGTTTTACAATAAAAATAAAGCTGAAGTATAATAGAAATCTGATATATCTACATACGATTTTTATAACTTTTGAAAGATACAGATACTAGAACGTACCTTTAAATAAATAAAAATATTAACTTAAGAGACAGATAAGGTTGACAGGCAAAGAATTATTAAAAAAAAATCATCTACTAAATGCAGTAGGACTTAAGGAAAAGATAAACTCCTTAATTAAAAATATAGATATCAAGAGAAACAAAATACAGATAAATATTCTCTACCATAGGGATTAAAACCTTAATAAAAAATGCATCAATTACCGATACAGAATAGTTCGGCACCTATAAGGATTCAATTAAAGTATTGAACGATAGAATAATTAATATAACAGACTTAATTTAATATCTGACGACAGAGATCAACACCTTTAAATTATAGAAAGACTTCTCTTATAGAAATAATCCAATAATAAATCTCTGTTATTTCCCTTCATAAGGAAAATAGATCAATTCCTGAACTGCCAGTAGCTTATACAACAATTTAGCGAGGACCACAAGTGAGGGAATTCTGATGATCTACTATTTGCTTGTGATTGCTGCTGTTTGCTGTCATGTTGATTATATTGCTTGTATGGAATGACTGATTGATGTGAGTGTTATCATCCGCATGATCACCTGAACAAATGGATAAAGATAATAATTTGACTAAACTAATTGGATATACTTGTCGCATGTGCTTGATCCCCTTGTAGGAATGTCCCGAATTTGAAATCAAAAGTATTTTGAAATGTATTTTTAAAGAAATCCGACTTGGAATATTCCAGGTTGCTTTTATATTCTTTGAAAAGGAAGTATTTATGCTAAAAGAGTTTATGAGATAAACATGGGACATTTCTGAGTATTGTTGTGACAATGGATGTTGCCTGAGTCGAGGTCCACTGGTCACGTGGCGATAGATGTTACCTGAGTTGGGGTCTATCAGCCGGATTCACCTTTAATAGGTGATGGTTCATATTGGCAGTACATGTTACCCGAGTCGGGGTCTACTTGTGTGATATACCATAGATTGGTGATGGATTGTAAGAATTGCCATTAAATTGGCATTATATATATTTAAATATTAACCAGCGTAAATCACGTGAACACGTTGGGAAATATTTGTTGTTACCAATGGCGGTTAAGCATTGGGTGAGTCTGGATGGATGCTACCACCAGGCAGCCTCGTACGGGTAAGGCGAGGTGTCCCATGCGGGTAAGTATGGGAGACAACTGAAACGTAGACAGGTAAATCTACATCATCTATGGTTCCGGACCCCCATAGATGTGTTGCTTGCATTCATCACGTATGCATTCATATTGTGTGTAGATAGATTTGCATGAATGTATAATTAATGTTTGATAACTTACGTGACCGGTAGTAGTGAGGAATGAACTCACTGAGCCCGTGGTTCGCTCACCCCCCAACAGTTTTTGTGCAGGATTATTACTAGCTGGGATTGGGCTAGGAATGTGTGAAGAGAGCTTCTCCAACGAACTCTATTGAAAATAGAGATATAGAATATTGTAAACTTAAAATGTAAATTTTATATTATTGAAATTTATAAGTTGTAGTTTGAAACCCAATTTCACTATTTGGTGGGGGATACCGATTCTCTGCGATCTTTATGGAAATTGAAAAACCGGATTCAATAGTTGAAATATTGTAATATATTATATCATTTGTATGATAAACATTTATAAATAAATAGAGTCTTGTATACTCTGACATACAAGACGGCTCTCATGTTACGGGTACACACGTGATATGATGGCTTTAGATAAATCCTGTTAGGCCCCCATATTAGAGTCGTGACAAGAATTTTTTGCTTCTTCTTCTCACAACATGAAATAATCAATACTATAACTGTCAATTTGTCGTTGATGATGTAGTTAATATGGCTCTAAAATGCATTCATAATTTCAATGCAAATAATATATAATTATAAACTAAAAAAAAAATTATCCTAATTAGGCGTATACAACGTACGGTTCGGTTTGGTTCGATTTGCACCTCAAACCGAACCGCACCATATTTTACGGTTTGGTCTTTCTTTTAAATTCGAACCTAACCATACGGTTTAGTTCGTAATTTTTTCGAATCGAAAAAAAAATGGTTTGGTATGGTTCGGTTTGCGGTTCGAACCGTTTTTATTCATAAGATAAGAAACATATTCTATCGAAAAACTTCCATTACATATTTCTTATCATTAATGCAAATATAAATAACAATATTTTAAATTAATCATTTACCAAATAAATATACAAGACTTATAAAAAGGAAGGGATTTCATTCATTATAAAATTATAATTGTGACTAGTCTCTTTTTTTTAATTATCTTGAACTATAATATTAATGGTATACTAGACTTTATCCCAATATAAAACATAAAATTTAATTCGTTGTATACTTCTAAATAACATATTATCAATTATATAAATTAATAAGTAATTACATAATAGAAGTAAATTAATTAGTAAGACAAATGGAAAAGAAGTATGCAAGAGTTAGAATACTAAAGGCTAAAATATATAATCTATTTTATTTATAAAAAATATAACAATTAAAACATATTATGAAAAATCTAATTTTATTTTAATGAATAACACATATCTAAGTCACAAACTTAAAAAAAAATTAATTTTTTACAAATTTTAAAAACAATTATTTTTTTTATACTTAGATATGTATCATTAATAAAACAATTAAGAGTAAAAATAATATGTTTAATTTTTTAGTATATAAAAATACAACGGCTCGGTTTGGTTCGGTTCGGTTGAAACCATACAGTTCGATTCATGATTCCGAACCGAACAACGAACCATTTGCTCTTTATCAAACCGAACCGACAACCGAACCGTTTCAAAAAAGAATTGAAATTTCGGTTCGGTTCAGTCCAGTCCAGTTCGGTTCACGGTTCGATCAATTTTTTTGCACAACCCTAATCCTAATGATGATTATTATTATTCTTCTTCTCGTGACTTAAACATTGACATATAATCCCAGGCTTGTTTAAAATCTTCTATACTTTAAAAAGAGTATGAAAGTTGCAATCCTCATCAAACCTACTGTATGGGTATAATTTCGGATGCAATGATCACATGTGTGCTGCATGACTATCACACTACACGTAACTTAGGGAAACAACATGTATGAGGATAATCAAGAGAGAATTGAGTAAGAAAGAGGAGTAAGCAGTCTCAGTATACTCTAACACACTTGTAACAGATGAGAAAGCAAGAAAGCATCAATCTCACTAAGTACTATGGGATCGTGTGCATTCTTGAGTAAATCAAGTGTTTGATTCAGCAAGGCGGAAATCTGGTAGCACAACAACATTTCACTTATCTAAAAAAGATGAGGAATAGGGGTATTTATAGAAAATCTAACCGTCGGTCGGATGAAATAGACGACTAACAGTTAAGATTAGTCCCTCTCATAATGGATATAGAAGTGGGCTCCATTGTGGACCTAGGCCTATTAAGACCTTTATTTTTAATACATGTGAGCCAATTTAAGAAATATTGGAATTTGGTAGGCTAATTCAAGCAAACCCTACTCCAGGCCTACCATGCTAATTCTCCCTTGATCGTCCCAATTAACTTAGCCTATCTCTTTAAGTCCTATCACATTAGCCCAAAGAGATAAATTCGAATAAAAATTATACTTAAAGCCTTTACAATCAGATTCATACATCTACACCCACAAAAATAACTTGAATACAATTAAATGATTCCATCACTTAAATATTTACTAGTACTATAGCCTTAAAATATCAAAAAACTATAAGTCATAAAAGTGAAACTTTCAAAAACGATAAACATGTATATTTATATAAGGTCATAGATAATGAAATATTTAATAGATTCTATAATATCATATATATATATATGTATATATACATGTAGTAAAATTATAAATTAAATATTTGATGATTATGTAAGTTTAAACCGAAAGGCTTTAAACAAGCAATAAATGGCTTAAAATTAGATGTGGAAGACTAAAAAAAAGAGATCACTGTGTTTGGAAAATATTTATAACTATAAAGAAAATAATATTTTAACTATAGTCAAACGTAGTCAAGTTTTAACTAAAACACATCTAAAATCTTATACCACAAAACTTAATAAGACCCAAAGGCATTCTTCAATTATTTTCCGTAATTCTAAAATAACAATATATAAAGGATTCCATGATTCCACTGCAATTCAATTGTCCATAGGGATTTAATAAGACTCCATAAATCATATGAATATCAAATAGAATGTTCAAATATGCAATTAAATACATAAACACCAAAACAGAACAAGAAAACATCAATATAAAAATATCTTATTATATGAACTTCCTGGTCCGAGGAAGTTGATGAAGCTTACTGTGCCTTCAGAACAAATCTGTAAAGACCCGACCCACTAAATTTTGAGATTTAGAGTACCAAGTCCCCAACCACATATAACATTTTCATATTATATGTAAGGTTGTCTTAAAACTAATAGTTTATGAAAATTGTACAATCAAATCTATTAAAACTTTATAAACAACCTTTAACAAAATAAGATTGCTAATAAAAGCAGTCTACACATATATATACATTATATGTACAAATTTTAGTGTCAATAAAAGATACTACTACAAAAATTACAAGTTTTTCTTAGTACAAAAGATAATCTAAAGAGAGCTTAAGGTCTATTACACTCAGGCTTATCTAACAAGCCTTCTAAATAGAGAATTTTGCTTTAAACAAAAGCTTCTCCAAAATCCAAGGGTGATCGAGTCCTACTCGTCCCACTCGTCCATAAATCGTTTAAAATCTGACCCATATCCCAGATCATCATATAACTCATCTTTATTACCTACAAAGTAGCAAAAGTGAGCCAAAAACCTAGTACGCAATGATAAACACAAGAACAATTTATCAAACAAACTTAAATCAAATGAAATGAATTAAAGATCAATTCATTATCTTATTAAGTTTTCTTTTACAGAACAATAAGAGGGTATTCAAACCCCGAGATCACGTTCTTGGAATTTAGGGGTCCTGAGTAACAGCAACTGCTCAAGGGGTTGATATAAGCAGTCCGAATACTTATATCTCCTATATTTATTTCATAAAGAAATAGCTTCATTTAGGGTTCAAAAGCCGTTGCCCGACTCTACTTAAACTCAGTCTATAACATGAGTCTAGTTCACATGAAGAAGAGAGAGAAAAATATCTATTTATAAGAAGAAAATTAATAATAATTTTCATAATCCCCATTATTGCTAACGTTTTGTTTTCATGCAACATTTTACGACTTTTTATTAATGCTTTACTCCAGGATATTCAACTTCTATGATGTGAAAGAACTTCGGTTTGATTAGATTTCTATTTCAGTAGTAACGATTTCTACTCCCATAAGTGCATGAATTTTAAAAGATATTCTGTACCGTACGTTTAATATATTTTAAAGGAGAAATGTTAAAAAACTGTTTTCCATATTTACCAATAAGGAAGAAATAATTTATTGGTATTAGATGGTATTAGAAGAAGTAGTAAAAACTCAATTCATATTGCCTCCTTCAAGTTAGTATTAATGAGTTAATAAAAATAACTATAAAAGTTTGATTTATTGTTAACAAGTTAAAATTTTATGTAATATTAAAGTATCAAATTTGATATTTACTCTATATCAAATGGATGTTAAAGGCAGATAATGTAGGTTTCAATTTTAATTTTTTCTAAGTTTACTCATGTCGGGTAGGATAAAAACTATATTATCTTCGTAACTATATGCATCTTGGAACCGTAACTCCAAGGCAAACATGATGAAGAT